>VZTO01013639.1:0-20015 GCA_013400615.1 Syrrhaptes paradoxus | reverse complement strand
TGGTTACTGCTGAGCAGTGCTCAAACAANGTAGACAACTCAGTTATAATTCTGGTACCTTTAAGTGCCAATATTTTTGTTTGTTCAGAAGGCGCCTCAACCAGAACTATTAGCAGAATGAAATGTCCATATTACCCCAAAAAATCATTTTCAGCAGCTCAGATTCCTTCTGGTTTATGCTACTTTGTTTTAGGAATGCACTAACATGTCATGGTATGGAAAATCTTTGTTTTGATAAGATTTTTTTTAAACCAGTTTTTCTGATCAATTTACTGCCTTTCAGTTCAGGTTTATGGGAAAAAGCCTGATCCCTTGTTGCACCAATTTAAATCTTAGCTATGCAGATTTAAAACAGTAAAAAACACTTCAGTCAACTCAGTTGACCCCAATTATTTTAATGATTTTTATTATATAGTACAAACCAAGCCTGGGGCACGGTAGATGAGTTTAAGGGAAATCAATGTGTGCTTCAGGGTGTAACGAAGGTTAAATATAATAGCATTATTTTATCATTATTGTGATTCAATATGAACTCCTTACATTGAACTGTTGTAAACAAGACCAAAATCTGTAAAAGTTACTCAGCATATTTTAGAGTCATCAGGAATCATTATCCCTTTCAGCAGTTGCCAGTGGCTGTTTATTTAATGAGAAACTAGTAACAAGGTCATTCTGGTGGATTTTGCATTAATTTAAAGTATTAAACTGTCCCCTTCTAGGATGTGCTAAAACCTACTTAAAATCTTCCCTATTTTTATGATTGGACCCTGAACCCTTAATCTAAAACCGAACCTTTGGATAGCACTGGAAGAGAACTGCCAAATGCTGAAAACTGATCTCCTAATCAACATTTAAGAAACTAATACATAGGTTTGTCCCTTCTTCTGTGGCACAGTAATGTCAGAAAGCTTTACTCTTCCTATGCTTTATTGTCGATTTTCATCTAAATAGGAAATCCAAATCTTTAAATAGCATGGGGAATAATACTTTCATATTTGAGTCTGGCTGAGATGGAGTTAATTTTTCCCCATAGCAGCCCTTGTAGTGCTGTGCTGTTGTGTACTTCTGGTAGCTAGAAAGGTGTTGATAACACCAGTGTTTTGGTTACTGCTGAGCAGTGCTCAAACAACATCAAGGCTGTCTCCCCAGCATCCCTGCTCCCAGTAGGCGGGGGTGGGCAAGATCTTGGGAGGGGACATACTATGAAATGTCCTTCTGAGCAGTGAGAGCTCATGGAACGGAGAAGGAAAACGAGATGTTCGTGGTTATGGTGTTTGTCTTCCCAAGTAACCAGAACATGTGCTGAGGCCCTGCTTCCCAGGAAGTGGCTAAACATCTACCTGCTGATGGGAAGTAGTGGATGAATTTCTTCTTTTGCTTTGCTTGCACATGCAGCTTTGCCTCACCTGTTACATTATCTCAACCCATAAGTTTTCTTGCTTTTGCTCTTCCAAGTCTCTCCACTGTCCCACTGAGAGAAGTAAGCAACTGGGTGGGCATTCAGTGTCTGCCAGGGTCAACCCACCACATTAACCAACCTTGTGACTAAAAACAAAATTAAGCTTCCCTGGCAAAGCAAGCGGCACCAGATAAAGTGTAATTTGCCATTTGCTATTTGTGTTCCCTTCACTGCCCCATGGTTTAGTGGTTAGCGTATGAAAGCGTAAATTCCCGGAGTCCTATTTGCCTTTGGAAGACAGCGACATCAGCTCTCTTCTAGTTACCTGAAAATCGCCTGGTCTTCAAAGATTATTAAAAATTAACAGTTCAGGTTCAGAGAGCTTCTTACACATTTCTTTTGAAGCTCTTACGTGTTATGTTTTATAATTGTGTAACATTTTCTCTTTGGTATTGTTAGAACTAAAGTATTTTACTGTGGTTGCAAGATGCAGATCTCCCTCTTCTCTTCAGTTTATTAACTGACTGTTTACTCAGAACTGACTATTTACTATTCTTTTTACCAAACTTTTAGCACTTCTAGGATTTCATAGGTTCTTAATTTTTGAATTTTACTCTTTTCAGTCTTGCTGCCTGCTCCCTTTGGTTTTCCTTTTTAATTGCCCATGTTTTCCAAGAGCTGATTTGTACTCATGTCTATTCATGCCATTATATCCTCCACTGTGCAGAGGAGCCCATCCTATGTAATACTATTCCCAGTGTTTAATCCTATGCTGAATTAAATCAATGGACCAGCCCTCAGGAGGGAACCATGTTGTAAAGAAAGTCACCAAAAATGCATGATATGTATGTGTTATTTTTAGCAGTCTTCCATCCAGTTACTACCTGACTGTTTTGCTATTTAAACTGTGACAAAATTACAGTGCTATAATGCTCTCAGACTTTTTTATCCATAATTCATTAAATTAACAAAACCTGAAGCAGTTCAGACTGCATGTCATTGCTCAGCATTACTGTTTACTTGAAGAGTTCCAACTCCTAGGGTTTTATAAACACTAAAAGGAAGCTGGTCCCAGTCCCAAACATTTTACACAATGATATTATCCACTTGTCTTTCCTAAGTGTCACGAGAAAAGCAGAGGCACTTCATTTCGTTGAACAGATACTCTACTAAGGTACTGCACTGGACAGAATTAATAGAACAGTTGTTTATTGTGTGCTAGAGAACAGAGGATGCTACTGGAAAGAAATTAAGCACACAAAAGCATACCAGGTAAGTAATACTTCCAAATCTACCCACTCATCTTCAAGCAGTCTTTTCAACGCTGGATCTAGTACAAAGCTGTGTGTTAATGGACTTGTTGCCAGAGTAAAGGTTCCAGGTGTATCCGTTGTTCTGTTGTTCCAGATCATAACTGTACTATGGAAAGGTATCTTAACAAGACAGCCTCTTTCAGCATGGCAGAAATTCACGGTTGTTCTGGCTGCAGTAGTTATTTTGACAGAATTTCATTACAGCCCTGGCTAGTGCTTTACAAAATCTGGGGCGTTCTTCAGCTGCCCTCACCCACTGGGGTAGCTCAAGCTGAATGGCATCAACAGTGCCAGAACTACGGGAACCAAAAGTCTTTATTATGTATCCACCACTATAATAGCTCCCATTATTTGGGCTAGGATTGGAGGGAGAAGGCACACAAACATAACTGTTATTTTGTTCTTCAACATATTTACCCAAACTTCTGTCTCCTGAAACCAAATTCTCAGAAGACACATTGATGAGCTGACTGGCCAGATGGCTAATTGAGGAACACAATGCAGAAAAGTCACCTGAGTTAAGGGAAGTTTTTGAAAGCGTGTAACCTAGTTCTATCCAGCGTTCAGGATGTGCTTGTCCGTGGATATCCAGAATAAGGCCCCCCCTCATCTGTGATTTTGCAGTGGTCAAAAAACCCATATACTCCTTCCAGGCCTGTTCTGCTTGAGGAATCCCAAAGGTGGCTTCTTCCTTTTCCCTGTTAGCATCCATCTTGAACCTCTGTAGGTGGTTTATAATGATATGTGGGAAAAAGCCAACAGTAATTTTGTTGATTTCTTCAGCAAGAGCCTGAGCCACCTCTATAGTATACCTGTCTTGGTTGGTAAGCACTTTGCATTTCTTATAATTTTGAATACTTCCAGCAGGACACTCATGAGAGAAAATACAAGAGGATGTATTTGCATCCCAACAGCCAGCTTCTCGATCAGGGATGTCTTTGGGTTCCATTGACCCACCATGTGGGACAGAGAGAATCAGGTCCATGTTGCCCACTTGATATTCTGTGAAATTATTACGGCCAAATATAACCTCTTTGGTGCCAGTGGCTCTCAAAGGCAAATATAAAATGGAAAGGAGGAACAGATACATATTCTTCATTTGCTGGTGGAAGACTCGGCAATATGGAATATATCAGTACCTACATAAAAGCAAAAAACAGATTTTAGATTATTTACAGCTGGAAACACATGAGAGACTGTTCAGCTGCTGCTGGAATAATCAGTTACTGATTAACCTATTTTAACTTTATTCCATGTAGCACAAAGAAGAGAACTTATATGCAAACCAAAAATTAACAGGGCACTTAGTGTGGCTAGATGTAACTGATGCAATGTTTCCAAAGCAGTGGATTTTCCCAGAATAACAGGGAAAGGAAAATACTAGGTTACTGGGCCTCCTTTTTTTTTTTTTTCCCCCCCCGAGAATGTACAAACACTATTTAGTCATCCTATCTAATCCCAGAGGATCATTAGATTCCAGCAAAATATTTGAAATACTTTTCCCCACCAAAGCCTCCCTTTTTTCACCTCTGAGATCTAAGAAAATTCTAACAAAATTTGATAGAACATCTGTATCTCATTGACCTGTGTGAAATATCTTTCTGTTATCCACGTAGTTACAGAAACTAGAGGCTATGTCAGCTCAGACCAGCACTGGGCTTGTCTAAAATAAGCAGATGGATAAAAATTCAGTGCTACCAAGCTCTATCTCCAGCTATGCTCCAGGCTGTGTTAATTTGATAGCATTACAAATAGGTACCAGTGAGTGCACTAAAGAGTGAGTTTATTCTCATTAGTTTTCAAGTCTCCATTCTCTTCAAGGGAGCTAAGATATTTTTAAGCCCTCACTAACTCTGCCATTTTTTGGAAAGCTGCAATTCAGCAAGATGCTGACAGTGCTTTCTAGTTTGAAGGCATTACATCTCTAGAAAGATCAGAGTCTTGAGTGTAACTGTGTTGGATGGATGTGCAATGAGTGAGTAAAGACAGTGAAGAGCAGAATTAAAAAGGATATTTTTCATTTCCATGAATAAAAATACCCTCAATATAGGCCAGATGAGGAGTATGTAAACAGCTCCATTTGCAGATGAGGCAGGCTGCCCTATTGTCTGTCCTGCCCCTGTCATTACATCATCTGCAGAACTGCAGAGGATAAAAGGAGCAGACACGGGAGAGAGCAAAGATCTGCAAGAATCTGTCCACAACATCTGGCCTGAGAGCACACATGAGAGCAGCCAGTAAAACTGAGAGGGCAGGGTGCAGAATGGAAGCACACTACCATCAGCTGCCCACTCTAAGAAAAGGAGAGGGCAATTTCACCCAAATGATACAGCAAAATATTCTTTACCCACTAGGACGGGATCCTGCTGGCTTTTTAGAGACAACCTCCACTGCCCACTGAGGGGGTCATCACTGCCTGCACACGAAAAGCAGACTTCTGTCTTCCTCTCTTCTTTCTGGGCTGAAAGTCCCATGAAAAGTCTGTGAGGTGGAGTCAGATCCCTGAGAATCTAATCTACAGTTTTCCTGCAGAGCATGACTAATAGAATATTTAGTTTCTTTTTAACCTTTCAGTTAAATGGTCCTTTTACTTGAGCTACTGGCTTAAAACATGCTTTTATCCAAGTCCTTGTATAGTTCACGCTTCCCTAAATTTCCCTGAGACACAGATCTTCACCTGCTAGTTCACTGTGTTACCAGAAATGCTGGGGAAAGGAATATTTTCAAGCATTATTCAAAATCTTTTTTCTCAGAAAAACAGTCTGCACACACAGAGCGTGTAAGTCTAGGGATAGCTTACCTCAGGTGCAGTGGGGCCCAGCACCAAGTTAAGTAAATCAACAGCAACAACTCCCAGGTGCTGCTCACTATCCTCAGAAGGACTCAGGTTTTCTCTGTCTCAGGCTCTCACCTTAAATGCAATGACACAGCTGGTCCTTTCCCACCACCTGCCAAACTGTTTGTTGTCACCTGCGGTAGTTTGCTTGTGGTTTTGCAATTTCTTGTTAATGATTGATTCAAGGTGTTAACACTATTAGATCACGCCTTAAAGTTATATAGAGTTCTGTATAATTGCCCAAATGGAAGAAAGTCACCTCAGCACAGCTCAGGCTCTGGGAAGACTGGGAGAGTCTGGAGGAACTCCATGACCCCAGACTGGTTTAAAGAGTTTTCTGGACAACATACAGGAGATGCAGAGGAAAAATGTTAAGTCACAGTAATACAGGCTAGAACTGCTATTCCGGACTTCATCATAGCAAAACACACAGCTTTCCAAAGGATTTTGCCCCCCCCCAAAAAAAAAAACAAATGGTGTTCAGAGAAGCACAGAAGCACCTGCAGGTAGGGAGAAATATGCCAGAAAAATTTACCTGTTTGTCTTGTTCAGCACAAGGGTGAAGTCCACATGCATAAGGAACAAAATAACTGTAACAGGCTCCAAGTTCTCTGTCAGTCATAGGTAAACTTACATTATTGTGATGTTAAAAAAAAATTCACAACATTTTAAACTGGTAGTAATCACTGCAGGAGTACTTTGAAGACTTACATATAAAGAAAGGGAGAGAGTGAGTTGTTCCTGCCTCTGCACCTTCAAAAGTGAAACTGAACTGACCATTGCACTTGGCTTCAGCTGGGGCTCCCTCTGTCCCAGAGGTCTCTAGAGGCCAGGCTAAGCCATGCAGCTACGTGGCACAGAGGCTTCATCTGCACCTGGATGTATCATTTCACAACAAAGAATTTAAAAAATGGAAAAGAATATGCACTTCTTTACCAGAAGCATAGCACTCTTCTCTAAAGTAACAAGTGACAGGACAAGAGGAAATGGCCTCAAGTTGCATCAGGGGAGGTTTAGGCTGGATATTAGAAAAAAATTTCTTCACTGAAAGAGCACAGCTACACCAAAGGTAAGCTCAGAATAGTTAGTATAATCAGTAAAAGTGGCAAAACTGGTAACGCAGAGGGTCTTGAGGTTTAATGGCAAAAATGGGAGCCCAAATTCAGGTTTTGGTTTCTGGGGTTTTCTGTGGGAAGTCTAGGAATTTTTCTGAGATGTCACTGTAGGAAAGGTGATAGGATACACTTGTCTGTTTGCATGCACTCATCTATGCATTTGAAGCCATCCATTATCTCTTTCTGGCTGAGAAAATACATTCTCTCCACTCGGAATCATTCCAAGGTATGCCTGTCAGAAATCTGTCTTTTTCAATATTTTCTTAAAGATCAAATAGGCAATGCATGGGTATATTAATCACTGTAAACTGAGTCACCTAGTTTCAAAAATGCATCTCTTTTCCACGTCTTCTTTCAGGCTTCTCATTGTAGAGTAAATCATGAACAGGTTCCTATTGAGCTGCTACAGTTAGTTATGCAAAATAGTAAAAATAATTACATTTCTTTTTTTGTAAATGGAAATTCCTTCTAAAAATTAAAAGATTTACACATACTTCAACAAGAAAAATCATTGAGATCTTACATGCAGACACTGGGGCTAGCATTCTAGTACCTCTAGAAACATACTGAACCTGCAGGATTTTATGAGTGTTACAGGTAATGCTCCTGCATGCATGTACCCCACTTGTCACCATGCAGTTGCTGTAGCTGCAAAGTGTTGCTGCAAATACACCTACCTGGATCTTTGCATATGAACTGAGGAAAATGCTTTTTGACGATACATATGTGGTGAAGTTTGAAAAAAAAGCAAAAAATTGTCACTAGGGCCTGAGCTACTTGGTCCCGCTTTGACAAAAGTCTCAAAAACTTTGTCAGGGCTTTGTTCGGGTTTGGGATTGTACTACAAATAACACCTCTCCTTGGCTTAATTCTCCTATACATCCCTGCCTTCGAACTGACAAACCTCTGATGAGTAACAAGACTGTGAAGGGAGATTTCACAGCATTAGTACCTTATACAAATGTTGTGTTCATACACTCTTAAGCACGGGACAACATTGTTTCTTATGGGTACTCAAAGTGAATGCAGTCAGCACTATGCAATTAGAGAAATAAAGTTTCAGAGAGACAGTCAGTGACTGGGTGTTATGTCTGTGGCTCTTAGATCCTCATATTGACTATGTGCACAACAAAAGTTTTCTATGAAGGTAAATGTAGTTGAGCTTAAAGACCAGTATCTTTCGCCAGTTTAAATCAAGATATTTCCACTGAAACCAACAAAGCCTTTGACTCATTGGATAAAACTTCAATTATTTTATAGAAGTTATGAGATGTAATGAACGTAGGTCAGAGATAAGACATTTGTAACAAACTGAATGTTAATGCGTATCATGCCAAGTCTTCAGCTCCAAGGTATCTGCCCTTTCAGATCAAGGAATCAAAGAGCTGGGCAAGAATTCTGTATCTATGGCTTCAGCAAGTTCCTTGGCTCCAGTGCTTCTGACTCTGAGGTTTGCCTTATGACTATTTTTAACGTAATCTACAGAAAATAAGTAGATTTAATTGAATTACACATGACATGTTGAATGATATGGATATCTTATATTGTCTACCCTGATTATTGTTCTTCTCATGAACACAGCAGTTTGAGGGAAAAAGAAATGTCAGAATTGATATAAGAACATATTCTTAAGAGAAGTGATCCTGATCCAAGCACAATTCTAATTGCAATTGGATTTAAAACTTCTGGAGCATGTCAAATATAGACAGAATCATGGAGTGAAAAAAAAAATCAGTACAGAGGAATTTAATCACAATTTTCAGCTGTAAAAAAATCTTATGCTATTACCATGGCCAAATTATTTCTATGCTTCTCTTAGTGCACACACAATCTTCTTAAGACGTTATAATTCAGATGTGCTCTTTTCAAAATGCAAATTTAAGCCCTGCTGTCCACTGTCTGGAAACATTACTTTTCTGCCCTGCTGACTGATTCACCAGTGTAATGAAGTCAAAATATCAAAAGAACTGTACAGACTTCAAAATGTCAAGAAGAAAAATAAACTGTTACCTGGCAGATATCAGCCCAGATATATTTCTCACTGCAAATTTTAATTTAAGCAAGTGAGCCTTCATGTTAACTAACAAGAAAATAAGCTTTATTAAGTATTTCAAACTCAAAACTCATCAATTGTTGATCATTATACTCCAGACAATATATTTTTCACATGTAACTTGAAATCTTTGCAGTGGAACTGCAGTATTAACATTTCAGATGGCTTCTGTTGTGGCTAACGTGGTTGGCACTGGCCCTGATGTGGGAAATGTAACTGAGTGCTCTGACCAGCCCACTGCTAGAGAGCTGTTTTCTTCATTTCCACATCTGGCTGGGCCTTCTGGAGTGGGAGCAAGATCTCATCAGAACACATCAGACATGTTACACACCGATAAACCCCTGTGATAATTCCTACCTGTGTAGGAAACAGAGAAAAAAGAGAAAGCTCCCCAAGGTACTCTGAAGTGAATTTATGCTATTGCATTTATACTAGTTACTGCATTTATGTATTTATTTATGCTACTTATGGCATTTATGCTATTCCAGGAGGCCTGGAGGGACACGTACAATCATGTTGCTCAGGAATGGAAAACTTCATACACAGAAATAAGTCATCTCCTGTTTGTAATTACAAACATACCAGATATTCAAACTCCGTGAAATTTCAAGCAAATGACTACATTTGATTCCTCTTCATCTCTATCACTTTTCCTCCATTCCAAGACACCTCACCTCCTTTGCAGTGCGTCAGCTGCTTCCGCTCGCTCCCTCCCCACTCAGTGGGTTAGCTGCAGGGCTCAGTCCTCTGTCCTGACAAAATCCAGTGACGCCTTTTGTTTCCAGTACACTTAGTGTTTATAATCTCCATGTTCATTTCTGGTATGCATGTGCTGTCTTCAACTGCATGACACGGATCCTTTGCTGTATCTGGGGCAATCACTGTCAAGAATATTGTCAGAAATGGACCGTTCAGTATAACCGCCATCTCAAAGTGACTCATTTGGAATACGGGTTACAGCAGTAGCACCAAATGACGGTTACTGTACTAAGTTCCTTATTCTCTCTCTTCTTAAAACTGTCACTTTTGCTTACAGGTATTTAACTTCTTTATATATAAATATTTTAAGAAGCAACAGACACAAATATATTCTTACTCCTATGGTGGTTTCTCTGCTGGTTTTGTTGGGTTTTATTTCAGTTGATAACTACCTGAAGAACATTTCTATATGCCAGGGTGCAGATATGACCAGACAGCAAGGACAGAAAGAAAGAACTGAAAATAAGTGCTAAATACTATGATGGCAGAGTCTTTCCGGGATATTGGCCATAGTCTACTCCCCTAGTGATGCAATGGTTATAGAAAATTTGCACTAGGAAGTATGGCCAACACTAAGTTTTCAAAAACACAAGTATTAGGGTCCTAACGTAAGGAAGCAGTTTTCCAGTTTTTCAACATTTTACTGAGAGACAGCAAAACTGAGTCTGTCATGGGATGGGCTGACTCTATGCTACGGCGCTGAATCTGGTTTAGTATATTAAATGTATTCTAATGCTTTTGCAGATGCTGGAAGTAGCTGCACCTTGTTTGCTAGCAGCACATGTCACCGTTTGCACTTTAAGGTCACGTCCCCTCAGGACGCCTTCCCCAGCACTTGGGGCTCTGCTGCCTCAAACCCTTCTCTTTCCAGCTCGGTTTCAAATAGAAGAGAAGGGTCCGGACCAAATGACCACCAGCTCAGGGACAGTCAGCCCGGGGAGCCAAACACCCCACCCCCGCCAGCACGGCCGCCGCGAGGCGCTGCGCGGGGCCGGGCAGCGCGGAGCCGCCTCAGCGGGTGGAGCTCGCGCCCGAACGGATCCCCAGCCTCCCTCCCCGCGCGGAGCATGTTGGGACTTGTAGTAGCGTGGCGGGGGGCGGGGCCAGTGCCCCGAGCGCGGGCTGCTTGAAAGCCCTGAGCGGCTGTCGCGCGCTACGGCTGAGCGGAGCGGGCGGGGGCCGGTGCGCGAGCTTCCCTTTCTTCACTCATCCCCCGGCACGAGGTACTGGCGCGCGGCGCTCCGCGGCGGTTGGTGCGCGTGTTCTTCGTAGCCCCTTTCGCGCCCCCCTCCCCGCGCAGCGGCGGCTCGCGCCGAGGGAGAGGTGGCGGCGGCGCCATGGGGAAGGCGGCCCCGAGCGGGGAGGACTGCCTCAGGCCCTCTCGGCCCTGGACAGGTACGGTTCCCGGTGCCGGTACGTGTGTGCCGCTCGGGGGGAGGCCGAGAGGAACCGGGGGGAGCGTCGCTGAGGCCCCGCCGGCCCCTGAGCCTGTGCCCAGAGCGGGGGGAGGGGCCTGTGCCCGGCGCCCTTCCCGACCCCACCGTGTGCTGGGGACCGTGCGCGAGGCCTGCTGCTCCCTCGTCCTCCAGGGGAACCCTGTCCCCGCGGGCTGCACGCGGTGAGGGTTGAAGGGTTTGCATCTCTTGGGGCGGCGGGAAAGGCTCCGGCCGCGCAGGGCGCGCGATGGCACCCGCGGGAGCTTCTCGTGTCCCCGGTTCAGCCCGGCACCCTGCCTGCCCCCTGGCCTGGCGTTCCTTGTGCGGAGATCTAGGCTCGGCTTTGTGCTCACGCTTTTTGTTTTCCCGACTGCAGCTTAAGCATCAGCATGGGGATTCAGGGCCTGCTGCAGTTTATCAAGGATGCTGCTGAACCTACCCACGTGAAGAAATATAAAGGGCAGGTGGTAGCTGTGGACACTTACTGTTGGCTCCACAAAGGCGCTTACACTTGTGCTGAAAAGCTGGCCCGAGGAGAGCCAACAGATCTGTAAGTCTTTGTCACACTTCGGTCTCAGCCCTCTTACAAATGAAAGTTTTGTTAGTTTGACGTTTCTTGGGCTAAAAACTAAGTTAAACCAGTTTTACTTCTTACTGTTGCTTCTGAATTCTCACTTTCGGTTGTACTTTTTGGAAATGGAAATGTTGGCTGTAAGGTCGTAGTTTTTCAACACTACAGAATAAATATCGAAGTATATACCGGTGAAAAAAAGCTCTAAAATATTTTCTATTAAAACACTAGGGTTAGGTGAGTTGTGTTTTTTCAGCATTTCTTACTCTCAATTGTAATGTAATGTCTCTGAGATTCTGTAGATGCAATTCATATGTTTCAAACTTAATTGAATTTTCAGGAACCGTATTTGTTTGATCATTTGTAAATACTGTTGTGGCAAAAGTTGTAATCATTCTGAGGAATTCTGATATGTTGTGATCTGAATAAGGTGAAAGGATTTTTTTTTTTTGCTTAAGATACTATATTTTTAGTAAGAGTAGCTTTCCTGGTGTAATATTGTATGGTTTCGTCTGGGATGGAGTTACCAATAAAAAAAAACCATAAGAAACATGGATTTTTCACTTATGTAGTTGTATTCCTAAGGAAGCAAATGTGGTTGTATTTGAAGTTCATCTTTGAAGCTTAAATCAGATTTGCGTAAATTCTTGCCCATCTTTGGAAAACTGGATTGAATTCTTGTTTTAGGTTGGCTATAGATTTAAATGAAGATTAATCCTTATCTTTTCAGAAATAAAGCAAAACTGATTAGTCTAGATGAAACTTCACTTATGAAATTTTGATTAAATGTTTGACTGGAGGCGAGAAAGTGTTGCTGTTTTGCAAGCAACTTCTGCTTCTGTTCATATGAAGAACTGTAGAGTTTTATCCAACCCTGCTACTTGCCTTTGAAAGTAATGGAGATCCCTCAGAGCCCTGCAAATAGGGTACACTTAAGTGGAGAAAGAAGTTGACAGACAGGAGAAACATTAATATTTGTAGAAAACTTTGGAATGGTTGAATTTAACTATATGAATATTTTACTACCAAATCTTATTTCCATGCATATATGGTTGCGCATCTTAGACTGGTGCTTTAACTACACTGTAGAGTGTCCTTTCACACTTTATAATTAACCTGAATTGAGGTATTATATAGCTACAATCCTATTTGCTCCTGTCTTGCAAAAATCATAGTTATTTTTTGGTTTGTTGTGCAGCCCTAAATATGGTTTCTTCAGTGCTCATGTCCTTAGATTCTAAGTGCTCCTAGGTCCCACTCCCCTTCCCTGCCCCTCTGCTGGAAAGGTTGCTCCTGTTGTTTTAAACAGTGTCCTCAAAAGACAAAGGAAAAGCGACCTTGATTTTTTTTTTTTTTTCAGTTGTTTAAGTTTGTTTCAGTTTTTCATTGTAATGCACTTGGTGTTTACAGCAGCTATTAGATTTTAGTTCTGTGCTGCTGATGAAATTATCTCATCGAGATCTGTAGAAATAACAGGTAAGGAGATCAGAGGTCTGAGGGAAAACAGAAAGTCTAGAATTTCCTACAAATATTTTATGAAGAGATGGGCTTGGATGATTGCCTCCTGGTTCACACACAGTCTTCACTGTTAGTACAGGTTGGGGAACTCTACTGTTTTTTGGAATATTTTCAGTACTGTGCCTGTATTTTTGGTATGAGAAGATATGCTTGCATGTCTGTCCATAGCCTGTATCCACCATCTGGAGAGAAGAGTGGATAGCTCCACAAAGAGGGGTTTAATATCTCATCACTCCTCCAACTCTACAAAAGTGCATTTAGTCTGCCTTTCTTAAGGTTTTGGGAGAAGATAATGTACTGTGTTCATTTGCCTCCCGTTTCCCTGGCCATTGTTACTCAAGTTGCTGAAACTAAAAAGATGATACATGTTTTAACTTGTAAAATTTTTGGCAGTGTTGAATCCTAATATAGAAAAATCAAACTGAATTGTACTTGAGTTCTTATTTCATTTTCTGAAGTAGAGAGCAGTCAGTCCAGTTCTGAGTTGGGAGGTGGAGCATTTCTCTTGGGGGCAGGGGGGACAGGATCAAAACCAAAACCCACCACCAAACCAGCATTCCAGGGTTCTTACTCTTTCTGTGCTGCTGGGGAAATACAGTGGCCCATTTAGATCCTTGAACAATGGTTAGTCCTAACCTTACTGTTCTCCTTTCCTGCAAACAGAAAGTATGCAATAGACTTGTGCTTAACAATAATGTTTGTTTTTCTTTTTGTACTTTTGTTGTTGTTGATACAGTTATGTCACTTTCTGTATGAAACTTGTCGATATGCTCCTCTCATTTGGGATTAAACCTATTTTGGTATTTGATGGATGCACCCTACCTTCTAAGAAGGAAGTAGAAAAAGCCCGACGAGAGTGAGTACTGAACTGTATTGATTTGCAAGCAAAGCAGTGTGTTTAACACTGCAATTCATTTTCAACGTTGAAAAACCTCAAATTTAGGCTAGGTAGTAATCTCTGGTAAACTTTTGCTGCAATGTAATGTTATTTTATTTAATTCATGTTTAAAAATCATGCAAAACTCTTCTTAGAGGTTTTATTCCAAAAATAGAAACACACTTCGTAAATGAAATCACTTTTATAGAGGAAGGAAGTAAACCTCTGAGCATTAGTTCCTGTAATGTATTAAAGGCTTTTAGCTTACTGGCCCTTGTGATCTCTGGACAAAAATATTTCTTCACAATATTTTATTTAAAAATAATACCGCCTTTATCTTTCTTTACAAATAATCAGATAAACTTGTTTCAGGTTTGGATTCAGATCCCTACATAATGGGACTTTTCACTGAAGCAGTGAGAATGTTTCACTAGTGGTTTTTATTTATAAATTCTCATGGCAAGTATGCTTCCTTCAGTGTTGAGCGAACAATTTGCGATGTTTGAAATGCAGTAAATCATACCTTCTGTCCTCTAAACCAAGAAGTATCTAATGTCAGAAACTCTAAAATTCCATTAAAACTGTTTTACTGCAACCTGAGAGTGGGTGCATCCCTTCTCTTACACTGCTAATTTCAGTTCTTGAAAAAAACTGAAAAATTTCAACATGCCAGTCTAATTGTCCATGTCAATATAATGACTCAGTTATTCTTATGTTTTAAAAAATTACGCAGTAGAACAGATTTGAGAAGTGTTCATCTGCAAAATGCTGTTTTTGCCCCTTTTCTACCTGTTTCTCTTAATCCCTTCTGCTGCTTGTTCTTTTTGGTGAAAAATAACCTGAGATTGGTGGATATTTTTTTTTATCTTTCAGGAAGCGTCAAGCCAATCTTCTAAAGGGGAAACAATTGTTGCAGGAAGGGAGATTGTCAGAAGCTAGGGAATGTTTTGGACGCAGTGTAAATGTTACCCATGCTATGGCTCATAAAGTTATTAAAGTAAGTTGTCAATGCTGTTGATACAACAGGTTTGTGTTTTTTTTTTTTTAAATCTACGCAGTAGGTAGCATGTCTTACTGACCGCTTTTGTATGGCTACATCAATACCTCTTCTTTGCAGGCAAGAAAAATATTCCCCCCTTCTTAGCCTCTAATTGTCCTGCATACATTGGATGATGTTACAGTTAACAAAGTTTAACTTCACTTCAAGTTTATTATGTCCAGTTGCATAAATAATGGTGATGTGTCAGTTGAAATACATCTCTTCTTACTGCTATGAACTGACTCTGGTAACACTGACAGTTTTAGTTTTGACACACAAAAACTAAATGCTTTATTTTTTTTTTTCCCCCTCAGCTAGTTCCTGAGAATAGACTACAGAAAAAATTTTTCTGGCTTAAAAACCTTTCTAGTAGCTTTTTGCTATCCTTCCACTGCAGTCATAGGATCTTTATCAAATTAGTATTACATTTGTTCTAGTGCTCTTTTCCTTTGTCAAAAGTATAACTTGCATGAGTTTGGGATTTGTGATCAGATGCAGTGAGCATAATGTTACAGGCCAACACAGGAAAGGTTTTTGTAAACGAGTCTATACAGGTCTAAACTACTTGCAACTTGAGTTTTGAATATGAACTATTGGGCTCTAATGGGGAGGGATGGGTGTGTGATTAAAAAGATCATGGTTTCAGTTTAAGGCAGAGGTTCTTATGCTTTCAGATGGCTTAAGGTAATTACTGAAAATTGATGCAAAGTACTCGTATGCTTCTTGTTTATGTACAGGCTGCACGAGCCCGGGGAGTTGATTGTATTGTTGCTCCATATGAAGCTGATGCTCAGCTGGCTTATCTTAATAAGACTGGCATGGTTCAAGCTATAATTACAGAAGACTCTGATCTTTTAGCTTTTGGATGTAAAAAGGTATGTAAGAAAATAATAATAGCCTTTATCTCTCTCTCATGTCTTTAAAGCAGAGTTTGAAGTTGCCAAATGTGTTTGATGTATGGCTGTGCTCTTCTACAGTAAATTGGGGAAACAGAAGAGATGAGAATAGCACTTGGCCACTTTTGTTTCCACTAAGTGCAACAAACTAGCTCATATGGGTAAAAATTATTGTTTTCACTTCCTCTTAATTTCCAGGTGTTTCTGAAAATTGACAAGTTTGGAAATGGACTAGAGATAGATCAAGCTCGACTAGGAAACTGCAAGCAGCTTGGAAATGTATTTACAGAAGAGAAATTCCGCTACATGTGTATTCTCTCTGGTTGTGACTACCTCCCATCAATTTATGGAATTGGGTTAGCTAAAGCATGCAAGTTACTAAAATTGGCCAATAATCCTGATATTATAAAGGTAAACTTGGATTCATTTTGTGTGGTGTCTTTTTGGGAGCCTGTATCAGTATATATGAAATTAACACTGAATTGAAAAGATGAGGGGTTTTTGACTTCCTCCATTTTGAGGAGAATGCTAGAAGAAGTATTTTTTTACCTGTGCTTTAGAAAGATGCTGAGATAAATTTACTGAAAGGTTGAAGCTATTATATATTTAATGAAATACATTGCAGTACAATAAAGAATTATTCTCATCTTTCAGGAAGATATTCTATTTGAGGAGAGACTTTTTTTTTTGTAAGGCTCTGGATTTATTTCCCCCTCCTGATGTGCTCTTTCTTCTTTGTGCAGATTAGTTATTAGAACTGCTAATTGAACTCTGTTACTTTTACATAAGTACACTTTTATCTGTGTGGGGGAGGGACAGGGATTAGGAATCTTATCTGATTCCCTTTTTGCATTTAATTACATTTGGATACAGACACATATATTAAAATCATTATGGAAGAAAAGTTTGGTATGGTGCAAAATGAAAAATAAGGTAGAATTTTTTCTGTATCCAATGTATGAAATGAAAACAAATCTAATATTAGGAAATACTGAGGCTAAGAGAGTGGTAATAACTTCTGTGTAGATAATAAGGGATAAGAGGTTTTTAAAAGCTAGTAAGAAAAAGACCTTGTGTGGCTGTCCTGGAGGCAGGTAAATCTAATCTAGAAAAGCATTTAAATATGCAACCTAATTAATTTACTGTATTATTATAATCTTCTTTCTTAAGTTACTTGTATGCTGTAGTGTTTTGTTTTTTTTCTTTCAGGGGCTGTACACAAAGAACGATGATTTATAGTTTTAAAATGTTCTGTATTATGTAAAGCATGCATCATAGCAGCTGTTTTCATTGGGTTTTGTGGAAATGAAAAGAGAACTTTGAACTTTTCCTGTACAAATCATTATTTCATTTAATGTATCTTTTTGAGAAAAATGCCAGGATTTAATAATTTGGAAAATTTTTCACATAGTAATTGATCATGTGATTCATCACCGCTATTTTCCAACAGTGCTGGGAAGTCATGAGTGAGTCAAAAGATATAGAGTAGTCTAACAGTGCCTATTCAACCTCTTGCTTCTGAAAGAGATAAGTAAACTTGCCTATGTTTAGGATGCATGGCCAAAACACAACTGATGTTGTATCTGGAGAGGAGGAGGAACTCTTGCTTGTAGCACCGTGATAAGCTTGGTCTTCAAAAGAACATAATCTACATTCTCTGAAACTGAAAGATGTAGAGGTTAATGAATTATTAACTTCTTTTAGAGTGGTGCGGTACCAATATAGGAGGAGCTACCAGATCAATATGTATTCTTTTGTGATGATTGATGGAGCAGGAAGAGAAATCTGGTTATTTTTGCTTTTTCCTATCCTAAAGACATCCATATATTGGTTATGTGTTCTGATGATATGAATGATAAAATCTGAAATGCATTAGTTTTAACAAATATACTTTAAGGAGATGCTCTGTATTTCTATTCAGATTTTGTATTTATTGGACAAGAAGTACTTACAAAGAGTTGAATTGTATTAGGTATGCAATTGTAAACAACTTGAGAGTGGGAAAATAATGTACAGAACTTTTTTTCCTTCCCCTGTTTAAGTTGAATTTGCTTGTTATAACAAGACATGCATTTTACATTTAATTACAAGCAAAGATACTTCATAATTGAAATGTATTTAACTTTTAGTGTAACCTGTTTAAATGAAAGTTAAGCAATATTTTTTTTGACAGATTATTAAGAAAATGGGGCAATACTTGAAGATGAATATAACCGTTCCAGAAGAATACACACAGGGCTTTACACGAGCCAATAATACATTCCTTTATCAGTTAGTTTTTGATCCTGTCAACAGAAAATTAGTTCCTCTGAATGCGTATGGGGATGATATTGATCCAGAAACACTAATTTATGCAGGACGGTATCCTTTGTGTTGAAACAGCGGAGGGGGAGAATAAGGGTGAGCAGATGTGCTGTCTTAGACTTTTCATTGCATCTCTTCTGTTGACTAAAGCCTGGTTTTTCTGCAATCTTTGAGCTTTTTGTTGTTGTTTTCTCTTTTGCTCTGACTTTTATTAATAAAGGTGCAGGGGGTAACTGAGTGACCTATCATTGACATATTGTTGATTACTTTTTTTTTTTTAGAAAACAACCTGTCAAATACAGGTTATATTTAGACTGTTAGAGTTGCTTTACAACTGTCCTTAGTTTCTGCTTAGTTTTAATCTAATATAGTTTAATTCTTTCAGTCTGTTTTCAACTCATTCTTTAATTTTTCTTTAAATTTCCTGTTTTATCAGATATCTCCTCCTATAGAACAAGTAGCATTTTGCCACATTCATGCAGCATAAATTTCAGCCTGTAAGATTAGGAAAATGAAGAAAGAGAGGGGACTGTTGAAGTAGTTACTAGCTTCGTATGTTCTTTAAGCCACCTAATCTCTGGCATTTCCACAAATTAGGAAGGAGAAAGATGGTAACCTTCCTGATGATGACTGAAGGTTTTCCATTTGACTTTTGTGATTTGCCAAGCACTGCAGGTCTGTTACAATTGCTTTTGCATCAGATTGAGCCATAAGTAGCAGTATTAATGCTTTTGGCTAATATTCTAGCAATGGCTTTTAGCACAAAAATGGGAAATGCCTAGTCTAACTTTCTGCTATAGTTCTTGAAATTTAATGTAATATTCAGATGTTTTTCTTTAATATGATGGGAACAGACATTTTGGTGATGATACTGCTTTTGAAATTGCTCTTGGCAACATTGATATCGATACAATGGAACAAATTGATAATTATAATCCTGACACTGCACAGGTAACATCTTTGTTCTGAAGTTATGTTAAGATTTTAACTTGGGTCTGAACATGCACTAAAAAATATGGTTGACTGTTATCCGCAACTGACTTGGCACTGAAAGCTATTCTGCTATTAGAGAAACTGAGAAATACATGTGTGGGAGCCTATATTCTTTGAACAGGTAAATATCTTACTTTTCATGGCATTTGACTTTAACGTTTGTTTTACTTTCAGACTTATTTGATAAGTCTTTAATAATGTTGACAGAAGTAACTGATTGAAGAAAGATTCTCTGAAGAAAGTATTTTCCTAAGTTAGGTTTTCTGAATAGAAATAAAATCTAAACTTTTAATTTTGTCTGAGATGAGCCGTTAGTCACTTGTGCCATATTGGAGTGAAGTCATGGCAGCACAAAAGAAAAAGCATTTGTATGAAAAACCTGAGAAATATGGGAACAAAAAATAAAATGTTTGCATAGATTATGTCATTGTTGTGCAAATATCAAAATTTGCTTATATGGTAAAACAGGAAATCGCATGTAGAAGGCAAAATTATAAACTTTTTTTTTTAATAGCCTGTGCAGCAGAGAAGTTGTGGCTGGAATGACAGACATACTAATCATGTAAATAGCATTTGGAGCAGAGACTACAAGCTTGGCCCTACTGCAGATACCGTTCCTCATAAAATGCATTTGTTAGAGAAACCAACAACCAGAGGCATGGAGAAGATAGTTAGTGTTAAAGGGCTAAAGCTTCAAGGCAAAGATCTCTTGGCAAAAAGGCCTAGGAGTGGTACGTTTTTATTAAAATAGGTATATAAATAGCAGTAGAAGGCTGTGGGGAAAGAGGATTTTCTTGGACTGGTTGGCATGAGATTTTGAAGCCTAACTCTAACTTATCTGTGTTCTGTTTTCAACAACCTACAAGACTAACGAGCCATAATATTAAAGCCTATGTAACAATTAAGG
>VZTO01013638.1:0-39709 GCA_013400615.1 Syrrhaptes paradoxus | reverse complement strand
ACTTTAAAGTTATTTATCCTAAAAGGTGAAGTCTCACTGAAAAAGTGACCATTTTTGTTGCCAGCAAGCAGAGTTTTGAGAACAGATAAGAGAGATTTGAATTTCAGAAGAATTTATATTACTTTGTGAGGTAATGCTTTTGTGTCTCTATTACTTTGTTTGGAAAATTAACTGATTTTTGTTGGAGGTCTGGTTCAAATCCCAAGTTGTCTGCAATCACCTTAGAGTTTAGAAATACATTAGAAAGACATACTAAAAAGTCTCTAAGTATTTTAGCATAATAAAGTTAGTTAATGTAACAGCAGTGAGCCTAATCTAGCTTTATATGACTGGTTAGTGTCTTGAACAGAGATCTCCAAGAGGCTGTAAACTGCACACTATTAAAATTCAGAAATTGGAAAGTGCTGCAAATAATCAAAACAGGAAAACAATTAATACAGTTTCTATGGATTTGAAAATATAGGAAATAATATAAGGTTGTTTTCTGGAAAAAACAAGCTAATGACATGCAGATAGAAAAGCATTATTCAAAGACACTTGGGAAATAATATATCTGTTTAAGTCAATACATTCCTGTAATTATTTAGTTACAAAAATAATTGCATTCTATATTATCTCTAGGTCCCTTATATAGTCAGACAAAATAGAAAGATCATACAAAAATTAGAAACTACTACTAATAAAACCACTCTCTTTGTCACAAAAGGAAGAGTAATTCAAACATCTCTAGCTCCACATATTCCACCCTGCCTGGCTCTCCCCCCCTCTACCTGAGAAAATACTTTGTGTCTAATGAGTTTCTAGGAAGTAAAAGCAAAAAAGCCCACCAGGTAATTTGCAAATCACTCATTCATATTCTAACAGAGGAAAATGTCCTTCTACCAAAATCAAGAAGGTGGCAATATCTACAGCAAATAGCTCATTTTGTTTTATTGTGGCAGCCATCCTAAATAAAAGAGTGGCACAAGTAGCGGTATAGGAGGTCTTACTCAAAAGACATGTAAGAACTTAAGCTTTCAGGTACAAAACCCTAGAAGTATTAGAAAAAGTAAAAAACAACATAAGAGGTAAATTTGTAAATTACTAAGCAACTTAGGGGTAAAAAACCCCCAGGTAGTACACTGGCCAGAGAGAGGAGGTCTACTGAAAACAGTATTTTGGCAGAAGGAAGATGTTTAGAAAGCGCGCAAAACAGGACAAAAGGCTGAGAACTGACAGATAATTAGATATAAACTTGCAAAATGATATGAAAGCAAAGAACGTTATTGTGATTTTACACCCTATTAATAAAGATTTCATTCTGTGGGCAACACAGCTAATTAAGCGTCTCCATTGACAACTGTTGAGCTGAAATTTCCCATATTGCACAAACCTGATGCAACACAGATAGATAAAGACAAACTGAAAGAAGTTCTGGGCAGAGGGAAAAAAAAAGTATTGCCAACTATATGTGAAGAAACATTTCAATAACATTAATTAGGGGGCTGGAGAAGATGTCCTCCAACTGTCCCATCAGCCTCAACCATTCTGTTATTCTGCAATTCTGCAATTGTTCACAGGGTTTAGGAAACATATATAACAGAAAATTTACAGCACAGGTGAGACAGTACATTTCACACACTAGAAAAACTGTATTTCATAATAGTGAAACAGATTGGAAAGAGAGAGAGACAGTTATTTGTATGAGTGAATGCAATACAGAGAGAGGATGCTGTACCACTGTCATAGTTTAACCCACTGGATTAGCAGCAAACGCCACACAGTAGCTCACTCACCTCCCCTCCTCCCCGTGATCAGGGAGAGAATTAAATTGGGTAAAGTGAAGAGACTCATGTGTTGAGATAAGATCAATTTAATAACTAAATTACAATATAATTGAAAATAATAATGATAATAATATATACAAATATAAAAATGAGTGATACACAGTGCAACTGCTCACCACCTGGTCACCAAGGCCCAGCTCATGATCCCAGAGCAGGGAGAGTCCCAAAGCTGAAACCCAGAAAAGAGAAGAGCCTGAGAGTCCAAGAGAGAGAGCAGAAACTAACCAAGAGAGCAAGCAAGGGCAAGAGCAAACTTGTGGACAGATCCTCATCTATATACTAGGCATGACACAGAATATACTGCTGGCCAATTTGGACCTTATTCCTAAACCTAAGGTCGAATCCTTAGCCAGTAACTGTGGGCTCTTCCCTGACCTAGCTTCTCCTGGAATCTGCACACGCTGGTAAAGCACGAAGCTGAAAAGTCCTTGACTGTCCTGGCAACAACAGGAAACACCAATGTTATCAGTCTTCTCAGCACAAATCCAAAACACAGCCTCTTGCTAGTTACTATGAAGAAAGTTAACTCTGTCCCAGCTGAAACCAGGGCAGTCCTGTAGCAACTGGAGACTTAGGTGAGGTTTGATTGACTGAAAAGCGTCAAACTCCAATTTACAGATCTGTTGTTCTTGTTGGAACATTTTGGGGAAAATTCGTAAAGTTTTCTTTGACTCAGCCTCAATTAGCAGATGGTTAATATTGTTTTGCCAGGACCAAGTGACAGGAAATACACATTTCCTTCACATCTAACCTCAGTTAGTAACTGAATCCTATAATCACAGTGGTCTGATTACAATGCAAATCATGTTAAATCAGAAACATCTATTTCAAGAATTGACATGAGCACATGGCTGGGAATTGCACAGAATTTTCATAGCAAGCTTAATAATTCTTTCCATATCCTGTCCTTGTCTCTACATCAGGTGAGGAAAGAAATTAATCTGTTCAGGCACCATCCTATGCACTACAGGAAAAGAAAAGCATTCTCACACAGAATCCCAGTTCGTGCCTAGTTTGCCTAGGGAGGCAGTAGCATCATTTTCTTGCATTATGGAAAAGATAGACAAAGCAGAAGATAACTTCATTATCTCTTTGGGTATTTGACATACATATTAAATATTTATCCTTCAGGTGATACTGCTGAATGGGTTGTCTTGGCAATAGTCTGGAACATGAGGGGACTAGCTTCTCTTCAGTTTTCAGAGATTTTTTTCCAAATTTTGCTTTTAATTTCAGCCACAATTTCTTCCCTGTAAAATCACTATAACTAATAATGTATATTAAAAAAATCACTGCAAGTAATAATGTACTATGTACACTTAAATACATATATGTATATGCATACATGTGTGTATTTGTGTGTGTATATATATATATTTATAAAAAGTTTGACTTGACAGTCAAGCAACAGTTCTCAACAGTTTTTCATTGTCTTATAGACTCGAACCAGAGCCTTGAGAAATTATAAAAGCCAATGACAATTCCAACATCAAGTTTAGTGTTTGCTGTTGGAACATCCTTGAGAAAGTATAGAAAGCTTTTGTTAATTCCCATGAAGGGCACACAGCCAATTTATCTGGTTAACAAGTGAGTCATCTGTAGAAAGAAGGTCTTCAGGTAACATGGGCAGCAGCGGTGCATACATCTACATTCCTTGAAAAAGCCCTTGTTTAATGAATATTAAACTGTCTCAAATCCGTTTAGATTTTGCTGGACTGTGAGGAAGTTTTCATGATCCACTGTGAGACACAAGAAATCCATATGTAAAGCTAAAATTATATCAAATGACAATCTTATTTATAATGATGGCTGCAGTATCATGTCAATATTAAGAAACTAATTTCTCAACTCTATTTCCCTCCTGCAATTTTTTGAGACTTAACTGATCATTCCTCAGCTGTAATTTTGAGCTCTGCTGAACTGTTGTGGATGTTTCATTTTAAAAGGGGGGAAAAAAAAGGAAAGAACATGTGTGAACTGAAGTCTTTCTTCTGCAGCCAAATGGTGCAACTGATTGTACCCTAACCTTTCAAGCCCTCCTCAAATTGCAATTTACTAACTTTGTTGGATAAAGCAAAGGTATCAACACTAACCCTTCTTTTTCCGCAATTAAAAAGCCACCATCATGAATAGAAAGACAAAATCTGTGTATGAGTGTATTTTATGTATGCAAAATCTGTATTTTAGCTACTCATCCTTCAAATCACATTCTTAGGTGAATGTGATTAAGAACTTAGAATTTTGGAGGAGAAATAACATCTAGTCCTATCTGCTATAGCTGCTTTGCAATCTTACACAATGTTTAATTTTTTGTCCAGTTTTGTTGAAAGTGGACTAACACAAGCTTAAGTTTTTTTCAGATCCTTCCAAGTAAGTAGCTACAAAAATCCAAGCCACATCGTAAATCACTGTTGATTATTGGTTTTCATATCTCAACCTGTAAAATGAGTTATTTGGGAGCAGAATACTGCTAGAATCAACTCACGCCAAATTATTGATTTAAAAAAAATATCATTGCAAATGGATAAGGCTGAAGTTAGAAGAAACAAAACTGTTCTGCAGTGGCAATTAACCTGTTTTTGGACTAAAACCCACATATTGATATATTAATGTTACTTGGCTTAAACATAAGACTGTTTGAATCTTGCATTAGAAAGATACAAAGTATTTCTGTGATTATCAGAATAATTTTAAAAGATATAATTTTTTAATATACTTGTAACAGAGCCTTACTAATTCCATTAACTGCATTCCATATTTCTGCAATGTCAGCTCTTTGTGCCTCTGTGTTAATTAAATGAATCAACTATTCAGTTCTGAGGCCCTTTTCATTACATAAGATCATGAGTAGTTTTATAAAAAAAATGAAACAGCTGCAGGAAGGAAGGGAATTCTGCATTTCCCTGCTTATGATGTACTGTAGAGATTTAGATATTGTGAAGCTCCAGATAATGTTTTTTTTCTAAGCGGGAAGACTTCTAAGTACTAATATACCAAATCCATCTACCATAGCTTAAAACAATTGCTGTTGATTTTTAGCCCAAGAAAAAGCCTGGATGAAACAAAAGTAGTGAAATAGTATAGGATAGAATAGAATAATAGTAATAGAATGAGAGGTTTGAAGTGGTGCGAGTAATATTTAACTAAGATACTGAAAATACTACGTTGAGAAGCACATACATTAATTCCTCTGTGGAACTGTAATAATTTACAATGTGTAGTTCTGCTTTTTTCCTCACAAAGTTATATATTGTTTTTCAAGGTGAGGTATTTTTTATTCCTTAAAATACTATAAAAAATGCCTGCATTGTTTATAGTTAATTGGGTCTGGAAGGCTAGCAACCTTTTAAACATACCCGACACATTCCACTTGCTCTCAGCAGAAGGCCTATTACCTCTTACATTTCTTCAACTTTATAATTTCATTACTGTGGAAACTCCTACATATACAAGCTGCATTTATTAATAAATACAAATCAAAAGGTCTAATGTAAATTATTAATATGCTATATTATCTCTGCTTTTCTGTAGAGGTATTCACAAAAATAATTTTATTTTTGATAGTCTGCCTTCCAGATTTTTATATTAGAGCTCTCAGTAGGACACAATCGTGCATATATATGTTAACCTTTAAATAAATTTTATTGAAGCAAATATAATCTCTTGGACACCCAACCATGCATATCCATATTTTGAAGGTTATATTTTAAAATTGCAGTGATTTTGTCCATTTTCTTGCAGTAAAAAGGCTAAAGAACTAAAGATGCTTGCTAATAAAATATCCTAATTTACAAAATAAGTTATTCTTTAATGTAAACTATTAATATACTTCTCAGAATGAACCTGCTTCGTTGCACACCCTCCACCAACAGCGACACACATGCTTGAAAGCCACATACGTTAAAATCTCACTAACCTCTAGATATTATACACAGCAGTTAAGTCAGAATGTGACCCACAGCAGTTGACAGGCATACTGCAGCATGGAAATATACCTACACTCATATATACACACCACAGTGATGATGCACACATATGAGCTTAGAGATACTAGAAACCTTCCTGCAAGCTGCCTGTACAGAGAGCTTCATACTCCTAAAGACACCCACTCCTTCATCCTGAAAATTAGTCTTAGATGCCCAACATAAATATTCCAGTGATTCTTAAATTTTTTACACATTTTTAAAATTATAGCATCTATCTAAACAGTCTACATCCAGGATTAAGCTAGCAAACCATACCTGTCAAAGATATGGTTTATGTGTCACCAGTAGTACCTTGTCATTATAGTACCTGGTCATTATAGAGAAACGATTACTGGAAAGATTCTAAATCACTGTTAGTGCAATCTCAAAGTACAATGTTGCAATTTCAATTTGAATTTCAAATACAGCGAGTGATATGTCTCCTTGGGACAACTTTTGCTAGTCTTATTGCCTTCAATGTTTGTGTTTTTTATTAGAAAATAGTGTATTCATTATTTTTTATAACACATTGACACACTGAAAATGCATTTCTACAGCCATAATATACAATGCTATGAATATATTTACATTTACTCTAAACATTTAAAGAGGAAAGCCCTGGATATAATTGCATGAGAGTTATTTCTAAGCTGGTATATTTTTGTACTTTATGCGTGCCATTCCACCGGAGCTGAAAATCAGTAGAGAAATAAATCATCACTTCTTTTTGACTACATCTTCAGGCTCTGTCAAATTGCTTGAAATACATCAGATGATCCTTACTGATAAGAAATAATATACCTGGTCTAACAAAAGACCTCTTAATCCTCCTGGCAGTGGCTGAAGTAGCATCGTGGTCCCAGGAAGAAAGGACTGCTCTCCATGGGTAGTGGCAACCACCTCTGGAGGACAAGCAGGCAGCCCCTGCCAGCAGCATCCCTCCCTGAGACTCACTCCTTCCTCCTGGTCCACTGACAGCACCAGGAGCAGCAAGCCCAGCTCTTTTTACCTTCCGCACATATTCCTCTTCCCTCCTTTTGGTACAGCTAAACTTAATCTTGCCTGCAATCTTCCAAGCAGCCCCACACGTAAACTTCATTCTTCGCACACTGAAGGCTACTCAGAACTGTGGGTCACCACTCTGATGCATCAGAACAGTTGTTAAGCACACCAACTGTTGCCGCTGGTAAAACTCATCCTTCTCCATGTGGCTATGTAAGAAGTCCTGTGGAAGTGTTCTTTACACCAGTGCAGGCTGATGGGGGTGGATGGGTGAGTTATCCTCCAGAAACCAAACCACCAGAGTAGATATTTATAGTTTCTGAAGAAGAATAAAAGAAAGGGTTTGGAGACTTCCCTGTTCTACCATCAATGCTTGGTTTTGATGGTCTAAAGGTTAGTTTAATTAGGGAGGTTTGTATCTAGGCTCTTAGCCAAGATGATTTTTAACTCTAGCTCTTACGCAGACTGGTGTAATTTCCACTCATTAAAATTTGCACGAAATAAAAAGTATTTGTGGCCAGGGAAAGTTAACACCTGGCTATAACAAAGAATGCTGCTGTAAAGATGGAAGTGTTTTCCCAGCACACTACTGATAATCTGGTATCTCCTGACTGTTACACAGAAGTATCAAATGCAATGGCTACTTTGACAACCAAAGCATTTCTCCAGAATCTCACACTTGAACAGGAATATTTATCTGAGAAAAACTACTGGTAATCCTTATGACAGGTTTATTATTCACATTTCAATTTTCTCATAGCAACAAACCAGCATTCCTAATTAACAAACAACCAAGCAATTCCGTTTCTCCAGTTTAAAACACAGATGTTACCAAGATCTGTTGGGAAACTTCCAGGCCTGCTTTGTTCTGCCAGTTTTCCCAAGTTCTTTCACTAATTTTAAGGGCTTTCCATTCTTATTGTTTTATAGGTGTTTGGGTTGGATGGTTGGGGTTTTTTGTTGTTGTTGGGGTTTTGTGGGGTTTGTTTGGTTAGTTTTTACACTATCAACTGACCGTTCACTGACTGGCTATATTTACATTTATTTCTCTCATCTCTTCAAAGAAGCTCAAGAAAATCTATAGTTTTTTTTTAATTGTACCCATGAATGAACAGATGTTCTTTATTTCTGATATGTCTGATTTAATTAAATTCAGGGGATATTTCATGGTGCTGTTCCTCCCATCATCTTTTACCTTACCATACCTTCACTTAATACTGAAGTACGTGCCAGCAGTCTCAAAAATTCATTTGAATCAGCTTTAGTATCTTTTAATTATAATTACATAGTAACTGACAATACTGCTAATGCTTCTTATTATTCCAATTATCCTCTTTGAATAAAGTTTCACATGCAAATGTTGTGAAGAAAACACATTAATTTAATTTTCATTAATACCCAGTGCAGCATATGCATTCCTGCACACTGTCAGTAACCCACGCAGAGCTTCAGCAGGCAGTTAGTAACTGCATAATGTATAGCTGTTGAATCCTCTATCTGTTTGATCTTTCACAAATGTTCTGTAGTCAAACTGTACCTGCAGCATGTTGAAGAGATTTGATACAGACTGTTCATGCTCTGCATAGTCAAAATGTGTGCACATTAAGTCCAGAACATCCAACACACAGTGCAGCATGTGTGCACTCAACTTCAGATTTGACATTAGCTATATATTACACATCAAGGCTTCTTTCTGGCATTCCTCTAGTATTTTTGATTGTTATCTAACTAATACCTGCAGCAGCTTGTCACTTACAGCCAGCATCCTCCAAAATGGTATTATTTCTATTAGAAAATACTTTATGAAGCAACAGTGGAAAATACTACACAAGCTAGTATTTATGGGTTTAATCTCCAAAAACCTTACTATACAATAAGATTATCTCTTAGAAAAATCTAGCTACTAGAGATAGATTTTTAGTCTAACTTACAAGGAAGTCGCACATTTCTGAAAATCTTGTCCTAATACTTCAGTTGTGAAAGATACAAGCAGGGAAGTCACAAGAAGAATTTTGCCACAAAAGCTAAGCATATGAGTAATGAACATTTTGACAGTTACAGAACATTTAAAAAAAAAAAAAAAAAAGGAAAAAGCCCACACAACTTCTGAGGTTGGTCCCTTTCCTTTCATTAACAAGGGTGAAAAATATGCTACCTAATTGGAAAATTGCGATACACTACATTCCCACTGCACGTATTGGAATGAATGTGAGCAAGATAGTCCAGGCCCATTGGATGGAGAATTTACAAGGCTGCACATAACTAATTAATACACACTGACCACAAATAAAGCATGGTATAAAAATCATATTATTTTCATTTGAGCTGTACCAACAGTCATCACTTCATGTGGAGTTGAAAAGACAACTGGGAAGTGCATGTCAGACAGAAATGGCACTTCAGAAATTAAAGCAGTAATAAACTTTGATATTTATCACTGTCTTATTCGTAAGCATAAAAGATAGATCAATATTATAAGTCTGCCAAGCTACCAGCCGAGCACAGTTAGTTTTCTGATTTTATTACAAACCTATTTAATATGTAACATACTCTATTACCACAGTACAATTCATGAACAGCCTAGCCCAGAACATCTTGGACAGTACGTTAAATCACAAGAGGCCTTGAAGTATGTTTTCTCACATGGAACAGTATTTCTCAATTCCATATTTTATTCTATTCAGTGATGCAGTAGCATATTACTTCACCAAAGCCACCCAAGTGGCTATACAGTTTTTGCAGAGAAACTCTGGAAATACCAAGTTTTCCAGCAATATCATGAAAATAGTACATGCAAAGTCTTATGAGAGCTATCAAGGAAAAAAGCATCATAGAAAAATCTGCTTTTACATTTGCTTATAAAAAGAAATAAAAATCACTTAAGAGTTAGTTAGTATGTCTATTACATTTATGGCACTTGAAGTTAATGTTCCAAAAAATAAAGTTGCACTTTTCCCTGAAAGTAATTAGTATTGTTCCTGACATTTGCCGTGAGAATAATTAGTTTAAAAACATCAGAAAGCTATTAAGGTTCTTATTTAAACATCTAGTCTAAGATATTGGAGCTTTGATAAAAATGCATATTGATCTCCCCTCAGTTCTCACAAGCTCTACAAGGACGACTATAGGTTGATCAAGGCAATTTCAGTCACTTAAATACAGAGCCATGAAATCTCTGAAGGAAGTGTTTTTTAATCTTCAAGATACAAGACTGTCCACATGGGTGCAAACGAACCTGAGATCTAGCCATTATAACCTTAACTCATGCATTTGTACTTTACGGTTCATGTACGTAAACAGTTCTTCCAGACTGAACAGCCCTTACAGTTCTCATATTACCTGTTATTTTCTTTTTCCATCAACATTCTAATAACACAGAACAATTTTCCTTAAAGATCATTTCAGTTGAAACATTTGTTTCCTTCACTTGAAGGATAATGTTTCTTAATTTTTAAAATATTCAGTAGGCATTTCCTTTCAAGTTAGTTTTCCTAATGTAATGTCTTGCAACTTTCAATATGTTTTCATCCATTTACTAGAGGATGTGCACCATTTCCACAGTACTACAATAATTCAGGAGTGGGAAAAAAAAAAAACACCAAAACAAAAACCTCAAATTACAAACATATCCTTAAACAAAACCCCCTTAAAGCCCTTGTGAATTAGGCTGATTTTTTCTGTTGTACGCAATAAACTCTACCCGTGATTAAGGATTATCAATAAAGCAGGACAAATTAAAAACAAAATGGGAAATGGTACCTTAAAACTTAAAGAGAGTAATTTATAATGCTTCAGGCTTCAAACAAGTTGTATACAGTTCCCGACCTCTACAGCCCTTGGTCTCCAGCATACCACAATGCTTTATTTAGGCTGTTTGGTTTATAATTCTGGCATCCAAATCTCTGACTTTACTCCCAGCAGTCAGACACAAACCAGCAATCCCCTTCCCCCCTCCCCCCCCCATTCCTCCAAAATCATTAGAGGTTTGACTAAGTTTAATTATTGTTTGAATAGTTTATCAAGTATCAAAGACTTCATTACTGGGGAGCACAGGCATTGAGCAATGAGCTGTCAGCCACATTATCAAACCCAGTCCCCCAACTATTTGTTGTGAAAGGTTGAGCAATAAGCATTGACAACTTCAGCTTGATACTAAATCTGCATAACAGCCAAGTCCTTCATCGGTCAACATCCTTCCTAGAGCAAAATGACTGCAATCATCTTGGCTGTGCTAGATGGCTGAGGAAACAGGGCTGTATGCACTTGCTGCTACTATCATGAGTTTGGGAGGTGTACGTGGAATATGGTTTACCACCAAGAAGGTAATCCCTTCCAGAAGCCAATGCTTTGATCCTTTCCTTGCCCTGCCAGAAGCTTAATTTAGCAAGTCTAGCCATAACCCACACCATTTTGTAGCAGGAAGGGTTCAGTGCCAGCCCATGACCCATGGGACAGCAAAATGCCAGTTTGCTCACAGTTGAAGAGCCTTGAGCTGAATCAATTCAGATCAGTATAATTTATCCATTACTCAGGCATATGTGATTTTATCAGCTGGCAATCAAAAGAAACCTAGGGATGCAATGCATATTCAGCACCTGGCCTTCCTTGTCTTCTGTGTCACACAAAAGCAATGCTACCCAGACTACTTGAGGGGATGTCTCAATGCTTGTGAGTAGATGGATAGGAGGGAGTAAGTATGCAGACACTACTTGCTTAGAAAGTTAAATCAAAAACACCTTCCATGCAGTCCCTAGGAAAATTTTGCTGTGTTATATCATGTTCTATGGAACAGACTGCTAGAGAGCAACATGCCACTCTTGCCTTACTCAAACCCCACCATATTACAACTATTCCCTTGCAGTTTTCCCCGCCTCGTGACTAGTGACAGAGTGGCTGCTGGTGAGTACACATCTATCTGTGCACGCATTACAACGGCAATAAATATGGACAATAGGTCTTTAACTATATTCAAGTTCTGCAAGACCTAGTATAATGCAAGTCATATACCTTAACCTTATTACCCAAGGTTTTAGGAAAAAAGCATCAAGTCCAGACATACAGGTTTAGTATCCAAATATACCACTTTGTACCCCTCTTTATCCTTAGAACATCATGATTGCACATACCTGCACAAGCAATGTATTTTTTCCTTCTAGTATGCCTATATTTAATTGCTTTTTGCTAAAAAATCTGTATAAGGAGTTCACCTTGGGACAGCCATTAGGTACTCAATCCTTCATTGCACAGAAACTCAAAGTCAACACTACTAAAATTTCTCTAGAAGACTAGTGTTCTTAAACATCCCTGCAGATTTAACCAGTTTTATTGCATTTCTGGACAGAACTCTTTGGGGAGTAAGCCTGCGTCCAACTTTAAGTTTCTGATTCTGTAAATGCTAGTTGTAAATATAGCTGTCATTATGTTTTACATCATGGCATAACAGGCAGATAAAACATCAAAAAAAAAAAAAAGCTACATCTCAAAACCACAACAGAGCAACAAAAGAACCATTAATACAGCTTCTCACATGTGGCTTTTTTTCCATGTGGGATCTTTGTACCAACTTTGTTTATACAGCAAACCATTTCAAACACACTGATGCAAGCCAATGACCAGGTAGGACAGTGGTCCTTTTCTGTGAGGGAAAGGCAGTCTGGCTAGAAAGGAACTTTCTTCACAGGGCACAACAGTTCCCTGTGATTTGAAGTGTAAACACCCTTCAGCAGAAAGTAGTAAGCTTTAAAACATCTCAGGTGTACCCCTGAAATATTTCAGGTGACTGAAATATTAATTCTCTTGTACAGATGGCTGTAAGGCAAAACCTCACCCCAAGAAGCATTACACTACTGTCCTGCCATCTCCTAGCACACCCAGAGCTAACAGCAAGCACCCAACACCATCCAGGCACTCAAGAGTTTCACAATAGATGAAAGTTATCATCTGGAAACATTAACAGGAGTTTAGTTTCCAAGCAAAAAGCCAGGCGGTATGTGATAGCACAGCCTGTGCATTTAAAAGCTCTCTGAAGACTCTACCCCTCCTTAAGAAAAACAGCACATGCCCCACTCATTCAGAAAGGAGGGAATTGCAGCCTCCTGACATTTTATACTCAAACAGCTCTCTGAAGAGAAAACTCATATACTTTCCTACTGAATTAGATTCATTTAAGCAGGTGGTGAATTGAACCTGCATATGCTAGGCTTAAAAAGGCTTCAAGAGGGAAAACACTGCGTAAGATAACAGAACTTCTGATTTTTCCCATACACCTACAAATTATTTTGAACTACTAAGCCATTAAACCCCTTCTATAGTAATACATTGCTTAGCCACACTTCATTTTAATTCACTGCAAAATTCCAGATAATTCATATTTCACCCAAGGAAGAGAGCTGTGTTACAGCACTTGCTGAATTGCCATCAACTAACTGTCACCAAGCCAAGTGTGCTGAAATTCAAGCAGAGATTTAAAGTCTAAGCACTTTGGTAGAAGCAAGACACATTTGTCTTGGTTAGTATTTAGGAAAACCACAGTATATTAGGTCACCCTGTCGCTTTGTTCTAAAAAAATAGAGTTAATGACCTCACAGCTGGAGCTCCTGATCCCGGAGAGCAGAACAGGGATGATGAGAGCAGCAAGACCCATCAACAATCCAGTGATCCTCAGCAAAAGCAGGGTTACAAGTCAGGCCCAAAGTCAGTCCAGCAAATCTAAACAATAAGTCAGGAACAGGACTGGGAACAAATATAACTAAAGCAGCTCAATCCAAGTCTGAACTTTCAGGCTGGAGATCACATGAGCTCCTGGGCTGACAGGCTGCAGGTGTGGGTTAAGGGCTNTCACAATAGATGAAAGTTATCATCTGGAAACATTAACAGGAGTTTAGTTTCCAAGCAAAAAGCCAGGCGGTATGTGATAGCACAGCCTGTGCATTTAAAAGCTCTCTGAAGACTCTACCCCTCCTTAGGAAAAACAGCACATGCCCCACTCATTCAGAAAGGAGGGAATTGCAGCCTCCTGACATTTTATACTCAAACAGCTCTCTGAAGAGAAAACTCATATACTTTCCTACTGAATTAGATTCATTTAAGCAGGTGGTGAATTGAACCTGCATATGCTAGGCTTAAAAAGGCTTCAAGAGGGAAAACACTGCGTAAGATAACAGAACTTCTGATTTTTCCCATACACCTACAAATTATTTTGAACTACTAAGCCATTAAACCCCTTCTATAGTAATACATTGCTTAGCCACACTTCATTTTAATTCACTGCAAAATTCCAGATAATTCATATTTCACCCAAGGAAGAGAGCTGTGTTACAGCACTTGCTGAATTGCCATCAACTAACTGTCACCAAGCCAAGTGTGCTGAAATTCAAGCAGAGATTTAAAGTCTAAGCACTTTGGTAGAAGCAAGACACATTTGTCTTGGTTAGTATTTAGGAAAACCACAGTATATTAGGTCACCCCGTTGCTTTGTTCTAAAAAAATAGAGTTAATGACCTCACAGCTGGAGCTCCTGATCCCGGAGAGCAGAACAGGGATGATGAGAGCAGCAAGACCCATCAACAATCCAGTGATCCTCAGCAAAAGCAGGGTTACAAGTCAGGCCCAAAGTCAGTCCAGCAAATCTAAACAATAAGTCAGGAACAGGACTGGGAACAAATATAACTAAAGCAGCTCAATCCAAGTCTGAACTTTCAGGCTGGAGATCACATGAGCTCCTGGGCTGACAGGCTGCAGGTGTGGGTTAAGGGCTAGGTGAAGCTGGTCAGGGCAATTACAGTGTAGTGCTGCCCTGAGGGCTGACAACCAATTGCCCCTGATTTTGTGACTCCCTTTTGAACCTGTTGACTTTTTCCCTCTTAAGCATCTGGTTTTAGCCAGCATCAGAGCCCTGTACAAGGCTAGACAGACTACTGGTCTTGCCATGTGTGGTTCTTCTCAAGCTAAGTGATCTTATTTTTATAGCTCTGTGTATTGTTTGCATATGCCCTATTTCAATTCAAGTACAGAAGGAAATGCACAAGTGCCTATTGGGCTTATACTCCACTTGCACTATGCACAGCTGCCTCTTAAATTGCCACTAACATATAATGTCAGCCTCCTAATTGCAGGTAGGGCAATCACCTGCAACAACCATGCACAGACAGGACTTTTCCCCCACATTTAGGACTACAGCTCTACTGTTGATGTCCTTGAGAACAAAACTTGACAAAAAAATACTACTTTTGACTCAGAATCCAGAGTTTCACAGCCGCTCTCTAGAAAGTAATATGCATATCGGAGCAAACTAATGTCCCCAAACAGCTTGAAAGTTTGCTTTTTGAAGCTCAGTTAAAAGGAAGTGTAGTAAGACATTCAGCTCTAGAAGCCAGAGGGATAAAATACAACTGTATTGCGTGTAATGAAACAAATAACTTTGATATTTTGATTGACACAAAAGATAATATTTCTGCCACACATCTGGGAATTATTATTAAAGAACAGTTTTCATATACACGTGTACATTCCCCTATGGAAAAACAGAAATTACCATACAAAGAATTAAGCTGTTATATTCCTTCTGCTCCACCTCAAATGAGTCAAAACAGGAAAACAATTAATTTATTCTTTTACCTTCAAAAAATAATGAAGAGAAAAAGCAACTTTACAGTTCTTAAAAAAAAAAAACAACAGCTTTTTACAAGGGTTCTTTTTCAACGTTCATTTTAAAAGTCTCATTTTAAGCAGACAGTATTTCAAAAGAGAGAAGATGTATCATTTCCTTTTGTTGTTAATACAAGAATATATTCTCCACCCTGTCAAACATCTGAAGTGTAAGCTGAGATTCTTAAAACCCTACAAGGCTTACTTATTTTAAAAATTCTTATAGATCTTTCTTCTGAAGACATGAAGATTGTGAAAACAGAAATCAGAGAAAAGGGATCAGACAATTTTCTAACCGAAACAGTTACAAACCGTTTGAGTGAAGGGATGAAATAGTTTCGAACTTCACTATGGCAACGTTGAAATTTCCACGTTCTTTAAGCATGGCAAAATTGGAGACACCTTCCAGACCACACACTTTGGCCTAACGCTTTTGAAAAAGGGAAAATACTTCTAGCAAAGAACCAAATAATCCTAGTGATGTTATTGGTATTTTAAATTTGTGACATGTGTTTTTCAGCATACGTTTAGTTCCAGAATTACTTCATTTAAATATTCAGCTTTAATAACATCTGCACTTGCTGCTGTGAAATGCAGATCACTTTCTCTGCTTACTAGGGAAGTCCAACACAAATGGACTGGAAGTGCTCTGTTCATCTAAGCAAGGATTTCCTTTGGGTACTCACATGACAGTGCGAGACAGATACTAAAATAAATCATCCATTAAAACAGATATGATTCTTGACAAGCATTGACATAGGTTAACTACAAAACTGACTTTAACTCCCTTAAAATTATATAAAGGATGCAATCCAATCACTTTAGTGACTTATTTTTATCTCCCATAAAAAAAGTATTACATTATCAAACATGTTATGCATTTGTAGGATTACTTGATGCTTTCCAGAATAGACTCTACTCACCAATAACATCTACCTTCTAAGGGTTTTTATATGCTATTGCATATATTGTAAGTAAGTATTGCAAACATTTCTAAAAGCTGCATATGTGCTCTAGATCAAGCTACAGCCATGACTACCTAGATTCTGCTTTATTAAGCACACCACATACATGAATTAAAACTAAAAAAAAATTAAAAACCGAAAAAAAGAACTACCAAATCAAATGTCAATATATGTATATGTTTATCTGTGTGTGTACCCTTTGCACATTTGTGTAGAGAAAAACGTATGTCTGGAAATGGTCACGTTGGTTTTGGCCACAGCACAGCACTGGGGAACCAGCATGGTTTGCTATATGCTTCAGAAGTAACATTTGCTTATATATAATGTCTTTACATTTTCCAAAGAAAAGTGTTATATCAAAGATTCCTATAACTAATCAATGTTACCAAGATAGCTTCAGAGGCAACAACAGAACCTCCAAATCCTGCCTTGCTGTGCACTACCCTTATGACATTGGACTAAAGCACTTAATTTGTGTTGGTTCTAAAGCAGCTATAAAGTTTTGGATGTTATCAGCTAAGACAAACTATCTCATTTTATGAGTGCTCCTGCTCTATTTCCGTAGAAACAGAAAACAATACATCTGATTCATTGCTGACATTTTTGAGGGACTACATGGGTAAATCATCAGAAGTGCGAATAAGTTTTAGGAAGCTACTCCAACAGCATTTTGGGCTATGCTTGGTGTGATACATTACCACTAAAGCTGTGTAAGGAAGGCTTTTGTTTGCTTCAACTATGGAATTAAAAATGGAACTGCTTTAGAGGAGAATGATTTCTTTCAAGCTTTACCATATCCCACACAGATATTAACACCCACTGTGGTCATTTCTGATCATGGAATCTGAATCATCAGGTAAATATGAGTCAGAAAAACATTGCTGCTTTAATAGACACAGCCAACAAGAGGGTGGAGGCCAGAGGAGGAAACCTCCTATTGTTACAAATAACATCACCTTTCTTCAAAACTACTGAGACTTACTGGGGGGGGGGGGGGGGGAAAGNGGAGGAAGCTGTTTTCTCTACCAAGTGAATTCATCAGCAATTTATGTGTAGCTATGGCAACTTTCACAAAGTATGAAAAAGAAAAATGGATATAGCAGAAAAATAAAGTTGCAGGGAGATTTAGAACAAATAAAATAGAAATTTTCCAAAATCGAGTGCATTTTGATTTAACAATGATCTCCTCAAAAGGAAATTAAAACTCTCCCAACATTCTGGTTTTTTAGCCTACATTCAGTATTTATAACTGGAAACCTGTCAAGGAAAAATGAGTCAATTTTCTACAGCAAGAGAGAAAGAAGAACTTCAACAAGAGATTTTTAACTGCTTACAAAACCAGGCTTTTGCTTCAGATTTAATCCTATAATCACACACAGTATGCAGACAGAAAATGTTACAGTATTTACTTGTAGTTGAATTGACGGGGAAAAGTGTTACTGTTAGGCACTTGCCTTATCTTAAGAAGCATTAAATCTGCTGGATGTGATGAAATCTGTTCCAAAGTGTTTATCAAACACTGTGAAAATCGGCAAGATTAGTAACGCGGCAATGTCATCATTTGTCTAGTCAAGGGTAAAATGGGAGAAGTAGAGAATGCTTCCTTCAATGAGCCACCTCAGAAAACTTTGACATTATGTTGGAAAAGCCTGGAATATAGAAGCTGTTCCTACAGAGTTTTTTTTGAACACACCATCAAAACCTTTGCATGGCTTTCAGTGCACTTTGGCCGAAGTCCCAGATGGTGGAGTCATTCCCAGGTCTTATGCTTCCAAACCACTGTCCTAAACAGGAGCTCAGTCTCACACCATGGTGAGTGCCACCTGAGAGGAAGAAACACCTGCTCACCTGAATCCCCTGCTGACAGAGAGCGGTAATGGATTGCATGCCTCCAGGCATGAATAGCTGATGGGCATGGGAAGAGGTGAAAGTCACCTTGTCACCAGCAGAGACGCGGAAATGGCAGTTAGTCACTATGGCAGACTTGGATGGGTTCTTCATGTGCATTGTTACATGTTGCAGCTAAGTCAGGGATACTTGATGGTCTAGCCTCCCCACCACCACCACTCAGCATTCTCTGGCAAAACCTCTTGTCTTCCGACATCACTCAGTAGGCTGCACTGATACTGCTTTTTTCTGCAGCTTATTTTCCCCCATTTCTATGATATAAGCAGCATGCCACCTCTAGGTATAGGTAGATTGTTTGGTAGTTTGTGCTAGAAACCTACTCTGTATTTTATAACTCTGAAGCAATGTAGTCAAAACATAACATTAAAAAAAAGCTTTTTTCTACTTGTTTGGGAGTCAGTGGGGGCATTATTCAGTCACTGACATGTTCACGTTAAAAATCAGGGATCTAGCAGAAGAAAATTATGAAAGCATAAGAGAAAGGTAGATGTGTTTTAAAAAACAGGAGTAAAAATAGTTACATATAAGGAGTTACTAGGCTTGTCAAGGGAAAAAGGCAGATAACAACAGACCTTTGAGAGGAAGACTGAATGCAATACTTGTTTTAAAATAAGGAAGGATTGAGCAGGAACAGGGTGTAAAATACAGAGATCTCATTTGTCTTTAGCTTAAAAAAAAGGCACTTTAAAAATAAGACACTGCTTTTTGACAAAGGGAAAATTCATGTCCAGTGTTACCTACTATGTCTCAGACTGGGGGCCTTTTAAAAGCATGCTGCGTTTGTCTTACAAAGGCACTAAGTGTATATCCTTGGAAATCTGTAATGTTAGACATTAACCTTAAAAGCCTATGCTTCTTAGTGGAAGCGTCATATTTTCATTCCTTCCAAATATCATGTGCTTGTGGAAAATCAGTTGGAAGAATTAAATAAAATTTTCCTTCATAGCAGCAGCTTAAGAGGTAATTATTTAATTAAAGAGAGACCTCTGGGGCTGCTCAAAGCACAATAACGGTTTCACTTTGAAAAGACACTGCTGCTCCTCATCCTGCCAGCTCCCCTGAGAGTGAGAACCATATCCCTCTGCCTGTTAATGCTCCTTACAGATTGCTCCCAAGAGCAATGTGCCATGTCGTGCTGCACAGGATTAATGGTGAGCAGGCAGCGCAGCCCCCTGTGAAGTGAGAGCTGAGCACTGTCATCATGGCTCATTGACACCCGGTCTGATAACGGATAGCCCAGCTCTGCCACTCCCGGTATGGCACAGTGAATTAGCATTTATGAGATCTGCAACTGATTTGGCTTCAGAGAAATACAGTTGTGAAGCAGATTGGTAAACTGATTTTAATCTAATTACACAGCCTGGCTGTAATCTAATTTTTTAATAGCACCCATGAATAACCTTGTTGTATAATATTCTATGATGCAGAATGCAGACGGGTTGATAACAAATAAGGCAGCCAGCACAAGAAAGGCGTGGAGCTCTTGGAACAGGTCTAGAGGAGGGCCACAAAAATGACCAGAAGGCTGGAGCACCTCTCCTATGAGGAAAGGTTGAGGGAATTGGGCTTGTTTAGCTCANTGGCAACCCCTGCCCACAGCAGGGGGGTTGAAAGTAGATGATCTTTAAGGTCCTTTTCAACCCAGGCCATTCTATGATTCTATGATCTGGAGATTTAACAATATCTTTCAAGACACAGAGATATTGTCTGCATTCACAACAGGTAATCTGGAGTGTACAGTCTTCATACAAGATGTAGGAAGCACATGCTGTTTTGAATCTGTGGGGATTTAATGCTAGATAAAAATCATTCCTCAACCGACACAAATGATAACAGTAGTGACAAAATGACTACACTTCTGGGTAAAAGTGATACCTGCACCATTGCTCCATTTAGATATAACATTATTGGATTTTTTTTTCTGAAAAAGCTATTAAGAAAAAGTCAATCAATACAAAAATTAGTAACTGAAAATCTAATTAAATAATAATCACTGATTATTTTTTCTAAAGTGAAATAATTTTGTTGTTTATTGTTAATTTGTTAAAACAAGTAAAATCCACAGCATATGAATAAAATTCCTTACAGCTGCATTGCCTTCCAGCTATGCAGATGTCTCCACTTCCATGGCATTTTTAATATATTTTTTTAAAGAGTGCTCTGTCCATATTCAATATTCATGTAATTAGGTCTTTTGACTGACTTCCCCCATCCTGGAATTGAATGAGCAATTTCATGTCATAAATTCCAGCTGATTCTGTGGGTGGTGAAAAGGCAGTGATTTTTTCTGTTAATCTAGAAAGCTCAGGAGATGGCTCTCCTAAAGACATGTGGATTGTCCCATGTTGTATTTTAAGTTTGAGGTGCCCACTTGCACTGCAGCTTGGCAGGTACAAAGTCCCCCAAAAGCGGTTTTATTTGCCTTTGTTCCTTTACTTTGCTGACATTTGTTGAAACTCACATGTCAAACCAAGGATGTTTGTGATGCTATTGCAGTCATGCAGAATGAGGGTTCCTAATAAAAAATACAGCGCGTGTTGAGACATACAGTCTGCTCTTTTCAAGCTATTGCTGCTTGGCACCCATGAAGTCCTACTGAACTACTCCAACCAACCCATGAGCAGGAATGTGCCATCCAAACAGATGGCTGCAACTGCAGGCAGCCAAGAGACCACAGTTTTTTTTCATGACGTGTGGGTGTTGACAGCACTTCCAGACATAAATCCAAATGGCTGTCAGTTCTGAGCTTCTTGTCTAAAGGCGATATGTCAGCATTAATCTACCTCTGAAACAGATTACCCTTCACAACAGAAAAATCTTCCCCTTATTTATAATTAGTTTACTCTTAACAGTTGCAGATCTTTCTTTTACTGAGCTGTTACACAGTGAATTTTGGATGCCTTTAGCTACAGTTCACCTCTGAGATATATGGATCTCAAGCATGAAAGACTAATTTGCACATGATTTGGGGGGTTTGATATTTAGTCCAATACACAGGGCTAAATTACAAGCTAACACAGAGGCAGGGGTATCAAAGCAGTTTTTTGGCTTTATGCATGTTTACATGTGTTTACACATGTTTACAAAATAAAATACATGCACATACTTGTTCTGTGTTTACAAATGAATTATTTGACATTAGCTGTGCATACTGTCAATGTTGTGCAAGGTGCTTATGATCAGGAGGATTCTTCATTCCCAAGCAGGTCACAGTGGAATTGGTACACCAGTTTTTAAAGGACGATGCTGATATATAAGAGCACATGACCTGTCAGGATTTAGTGACGGACTGTCAAAATCAGCTAGGTAAGGCTTAAGGCATAGCCAGTCTACACAGAATATGTGGAAGCTTTCCAACAATGCTTAATTAAATAGAGTGGTGAACCAAGTTTAAAAAAAGCTGATTTCAGCTACATCCACACACAGGTAGCTGCTCTGGTGTTACCCAATATAAATAAAAGTACTAAGAAAACTAAAGAAGGCATGGAGGGAACAGTAGAGGACTATCCCTAGTCGTCCTCAATACACAAATACAGCAGGATGGTGTTTGCAATAAGTCAGTGACAGAGTGTAGAGTGTTTCTATTGGCTTTAATTTGCACTTGCATTCTCTATTAGCTCCCATCAGCCTTAACATAGCTTTTGTTTATGCATTACGTCCTGCGGTACAGTAAATTGCCAATGCCTTCAGCATCCCAGACCTCAGATGAACCCTTGACAAGGCATGGTCATTCCAGAGAAACAATATCAGTTCAGTATTAATTACAGAAATGTGCATGAAAACTCTCAGTACGGTTAGTCCCAACAGGTGAAATGAGCTTTCTTTGGATCACAATGGCAGCTGACCACAAAGCATGTTATAAAGCTATCTTAAGACTGATTAAATAAAGATGAAGATAAAACTCTATACATGGCAATCCAATTTTATTTTCAACAAAGATTGTTTTGAGAAGGCCTAAAATGCTTTTACCCCTTTTTCCCACATGACTTCCTTCATCCACATGCCATAGTAATACTTGATATTTGATTAGGGGATGGGAAGAGTCAGTGTCTTCTAAAAATTCATGTTGCTTTTCTTCCTCAGCTCCACTCCCTGGTAGTGAAGTCTTTCATGCCTCTTGGGGATGACTAAAGGCTAACATACTTTAGCTTAAGGCACTGTTGAAGGATGGAGATGGCGCTTTGCTGTCTTCCTTTGTTCCCAGGTAAGCTCACAGACACAAATAATTCCCGTACCTTCCTCTACTCAAGACTGGGGTTATCCTCCTGTTTACTTGCCATGTTATCACAGTACTTAAAAAGCTTTATGAGTGTACTTATAGAGAAGACATTAATTAATAAGAGGCCTCCTGGGCTCTCCCCTGGAAAACAAGTCACTCAAGAACCCAGATGTTTCTCCATGTTAAGGACTTCATGGAGTCATTTCATCATCTGTAGGAGCCTACCCAAGAGCTGGGCTTCTGGCAGACAAAGTCCTAACCAGCCCAGAGGCACCACAGTTCCAACTGCCATATTGCTCTCATAAGCTTGCCATGGACAATTACATTTTCTCCTGTGGATCCTGCAAGTAATGTGTACGGGCTGCAAATTCAACATGAAAAAAAAAGGAGTATCTCACATAGATAATCAGCAGCTGTGCATGAGATAGGCATTTGAAATTCTCCCATAATTGTAAAGGGCCCCTTGAGAAGAACAAATAAGCCCTGCCATGTTTCCTAATCTTGCTACACTAGTTATACAGAGAAATGCTCGCTCCTAATGATGACACAAAAGCTGCTGCAAGCTTTTCTTCTGCAACACCGCTGCTTATATCAGCTATTATTCAGTTATTCCATCCTAACAGCAGAGAATCATTTTTTGTGCTCTTCATTCTTCCTCCCAGAGGGCAACAGATGTAATAACTTATTCCCTGTCTGGCACATTAAGGCTTGAAAAATTAATGCAGCACTGGTGAGATTTCCACTTTCCACTTTACTTAGAGTGACAAAGCTTTGAATTTCAGTGAAAAAATATTAAGTAATAAAAAGCTTATTTTAAGTTTGTTAATGTACTTGTCTGTTTTAATGCCTCTCTGAGGTTTCTACAAAATAAGAATTTCAGTGACTAATCTTCCTGAATTTCTTTTACATCTAGGCTATTACTCTACTCTCTAATTGAGACTTCTCCTGTTTCACAATTATGATATACCAACTAAAATTTAAACACTATTATCAACAGCATTATGTTCAAAATCAATTAAGAATATCAAATGAGTGTAGATATGCTTACTTGCAATCTTTTATCAGGCTGCTCACAAAAAGTCCCCAGTCACATCACTCGACAGCTTAATCAGTCACATATTGCTCTGTAAATGTAGCTTACACTTTATACCCAGGCCTATCCATTCATTCAAAATATTGTCCAGTTACATGAATTTTGTAAAAGAGAGTTGTAGTTCAAACCAAATTTCACCTGTGTTTTATTGCTTTTGCTCAAACCATCCCTCTGGAAGCAGCATGAAAAGCAAACACTGCAGTTACTTTGTGAAGCTTGCCTGGGATTTTGATAACCATGACACAAAGCTTTCAGCAGAAAATCAGAGCCTGTCTAGTTGAAGATGTCACCACAGAGGGTCCAGAGGATGTCATAGAGACAAAGGCATCGGGAAATCCTTTGGAGAAGTACAGGTGATGGGTTTATGTATGTAAATGTGTTTCCCTCTAAATTAGCACTAAGCATTCATCCCATACACCTTCAACAGGAACATCTACAAAGTAGCTACCTTTGCAAATAAACAGACCTGTATCAGGTGATTATAGTGAAAGAAAAAGGCAAAGAATAGTAGAGTGTGAGTTGAAGAAGGCTAAGACCTAAATCAGAGATGGGAACTACTTCTCCAAAAATAATGCAGAAATTTTTTCTACCCTCTCCCAGATCTTCACAGTAGAATTTATCTGTGCAGAAGACAGTTCTTAGTGTCAGAATTCTTACCCAAAAGGACAGGGTGAGAAGCCCCAAATTAAACACAGAGGTTCAAAATGTATTAGCAGTTACAGGAAGAGAAATTCCTAGTCAATTCTCCCTAGCACTGCAAAACACTTGCTAATGCTACTGCTTCATGCATTCCAAGCCTGCAAGCATGGGAACCAGCATTAACTACACATCGTATCAGGCTGTCCTTTCACTCCTACACACAGCCACTTAGCTATCTTTCCCTCCTTGGATAGAAATCCTCAAGTAATTTCTCCTTTGTCCTCCAGGCTGCTGGCTGGCACCAGAGAATGCTGAGCATTAAAGAGCACAGACTTCATATTTCCAGTGTCTGGCAACACTTGTTCCTTTATTCACAGAGAGGGATCTCTGTTTCCTTAAAAGCTGGCTTTGCTGATTCAGGCTTCCTCATCTCAACAGATTTCAGTTCAGAGTTTGATCAATCAGCATCAAAGACATCCTTCTGTTCAGAGCATGCCTCAGCAATCAGACAATAAGCAGCAGAAAAGTTTCAAATGAGGCTAGTGTTTCCCCAGGAGACCAAAGGCAATTAATAACATGTTTTTCTGCAAGGAGCAAAGCTAATGAAGCCTGATTTCCTACACATCTGAGACATTCATCTTCTACTCTGTCTGTAAGATGTTAGCCCAGTTACCACTGTAAACTGAGCTCCTCTGCCTCATGCCTCCTGTCTCACCTTTCGGACCCACCCTTACCCAATTCCTCCTGTCTCTTACTGTGACAAACAATCTTCTTGTTTAAACAGTCATCTTTGACAAACATCCACTTTCCTCTTGTTCCTACCAGGACCTCCACAGGGTCCTCAGCCTCCTCTGTGCACATTTATTTGATCTGTCACTTGCACAATGACACACACTGTGGCTAGCCCAGAGCCATGTGGGTACTCAGGGGCTAGCAAACTGCTGCCAGGCAGAGTGAGTAATGTTTGCACCTTCAGCAAAAGGCATATTAAAGCACACGCTAAAGTAGCAATTTTAATGAAAACCACTGGCACTTCACAGCTACGAGATCTCAGTTCGGCCAGAGCTGCCAAGTTTGGCTGAAACAGGCCAATAAGTACAGAAGTTATCAGGATGCGCTGGACAAGTGAGACAGAAGGAGCAAGAAGAAACAATGAGAGTGCAAAAGTTTTTCTTTGAAAAACAGGCAATCAAAATAATAAAGAAGTCTTTCAACAGATGAACTGTGACCCTGACTCAGTCACATATATTGATCAGGATCTCATATGAACTACTAGAGTTGTGACACTGACCATCTTTATGTTTTCAAAGGAAGATGTGGAAACTGTAATTTTATCCCTACCTGGATTACTATGGCTGACTGCCATTTTAAAAAAATGAACAGTCTTAAGCTAGAAGCTGAACAGAAGTTGATCAGACTGATACTAAAGAGCCTCTAATTTAAGCCATTTGGTTCCCTTCAAGTGGATGATTAAACTGCATTATTCTCTATCAAATGATGTGGGAGCACACTTACTTAAAGGAAACTAAGCTGCTCAAGGGACTCATTCTGTGGACTCTCTGAATGTAACTTTTGAATATAGCTTTTATTCTTATAAGCAGGAATGCGAATGGGTAATTACTTTCATTTAGAGTTGCTCACCAAAATTTTTAAGCCAAAGTCTCACCCAGCCTACAAACCAACACGTCTGCTGTTAGCCAGGTACTAGAACAAGCCATACAAATTGAAGTGTCCAATATCTACGGAACTACTTAATGACATCTCTTACCCCATCTGTAGAATAACTGGACTGTACCTTGTCTTCAGTTGTGTGCTATTGTCCACAGTTTCTAGTGAGAACTGAGCAGATTTTGCAAAATACTCTTTCAAGAAAAAAGTTCTCATTTAGCAGGTAGCAACTCAGGGAAATGCAGTGGTCTTTACGAGATGTTGCCTACCTTCCAGTCAACGGTTTTCTTATAGGTCACAGCACACTGTGATTACTGCTGCTTGTAATAACATCTGCATAACTTGTTTGCAGATTTCTCTTTCTTCTTATTATGAAATCCAACTCTACAGCTAAAAAAAAAGTTCAAAGGAGCATAACATCACTAAGAGCACAGTAGTGGGCAATTTAGACAACAGATTCAAAGAAATTTGACACTGGTGTGTTGTGTTTTGTTTTGGTTTTTTCCCTCCCAGTTACAAACTGATGTTGAAACTGAGGCATATAATTTCTGCAAAGGGCCTGGAATAAACGTCCTTTTTTCCATAATCCTCCTAGACATACCACATTTATTAAACAGGACTATGACTGTCCTGTTAATTTCTGCTTTCTGTGATCAGATCATTTACACCTTTGAGTTCAGTGCTCTAAGTACAGGAATTACAGAATTGCATCTTCTTCTGAGGGGAGAAAACTCCTAGCATGACCCATTCACCGTGTGAGACCTTTTTGTTTACACCATTTAAGAGATCTACTTGGAACCTAATTACTTAACTTACGTTCTTATTTTAACCTTGTATTAAAAAGTAAGGTGATCATGCTTTCGATTTATACTGCCTGATCACAAGAGCTGCAAATCAATATGTTTTTTGAAGATGAATGGAAATACCATCAAAGGGAGAACAGTGGTTTTTTTGGGTTTTTTTTCCCCAAACTGTGAGCTACTTCTAAAACTGAGGGGCAGAAGAAAGATGCATCAAATAGCTTCACTAAGAAGCAACTTAACAGCAACTTGGACAAAGAATCAAAGAAAAACAAGGTGACAGCAGAAAAGAGAGAGACCACAAATTAAATCGTTATTTAGTTTATCTCAGTCAATGACCTGGGTTGACCTCTATCTAGTGCAAATTTGTGCTACATTATAGTCATTGACTAGTAGCTCTTGTATTTGTAGAAAATAAATGTTTATGAGAAGAAAGAGATCATTTAATTTTCAATACAGGCTTCCTGCAAAGGAATTTGTTAAACATCTGCAAAGCCAAGGAGAAATATTTCACAGCAGCAGTGATGGAAAAAGCTCTGACTGAGGATTTACAAACCATGTGTGAAACTATTTCAGACAGTTCTTAATCACTAGCTTAGAAATCAGCAGGCTCTCTGAATGTCACTGGTATCAAGGTGAATGTCACACATACTGCAAAGGATTTTTTTTTAATTGGCAACGCTTGAAATGGATATGAGAGATTTCATAGGCTATTGGAAAGGTGCAAAAAATATAGAAGTGACAGTGTGCCAGTGCTGCACTCATTGCAGATGTACCCTTTCACAAAACATTTATTGACACATTGGAAAACTTGCAGAATATTTTAACTAGAGGGAGAGAAAAAAAATAATATTTTCAGAGTCAACCCTCTCCAAATTTGAAGAAAGTTAATCTCCAAAAATGGAGAGGGAAGAGGACAGGACACAAAGATGAAAAAGGAGACTGAAGCAGTTCACAGTGTTCTAAGACCATACAGTGGAGGTGTTTCTGACAGACTCCACCTCTTTATTTCACAGAATCACAGAATAGTTTGGGCTGGAAAGGACCTTTCAAGGTCATCTAGTCCAACCCTCCTGCAATAAGCAGGGACATCTTCAACTGGATCAGGCTGCTCAGAGCCTGACCTTGAAATGCTTCCACGGGTGGGGCACCTACCACCTCTGGGCAACCTGCGCCAGTGTTTCACCACCCTCACAATAAAAAATTTCTTCTTTGCATCTAGTCTGAATCTACCCACTTTTAGTTTAAAACCACTACCCGTTGTCCTATTGTTACAGGCCCTGAAAAAAAAAAAAAAAAGGAAAAAACTCTAAGGATTCAAACCATGTGTGAAACTATTTCAGACAGTTCTTAATCACCAGCCTGGAGTATGGCATCCAGCTCTGGAGTCCTCAGCCCAGGAAAGACATGGACCTGTTGGAGCGGGTCCAGAGGAGAGCCACAAAAATGGTCAGAGGAATGGAGCACCTCTCGTACAAGGACAGGCTGAGACAATTGGGGGTGTTCAACCTGGAGAAGAGAAGGCTCCGGGGGGACCGTATTGTGGTCTTTCAATACTTAAAAGGGGCTTATAAGAAAGATGGGGACAGACAGACACCGCTGCCATCCCTTACCAGGGAAAGGTTCAGGCATACCCTGCAGCCTCTCCTTTTTGTGGGAGCTCTGTCTGGGTTGCCACATCTGTTTCAGTGAGCACACATCTGGTGAGCTTCCTGCCAGCTGGATACCATAGCTAAACTCCTTTTAGGAGAGCGAGGACCCCCCACTGAACAGATCTTTCGAGCTGGTAGGGTGACAACACCCTTTGTGAGCACGCTGCGGTGCCACACTGTTTGCCCGCTCTCTTGGCAGCGCTCCTAGCCGCTAACACTCCCCAGGCTGCTTATTTTACAGCTGTGGAGGTGGCCGCGGCTGCTCTGGCAACACCGAGGGTTCCTCCTGAGCATCTCTCGCAGCAGCTGCTGGCTCCTGCCGGGTCTCTCCGCTGCCCTGCCACTTCCCAGCCTCAGGAAACCCCCACTGTGCGCCGAGATCTGCCGCCGGGCCGGCTGCGGAGCGCATCACCTCAGCGCCTGAGGGACGGATCGCCGGCGACCGTCACACCCCGTTTAAGTTTCCCGCCCTTGCCGCGCTGCCGGCGCGTGCCGGGTCTCGCCTCTGCCCGGCCTGAGGGAGCCGGGGAGAACGTTCCCTTTCCCGACACGGGCGTGGGGTACAGCGGGGGTATTCCACACCAGCGAGAGAATCTCAGCAACGTTTCACTAACCCAAATCAAGCATGCACACTTCTGTTTCAAACCAGAATGCTTCTTGCAAGCCCCCGGGCCCAGGCTGAGCTGGCACATCGCACGAGCTTCTGCCCGCGCGGAGGCACGAGCTCCCTCCACAGAGCGCGGCGGGCTGCACAGACCCCCTCGTGTCCCACCCCAGAGAGCCACCAGCCGCCCAGTGTGGAGCACCTGTTCAGAACAGACTGGCTTTAAAAACGGAACAACCGCTGACTGCTTTGGAAATTACATCAGCTTTCCTTCTAGGACTTCTTACCACAGAAATAAATCAAGAAAAACAGAAACTGCCCTTTCAGTTGCTACGGCAGGGCAACCACAGTTTCTCCTTTCTTTCTCTTCTTCCTCCTTAAAAAAAAATATCCAAAACACTAAATCTTTAATGGCATCCCTGTTTTTACAACGCAGAACATGAGCATGTTATCTCAAACACCCAAACGGGCACAATTCCTACTGCGCACGCTTCAGAGGAGGCCAAAACAGGCTTTGGAAAGAGCAACTGCTGTACATCCCATCACTGGCAACGTGCGGAGCATTAGGATATAATTTATGTTTATTAGACTTTGTGGGGTGCGATAAATCTTTGTTTTCATTTGTAGGGCATTATTACAGGAGTGATTTAACTGGAGAAATTCTTCCTCATGGCCTATAGGAGTGAAAGGTTAATGGCATAATGAATTCCTGCAAAACAAATAGTAGACTTTTGCCATCCTTCAGGCAGCAGGTGGTAAATTAGCAGGTAATAAAGTGTGTACGCAATCTGCATTCGCAGGCCCATAAATAATATTCAGGGGCTAGTTTTACCTGCTCTAGCTGACAGTGCATGACTGGGACTATACAGCTCCACAGCATCTAGGAAAGGTACAGAGAGCAAAAGGGAGCTGATTTTGCAGTAGCCTGACTTTTAGCACTGATATATGTCAGATATTACGAGAGAGGCATATCTAGAATATTATAGCAATGCTCATAAATTCCGCAGTGCACTGTGATAAAGTACTGCTTCTACATGTGGCAAATACACATTCCTGTGGTCCCTTCAGCTTGTGACATTTACTCTGCCAGCCTATTAATACTGGTGGCATTTCATTCTGGTAATGGAATAGCTGAGGGAAACAGCCCCCTTAATATTCAGCACCACTCTGAAGGCCCAAAAAAACCCCTCCTAAAATAATATGCTAGCTCTCACTGTACGAGTTAAACATATTATCAATGTTTTTCTATGAATGGGCATTAATAATCCATTCAGTCTGCAAGCCTTGTGTAATGTGTTGATGCTCTCCAGCTACAAGAAACACTGCTACACTGCAATGCAATTAAATCCAAGTATTATTAAAAAGAAAGTACTTCCCCCCTCCCCCTTTTTTTGTTTAAAGTTGTGACTGTATTCTTTGCCCTAACCAGTCTCAGCTTTCCCTTTTCTCTCCAGTACTGGAGAAAAACAGGCCCCTAGTTAATTCCTTGTTGTTATTGATGGCTCTGTACTACACAGTCAAGACACAAAACTTGTGTAAGGGGTATTGCAGTGAATCCCAATACTGAAAATAAATCAGCAGTTTTGCTGAAGTTTGGTTTTGTTCTATATTTCCCAGGGAAATAAGTATTTTCTGACAGGTAGCTGGAGGTTTGGGATAACATTTGAAATCCTTTCACCCTGAAGAGAAGCAGATGGGTCAGTATTAGGACACTGCTCTCTTCAGCCTGGACAAATCACATGGTGACTTTTGAACACCTCATTCTGAGAACCATATACCTGGTACCATAATCAGCCTCAGAGGTTTGTCTATACTGCAAAATGAAACTGCTAAATTACCAACCAAATAAGACCCTAAGTCTCCTCAGGGCCCCAGCGGTCCTAAAACATAATTACTGTTTGCATTTGATATCTTCTCCTGAGAACTGCCTGTACTACGAAGGCTGCACAGCAGGCAGAGTGGCACTCTTCTAACACAAGGAGGTGGCAGAGGGAGCCAAGACTGCTGGGACAGCACTGGGGACCACACCACTCCCAGGCTTCCGAGGGACGTTGCCTGCAATGGGGCACCCCAAATCGTTCCCCAGAGTTCCCACAGAGACTGATACTGCAAAGCCTCCTCTTAAACCCAAATATTTATACTTAATTTTACTAACTTATTTTATTACGCTCAGGGCCATTATTTCTGTGTTATACAAGTATCTGCTGAGAGAGGAAAAATACATATTCAAGCTCTTAGCATTATCCCAAATAACATTCTCATTTGTGAGCTGAATAAAAGAAACAAAACAAAAACCAACCAAACCAGATCAAAATATTGTATCAATCAGGCTCCATGTATGTTATTTGTAGCTTTCAGGAAAACTTTGTATGAATAAAACTTAAAAAAAATACTATTAAAAATACTTATTATGGCACTTGAGTGTATGAAAAATTACATTTCTTGAAGTGAAAGAATACCAGAAAAACAAATAATACCACCACAGCACTATCCATATCATTAAAATGCTGGTTTTGGTGAAAGTAACAGCTGCCCTGTGCAACACCTACAGACAGATCAAGGAATACCACAAGTGAGCCCATGCCTTGTTCATTTTCTTTTGATTTTACTTTGATTTTTCCATCACTCCAGCCTCAGTTCAACGTTAAGCTTATGCTTGTAGCAGTTGAAGTAACCAAAATAGCTGTATCCAGAATATACAATACCTGTAATTTGATCGTGCTTTTTTCTGAAGCAATATTTAGCCAGGAAAGCCAGGAGGAATTGTTACCGTTCATGCTCTGGTCTTATTGTCAAATGGGTGTCTCATTGCTTCCATAACCACATCAGTGCAGGTGCTGGAATTAATAGCAGCTTTTAAAAGAGTATTTATCACTTTTCAATAGACAACATATGACTCAGCATGGGAGTTCAGGGCTTTTATCAGGCGATAAAAAGGGACATTCAGGAGCCATGCTGGGGCAGAGACATGGCAAACAGCTTCACAAAATGCTTCTGCTTTAAAACACATAATTGTTGTGATTGGTATAAAAAAATGAGACAGGTAATTGCCGATTGCAATGTTGCTTTAATTTTGAACACTGGCTTTTCTGCCAGGGCCATGCAACAAGTTTGGATGCATATATTTACACCTGTTTTAAAATGTTTAGACAACCTACCCCCTTGCATTTAGCTTATGATTTTTAACCTCTGTTTGAGACAGCTTCTAACTTTTTTTCTCTCTACTGGGTAGTTTCCACCTGTGTACAATGGTAGAAAAACATTTTACAGGAAAAAACCCCAAACAACCAACAACACATACTTCTAAATGATTTTTAGGTAATGTCTACTTATTGTAGAGAGCATACTCCAAATGATTAAGCAAAGCACACCGGTTATGCCATCTTGCAGAAAAAATAGACTTTCTGTTAATTTGTTGTTGCAATTCTAAGACCCTCCTGCATAACTGTATCCAGGCCGAGATAATTTTCCTGAGAGCAATATAACTATATAGCTTTTTGAAACTATGACTGACATCTTAAAAATCTATCACAGATCCTTTTAAACCAGAGCCGGGAGCTGAGGACAGGGAGCCATTTCAGTGCTGCTGGCTGGAAACCCTGCCCTCAGACACATGCACTGTGTGCTTGGACAACATTTCCTGAATGCCTCTCTTCACTCAACCCCATCTGCTGTGATGGCACAGTGCCCGCTTACCCAGGACGGTGCCAGCTTTGCTCAGTGCCAAGCAAAATGAGTTTAGATAGGCAGTTTGCAAGCAGTAGCTCTTCTACAGAAAGTCCCTCCTCTGCTAGGGCACTGACACACAGGTGCCAAATGCCACTTGATTGCATCTGCTGGTACCTACATACCAAGTGCAGAGCACCTAAATGGAGATGGTAGCAAAGACAGGAACCTATGCTTGCCAAAAGACTGCCCTGTGCTCAAACATAAAGCCACTAGAACAACACAGGGTATCAAACTCAATGTTAAACTAGACCACAACCTCAAAAGACAAACATCAGGAAACAAAAACACAGGAGGGAGAAAAGGTGCAAAATGAAGGACTACAATGCACCTGCAACCATACTTCCCTTGTGTGTTGTTTGATACGCTTACAGTGGAAGAATAAATATGTTCTGTTAAATCCAATTCAAATGCAAAGGTACACAGAAAAAAAAATCAACTGAAGTGTCACTAGAAATTCCTTAGCCTATCTTCCATTTGCCTGCATAGATGTTCATGCTCTACTCATCCTCTTAACGGGTCAACATTTTAAAATAGTTGGCTATTTCAGACCTCATAAGCAGAAAAACATAACAGGCAGAAGATTACAAACATTTAAAGATTTTCTTCAGAAGACAGCGGGTGTTTACTGATAACTTTTTTCCCTGCAGCTTCCTCCTTCTCTGACCTCACTTACTGATAAGCTTCTGGCATACGTGATTTTTTTTCCGCTCAAAGGCTATAAATCATAATGGATTATAATTACATGTTATTTCATTGTATTGTTTGTATATCAAGAGGAGTTTTCTGTTGCATTACGAACAGTAGGCACACACTGAGAAACAGGCTCTACCACAAAGAGGAAAGAGCCCTGTCTAGATGAGGCTCAGAAAGGCATCCCAGGTGCTGCTCATCAGCTTGTTATTCCCCCCTCCTGAGACAGGGAAAATGACTAAATCTGAAAAAGATGTTGCCTCTAGCTTGCCACTTCCTTAAGAGGTTTTGATTCTAGGCAATTCTTCTCATATTTGTGAAAGAACAATACACAAATATTTAATTATTACACTCTAAACCAGCTAATCTCTTTTGGATGCTTTGATTTTGCAACAACCAAGATACTCTTCCCAGTTTTTTCTCCTATCTTCCCTTCTTGTCTGTCTGTTCTACGACCCAGATCATGAAGATGGCCATACTGAGTCATGGCAAAGGCTCACCCAGTCCCTATGTGCCCGCTCTGTTTGAAGAAACACAGATTAAGATACCTCCTACAGTTAGTAATTGTTAACCTCCCTGTTAGTAATTGTGATTATATATTTAAATCCTTCTGAGAGCTTCAACTCCTATGCTTTTTTCTTTTTTTTTTAGTAAGCTTTTCAGTCTAAATTATCTTTAAGCTAAGGTTTTCACAAGTGATTTTTCACAGCAACTTTTTCTTAAAGGAGGAAGTGTACTATTTTGTTAGCACTTTATATTTCAAGAAGAAACCTTAGCAAAATATTTTATTTTACTCTAGATGTCTGCAATATATTTAAAATGTTTGCATCTTGTCTGAAAAAAAGTGTTGTCCTATTCATAGATTAGGTGGCAATAACACAACACAGAGACAGCCAGAGCACATTACTCACCATTTTCTCACCTAAGCTGTCTACAAAACTACATCTTGAGGAAGAGGAATCCATCACACAATGTAACTGTCAGGACACAGCAGGAGCTCCCCAGGCTGAACTTAAATAGACTCCCTGGCAGGGGTGGATGGGGGTCCCAGGTGAGACTCGTTCAGGAAATTCAGGTGCATTAGTGCCTCTCCTCATCTTCTTTTGGCTACACTTTCTGCCCTGCTGATGTTGAATGGCATTAGTCATCACAACCACATCTCATCTGAGTCAACTGCTGTTCAACTCAATGGCAATATTAAAAAAAGATCTTACTGGATTTACCAGGAATTAAATCAAGCACATGATCTTGTAACTACTGAAAATCCTATTGCAGCTAGCACATGTGTCAGTTCCTGGCAGCCCAGCCATATTTAAGGAAAGCTTAAATATCAATATTGTTTACTTTTAAGCAAGTGTAGCAGCCCTATTGCTCCCAGAAAGACTTTAGCACATACTTATAAGATGAAATATTTTCCTGAGTCACTAATATATATTACAACTGCTTTTAATTACAATAATTTCCAAATATATCTTTTATGCTGTACTATATATAACACTTTAGACTGCCAATAGCTACTAGCATTTTTCCACTTTCAAAATGCTGCTTATTTCATCAGGTCAGACTGTGCTGCTGTTTTTATTCTCCAAAACAGACCAACTTTATGATTCTGTTCATTTCACACCTGGCAACACAGACAATGCAGAGGTAATAGAGGGGAAATCCTTTAGCAATCAGTAAAACGACTAGAACTGCAGCAGTGATGTGTGTTATTTTCTCAAGCAGCAATAGAATGCATGTGAATTTTCAAGGGAGCTACAAGCCATTGTTTGCTACACTGACATGCCAGCATATGCTCCTGTTATCATTTAATAATACGGAAGATAGCATTCGCCACAGCCATCACAGAGCAAAGTACCAGGGAGGTAGGTGTTGCAATACAAAGTAACTCAGTGTGAAATCTGTGTAACACACACTGTTGATGTTAGTAACAGATTTTATGCAGACGTATATAAACACAAAAGCTCGTGAACATACACAGGCATACAAATACATGCTCTTCTATTACACAGAATACTGAAAAAGTGCAGAGTATACTTTTACCTGGAACAGGATGGAAAGTTTAGACTCTGAAAAATAATTCCAGTAATGATTTTGTTTTTGATGATGTTTACTTGGTCACAATGTCTTCTACCCTAGTATTCTCCAGTGATGACACATTTCTTCCCAAGACTGGAAAGATAAACTGTATGCTTTCCAATAGGTATTCATAGGAAAGAGACTACTAAAAACCTACATCTGAGCTAGCACAAAATTTTCATCTAAAGAGTGATTTACATAGTCATTTTTATTCACCAATAGTAAACAATCTACAGTAGGAACCACCTGTTACCATGAATACAGATCTAACCCATCTTCCTCATCCATGGATGGCAGAGGAGATGAGGAACCAGAGCATGCGCCATGCTCGAGTTCCCCTAGCTGAATTTCTGCAAGATACCCATAAGGAAACACCAGAAAAGACGACTGAAACATGCAGTGGGAGAGAGGTCAGGTCTAGATAAATCAATGAGTCCTTGTCTTAAACAGCTAGCTGAAAACAGAAGAAAAAAATTCCCCAAGAGAGAGGATATGGAGGAAGAAGAACATCACCACAGCAGGGATTAGATTCAAGTCCCATGAAGGACAAAGCAAAAGCAACCAAGACGTGGAAACTCTTCTTCAAAACTATTTTACACATTCCTGACCTTATTTCAAATTCATTTTCTGAACTTTTTTTCAACTAAATACCTCTGCATGTTTCACCATAAAAATATACTTCAAAAAATCCCTGGTGATTTTATATAGTTTGGAAATGTTGTCATTTTACTTAGGCAAGATAACTTTCTTCCCCAATGTTTCATTTGCTGCTTCAATAAATATTGAGCCTGCAATGAAATATGAGCTCTTGCAGTCAAATATATGCTGAGGACCTGTTTCACAGTTAGTACAGAGGGTGTCCCCATAAAATAATATATAATGAAGGGATTCAAATGGAGATTGTTTAATAAAGCATAAATTATTAATAAACATTTAATAAAATTAAACAGCAAACTAATTACATTTACATAAACATTTAATATATTTTAATTAAGTTTTAATAAACATTTATTACTTAAATTTGATAACACTAAATAGATTCACTCCTAAAAACTCCAAAATGGTCACACAACAAACATATACAAGAATGTAAAACTTTTGGGAGAAAAACTTGTTACCTTGTGGTATTTTGAAAATAATCATATCCTAATGTTTCTAGCAAAGGCCCTTGTTTCAAAAACACCCTTCCAAAAATGTCATGTGGAGAGTAGAAAAAGCATATCCTCTAATGACTATATGCCTTATTATTTCAGGGAAGGGCGAGCTTGTAGGGGCCTTAGGGAAGGCAGGAAACAAATGTCATCTTTCTTTTCATATAATTGTATACCCATGTGCTTTACGTAATCAAAATGAATACTTCAATTTGCTACATACTTAGCTGGAAGAACAGAAGGCATATGGAAAAAAAAGCCCCAGAGGCAAATGATCTCACTCACCTGGAAAACAATGTGTGTGTTAATAGAGTAATTGTTAATTAAAGATTCTAAGATGTCCACCAAAGCCATTTATTTCTGAATTACCACTTCCTAGAGTTAAACAAGATCCCGGGTAAAATGTAATTAGAAACTCTATTTTTCCTCTGTCTCAGTTGTTTCTGAGTGCAATCAATTTGACAAGTATCCCAAGAGTTACCTCAGCAGCAGATGGTCTGCGCATCAGCCCAATCAGCGCAGCGCACCAAGAACAAAAAAGATAAAACAATTTCACGCCTGTCGCTAGAGCTCTAAGATACAGTGTTGTATTGAATTACCTTCAAATTAAACTCACTGGCGGTGGAACACAAACCAGGGATAACTGCAGAAGACAAATAACTACTCATTTATAAGGCTCCAAGCACAGTGAAAAGAATTTTTTGGGAATGCTTAAAACATAGGTGGTTGTGTTTCAGCTCATGGTAGCAAATACGAGAACTTGGCCATAAAGATTTACCCAGTGGCAGCTTCCCTTATACCTGGGAATACCTTCCATTTCAACGATGTGGCGGTCCATTATAAAACTGATAGCCAATTTTTTTTTTTTAAGAAAGCAACAAAGAATTACTGTGTTCCATGTAGAGAACCCTAATAACTCTGTTATGTTCAGTTTTGGTTTTTTAAACACAACTGATTACCTTGCACTTACAGCAGTAATATGAAACAATTACAGAAGTAACCCACAGGTGTGTGTTATTCATGAAAATTGTGATTTTGAAGGCTTTCTAGGGGGGCTTTCCAGGTTGCTATGGCAGGAAGAAGGATAAATTGTTCTGGTAGGAACCCCTCAGTTTGGCTCCGACTCCTGCTTCTGTTGCCTGGGCTCCCATATTTATCCCCCTGTGTGGTACTTCATTCTTCATCCTCCCTGAGGCAGGAACCCAAAAGGATGAAAGAATCTTATATTGCAGAGTGGTAGGGAACCAGGGGTTATTTTTAAAAGTCCACTTCCAAGTGCAAAATATAGTAGGAAGATGGAGCTAATAGGTTGCTAAGAGAGTGGGGAATTGCATACTGCATAGCAGGGTTGCACCTATTCTTAATGGTGGAATTTGGCCAAAACCGCTGGCAGATGATGTTTGAATTATAAGTAATCACAGCAGAGCTTCTTTTTGGCAAGTTGCTCAGAGACATACTTAAGATTTAAAAAGGTCCGTTGTCTGTTCCCCAGGAAAACCAGGATAATCTATACCAAAGAAAACTCACTGTGTATGTTGTAACTAGTCTTTGGGATTTCTGAAACAAATGCATCAAAGGAAGAGCTATTCTTACTTATGGGCTCATCTTAGGTATGAGTATTGCTTATCACCTGTGTACTCTCTAACAGCAGCTGTTGGACAGTGATTATTCACCAGTTTGTTTATAAAGGATTGTTCCTTTAATTAATTAAAGGTTGTTCCTTTAATTAAACTTATAAGTTTAATGTTACCAAATTTTACAGTTGATATTAAGAACAAGATATTATCTCTGCATTGGTATGCACTTAGCCATATAGAGAGTTATATTTATTAAAAAATAGCTGTCTCTAGTGATTAAGTAATATAAATACATATTTCTAGACATAAAAACCTAAATCTGCCAGTTTTAATCTTTGAATCAAATAAATGTTTTGTGTTGGTCAGAGAACGCACTATCAACTGGGATACTCCTAAACACTAAGCCACTGAAAAAGTGTTTTGCTGCAGTAAGCATTTAAAAGCCGAGTAATTAAAGTTGACGTGAAAATAACACAGCAGGAAGGTTAGTACTCTAAACACGTCATGTAAGACGTGATATCCCATGAAGACATATGGTAAATAATGCTATTCCATATGCCAGATAATCAGGCTTTTTGAAAAAAAGGGACAAAGTCTCAGCATTGCAGTAGCAAAATGCTTAACATCTGGGATTGAGAGTTCATATTCTGGCTATTACTGCTAGAGAGGTTTTAGCTTTCTGTGTTGCCTAGTGTATCTTCAAAGCTCAGTGATTCTAACATTCTCCCTCTCTTTCTGTAGAGATTTACCTTTGGCATTTGGCTTGATATCAGCCACTGGGAACTTTTAATACTGCTTCACTCTGTAGCTCTGAAAAGTGTGTTTCTTTATTGAGGAGAGCTTTCTTTTTCCCAAACTTCCTGGATACTTTCTCTTACCTTTCTCGACTTTAAAGAAGAAAACTTAATACTCTGTGAACATAACCAAGCCTCATTTTTCTGCTCCAACAGTCATATGGAAGTGATCCAAGAATCTCCCAAACTCACCAGCTTCTCTATATCAAAAATGTCAAAATTCTTTTTGCTCTTTTCCCACATCCAGCCTAAGTGGCCTCCCTCATTTTGCTTCAGACCGTAGCTAAACAGAAACTCTTCACCTGTCCATCTCACAACCTCTTTTAACTTCTTAAGTCTGCTCCATCCACAGAAAATATATTTAGTGCAGAACTGACACATCAAAATAACATGCTGAAAGTTTCTGTGTTCCTTTCCACAAGGCTGACCAGAGGGGGAAATATTTTAATACCTTTCTTTGAATCTTCGCAAAGCATTATCAGCTCATTAAATGCTAGAAAATAAATAAATAGGAAACATGTTTCTGTGAGAGTCTGTGAGCCTGTTTGCATTCCCATCCCAAGGAAAGCCTTGTCTGTCCAATATGATGTGTATAAACTGATTAAATATATTTACTCCATAACCAGGGTTATCAGGGAAGACTAGAGAGATTGATGAGGGAGTGAGGAGGTACAAATGCAAATTCACTCCTTTTGTTGCTCA
>VZTO01013637.1:0-14353 GCA_013400615.1 Syrrhaptes paradoxus | reverse complement strand
AACCATCCTGTGATCCTATGATCCTATGAAAATGTTTCTATTAGCTAGGGCAAAGCTACCTAGCTCCACAGCCCGGTGTGTTTAAGGAGTAAAACCATCATGTGACCAGAACCACACGATTCCACCGCCTGTCCCAGCCCCCAGGACCCACGGCACACTCGGGGGGGACCTCGGTCAGCCCAATGTCCTCAGACCAAGGACGCTTCACACGAGACAGGCAGCCATGAGCTCACAGACGGCTCGAATTCTGCATGTCCTACTTTTAGCTGTCTCAGCCTGATTTTCCAGAAGTGCCGAGGCTTCCGAGGAGGTATTTGGTAGCACTCAGCATTTCTCTGAATGGATCCGAACTCCTGCCAGCCAGACAAACGCAGAGGAAACACACCCAAAACAGCCAAACCCCTTGCAAAAACGTGGCCAAAATGGGGAGCTTGCCCCACCACAGTCCCCCCACCTCTCTCCTTATCTGGTGTTAAAACCCCCATTTCAGCCTCGGAAGAAGGTTGCAGCATTTACACTGGCAATCTCTCTGGAGACAGAAAAGCACTTAGCTTACCGCAGCGGAAATTGTGGCAGAGACACAGAAGCGATGCGGTTAACGAGCACGTTTACACGCACCTATTATAGGAACAAGTCCAATATGGTCTCGAGCCACTTGACATCGATGGATGTGTTCAAGGCTGGGTTTGGCACTGCTGGACCCAGGTTTCTGGGTCTGGGGGAGAAGGTGGGACACAGAACGGACCCTCCTGCCTGCTCTGCATGAAATCTCTGCCATCCGCCAGCATTACAGAAGTCACCATCCGCAGGGCTTGTTGCCCTCCCACCCCTTGGGGATCCCCAAAATTACCTTTTTAGCCTGAAGCGGATGCTGTGGCTGTGCTCTAGGATGGCCATCAGGGACTTCACATCATACTCCATGGGTTTCTTAAAGCTGATCCCCTCGGGCAAGCCAGCCACCGCCAGCGAGCCCGGCTCTTTCAGGAACCTCTCGTACGGCAAAGGGACCACGCTGCTCTTCCCCATGGCTTCACCTGGGGAGGGGGCAGAGTTACACACCGACAGACAGCCCTGTGCCCCCAACCACAGCCGAGCTGGGCTGGAGGAGTAAATGCAAGAGCAAGAGATCCCAATGGAAACGTTGCAAGAAAAAAACCACTTCCTACCTCTGCACTTAGCATGCAAGGCTCTCCAAGCCCTTTCTACAAGCGCTAATTAATAAAAAGCTCACAAAAGCCAATAAGCAGCTGTCTCATCTTTCAGGTTGCACAGTGAAATCCTCGGCTGGGGTCACTTGGCACAAGCCCACTCCTCCAGGAGCGCCCGGCCGTGTGCCAGCGAGGGCTGTGGCTGCCGGCGTGGCAGGAGGGAGCCCAGAGCTGACACAAGAGGCTGAAGGGCTCATGATGATTTTTATCTCGCGTTTACTGAGATATTCTAGGAACCTGACTTTTCAGTGGGTTTTCTTATTTTACCACCTGGAAGAATGGAAAGTACTTTGATAGCTGGTGCTGCTAGGCAGCCTCGATGCACTTTGAAAGACACTCAAAAAAAACCCCCCAACAGTCTCCCTCCATCCCACCATTCGCAGGCCCACAAACATCAACACATTTGATTGCGCAATCGCCTCCAACAGCCCCGAAATCTCACCCACTCCTCTTGATGATGGCCACAGAGCCCCCCGTGTCCCCACTGCATGGGGCTGGCTCCGTTGGACCTCTGACACCAAAACCTCCCCAAGGAGTCAGGAACAAACTGCTTTCCCTTCCCCAGCAGCAGAAGACAACCAGCGAGCATCGCAGCTATACAGAGATTTTCTAAACCAGCTAAAGAGTCCACGTGCCCAAACCGGGGATGCTTATGGTGCTCTCCAGGCAAAACACCGTCAGAAAACCAGCCCCCTCTGAAGGGTTTAAAGGAATGGCCAAAATCCTTCAGCTGCTCTCAAAAAAAATAGACTGGAAACCAAGTCTCTGAGACCAATAACCTGGAGCTGAAAGCATGAAGCAGAAGAAACAGCCAGGCAGGAATGCGAGCTGTCTGGCAAAGCAGCGTCCAGATGCAGAACATCTGGCTGCATGGCAAGGTGTCTGTGCCTTCGTCTCCAGGCTGAGAAGGAGGCAGAGGAGATTATGGGACCTTTACATAGCTGTGGGATTTTATAGTGTGGATTTTCTTTAAAACCTTTTTCTTTTTAATCTCTTCTTGAAAAAAAAATAAACCCACCAAAAGATCTTACTGAAACCCTGGAAATCTTGTGACACTGTCAGCAAGTCCTTATTAAAAGTGATTTCTTCAACATGTTTTTGAAGGAAGGCGTGATAACTAACGACGTGCGACTTGCACGAGCCATCAAGGTTCCTTCAAAGTGGGATGGATAATGTTTTAATTAAGCCAACAACAGAAGTTTCAAAAAGACCCTTTGAACCACACCACCACGAGTACACTTTCTGCAAGCTGACGGTTTCCCTGCCCGGATGCACCAGCTCTAACAGCTTTCCACCTCCCTCTGTCACCAATCTTTGTGACGAGGACAAGCTCCCGATGCCCACAGCAGCTCCTTATCAACCCAACACTCAATAACTCCCCGAATGTATTGTTATGGGAGATGCGTTACTGTCAAAGTGACCTTCACTGAGCCTTGTGCTGCCGTGCAGAGGCTCTCGGTTTAGCTAAAGAGAGACAATAATCATCATTAATGCCTGGTTAATAGAAGGCGGCGGTAATCAGTCATCCTCTTGGTGCAGAGATTACCCAGCTCTGGAGGGAATACGCGATCTTTCTTTCTGAGCATTTCTAAGACTTTTTGTTTCCAATCCCTGTTGATGGGAGGTGACTGAAAAGATAGGAAAAAACCCCCAAAACGTAAGAAAGATAACTGTTAATTTCTGACAGTCCTCTTGGTGCTGGGAACAGAATTATCCCAGGGCACCTACTATCTCCTGCGGTGTTTTTCCCCACTCAGTTAGGAGAGGCTCTTCACTGTAAGATGGAAACAGCTGATCCTACTGAACCAGCAGCAATGGCAGAATTACACCCAATGCCAGAATTACACCCAAAGCCAGGGCCAAACCCATGGGCCCAGGGATGCCCAGCCTCCTCCTGCCATACCCTGGGGTAGGGACCCAACCAGCTCGTCCCTGCACCTCGACAAGGTGAAGAGCATCACAAACTCGTCCTGATGGATTGATTTGATTACTGCCGTTAATGGGAATATTGCCTCTAAGCACTTTAAGTGGCTTCAGAAAACTCCATTGTCCATCCCTGGGGGAAAGGATGCCATCTCCTCTTCCTGCACGTGAAGCCCGCGGCAGGCACTGTTGAGGAGAGCGTCGAACGACAGCCAGCAGCAGTAAATACTGTGCACAAGCCCAGGGCGGTTGGTGGGAGCACCCGTTATCCTCCAAACCACCCCTGTTCCCAAACCCAGCACACAAACAGGGGCAACGCTTGTGCTTCATGCTCGGGGAGACCCGCACGGCCCTGGGAGCACACCCCCAGTGGTGATGGGGAGCTGCACCCAGGAAAGCCAAACACCCGGTGCTACAGCAGGTCCAGCCACGCAGCCTGTTCCCTCCTGAAGCATCACACTGGGCGAACGCAACCCGCCAAGCAGCACAGGGGAATATTGGGGCTCGCTGCCCCATTCTCCCAACCCAACCTCACTTTTCCTACCCGGACCAGCACGGCCCCGGAGGTGCTGCTGGGGGATGAGTCGGGGGCACAGCCGCTACCTCCAGCCACCCCGCGGGGGCTGCACTGGGGACCTCCCGAGCGAGAAGCAGGCGCTGCCACCGCTCCAGCCTCCGCAGATTGGGCTCAGGGGGAGCTCTGCAACCCACCGGGTTACGTATCAACAGCCATATGGTCATCTACATTTTAATTGCAGAAGCTTTATTGCCGAGGATGATGCATGTGCTGGAACGGCACCAGCTCGTCTCTCGGAGCCAGGGCTGCAGGGCCGTCTGCTAGAAAAATCTTTTTTTTTTTTTTTTCCTTTTTAAATAGACTTGCCAGGGAAAGGGGTGAGAGAGTCTTTGCAGAGCCCCAACGCAGTGCTTGTAAAACGTGCTGTTAGACATGGTGTCAGGGATAAAGGTGTGCTTGAAAAATCACACTCTGGGCATGGCAGAGGCTTCCCCTGGCCAGGAGGAGAGAGGATGCTCCCCCCAGCATGGGGGATTTTTTTTGTCCAGTTTGGGGCACTGGAAAATGAAGCAGCAGTGGCTGGATCTCATCTCAATGCCACACTAACCCTACTCAGGAGCACATCCCGCCACGCCACCCCTGCCTGCTCCAGGGAGCCGGGCTGGGGCCAAAATCCGCATCCGGCGGCAGCGCCGGGCAGCTCAGCGAGCCCCGGGGGTATCCAAATCCCCATATGGAAGCGTGAAGGTTCTTACTATAAAGCACATCAAACACTTCCTCTACCATCTTCCTGAGGAGATACACGTCTGATCCCTGGTCCGGGGAGACCCTGAGCATGCTTCGCCCACACTCCTTCGCCTTCTTCTGCACCTCCGCGTCCTGCTCCTTCCTCTGCTGGACTCCTGCGGGGTGGGGAGAAGAGAAAACAGGAGACGTCACGGTGAGGAGGGGGCTCACAGGCAATGTCACACACATTTTCGAGCGGCTGCAAGGAGGTTGAACCCACCGGCTGGGTTACACCAACTTCAGCCAGGGCTGAACATATCCCTGCCCATCACACCCCAGGCAAGACATGGTCCCATGGGCACCAGACCCCTCACAACCCCCATAGAGTTGCCAAAATCCTCTGGCTGGTGCCCTGGGTCTCCCACCCATTTCACATCCCCAGCTCGGATAGTGCCATGGACCCACCAGCCCCCGCTGCACGGGGTTAAGGTGCTGGCATGGGCAGCAGTGTGGGCAGTGCAGCCAGGAGTGGGATGGGTCATTCTGTGCGTGCCCCCCCTTCCCTGGTTTTACCCACTCAGCCGCACTGAAACTGTTGTGATTAATTGGGCAGCGCACTGCTTTTCTCTGCTTTCTATCTGCTTAGCTTTCAATCTCTCCGGAAAAGAAAATCCGCCTTTCTTGGAGGCTTTTTTACCCTTCAGCGTCACGCCGCTCGGTAATACCAGCTATTTCCTGCTAATTTCCCCCATTAAACCTCAAATAAAGCATATCTTCAGCAACGACTTCCCTGCATCTCGAAATGCACAGAAAATTAAACACTACGAGTACATTACTGCCATCCTACCCAAAGCCATTCACAAACGATTTGCGGTGGAGAAGGACTAATTCCTTCATCATCCTCAACAGGCTCCTGCCTGTGACGGGCCCTGGATGCTGCCTGGGCGCTCAAAGAGGATCTCGTGGAACCCCCCCATGGAAAAAGCCCACACGGGGACATCACTGGGATGGGGACAAGAGCCACGTGGGGCACCCCAGAACGAGACATAAGAAAGGGGACAGCCATCCAACACCGTGCAGCCCCTGCGAAGCTCCACATGCTTCCCACGGCATGGGAAAATGGATCCTGAGAAACTTTTATTTTGGGGTGTTTTACCAAGGTGGTGAAATGCATCTGCATCCACACCCTCCTCAGACCAGCTCTCACTCCCGGCTGGGCGCTCATGCTCCTCCAGTGACCTTAATCCTGGCCACTGCCAAGGGCCCAGGAAAGGCTGAGCCCCAGGTTCAGATAAAGGAGGGCGTTCAGACGAGATTTGTGCACCCAGAGAGATGAGAGGCTTCTTACATCTTCCAGCGATGTCTGCTTTAGATTATTTCAGATCCTTTCTAAGGGGGCAGCTGGACCATAAATCAGAGGCACTTCCAGGGATGCTTTCCACTGCGTGCCAGTTGTAAGAGCTTTATGGAGCGGGGTTGAGCCTGGGCCATTTATAATTCAAGACAGAGTTATCACGTTTCACCCTGTCTCCAGCATCAGCCGCTTTGCCCAAACCCCAGCATCAAGATTTTGTGCTTTCAACCAGACGTGACCATTGCATTTTTGACAAAAGTTGTAAATGAAACCAAAGGAGAGGGGAACCAGCATCTAACATCGGGCACCTTGCCCCGGCACGGCAGTAGGACATCCACCAGGATAGATGTATATATTTTTTTCTTTTTTTTTTTTTTTAAGTGAGATTTGCAGATGGTCATCAATACTGTGAGCTCCAGGGAGACACAGTTGGCATTTAATATATGAGAGGGAGCTCCTCCTGTTGGCCACCCTGCTGCTCAGTGCCTCCTTGCCTCTCGTGGGTGGTGGGAAGGGAAGGCAGAGTCACCCATGAACACAGGAAACATCTCTGAAACACCTCCTGTCCCGCAAAGCCTAACACACCAACAGAGAGGATGAGGAATGGCGGCTCTCCCGGCTGGGAGCTGCCCACGGTGGGCAGGACGGAGAGGCAGAGCGGAGCCTCGGAGCCGTGCCAGCTCACCCCACACGCGTGCAGCGACCAACCCCAGCAGGCAGCAACCCTGGCAGCTCTACAGCGCTGACGCTTGCACCAGAGCCAGACCTCCCCGAGTGACCTCTCCAAGGGATTCAGCACCAAGAGAGTTTCCATCGACACCATGCATGTGCACACACAGCCGGGTTGTTTCTCTCTCCACTGACATCCCACTGTGGGCAGCATGTGTGAGCAGATCCAGATCTGGGGACCTGACAGGTCTGGGGTCCCCAGCACCACCAAAGCCAGATCCCATGCCAGGTACTGCACGGAGCGGGAAAAGCAGCAGTTGGCTCTCTGGGGATGATGCTGTCCAAGACATGCAGGTCCCCACACGCAGAGTGGCTCCTGCCTTCCCAGGCTCTTTTTGGAGGGGTGGCAGGGGCACAGAGCCAGCACAGAGGGCTGGGTGACAGCCTCAGCACCACAGGGCTGCCACCAGCCACACACATCCCTGCAATACCCAGTGATCCCAATCCGAGACCAGGGGGACCATGGCTCTTGCTCAAGTCATCCCTTCACCACTGTTATCCCTCAAAAAAAAGTAACAGCTCCACAACCAACGCTCCCAGTTCCCAAATCCATCCCTGTCTTTCCAAAACCAGGAAAAACCCCTTGGCCCAAGAAAGCCTCTCCACTCCTGGGGGATCACNTGGCAGGGGGTGGCACTGGATGGGCTTTAAGGTCCCTTCCGACCCAAACCATCCCGTGATTCTATGAAACTCTGCTCCAGTGCACCAGCAGGATTGCCACAGGATGCTTTTGGAGAGGAGAGCCGGGGTGTGCGATGCCCTCCATGGGAGAGGAGAGGCTCTGGCTGCACCCAGCCTCAGCTCCTACCCACTTTCTCCATGGATTTAACCACTACTCAGCCCCACAGACAGACCACGCCGTGCTGCCCTCCAAACCACAGCCCCTCGGTGAGGGTCCCAGCTGGCTCAACCAAGCTCGACACAAGGGGAAGACCGCGCCGGCACGGATACTCACTGCAAAACTTCTGGAAGTCGGCTTGCAGCTCCTTGCGGGCGCTGAGAAAGACCCGTCCCTTCTCGGTGCCCACCACGAAGGCGCTCTCCTCGTGCACGGCGATGCAGGCCACCTCCGCATTCAGCTTGGAGAGCGCCGAGCACTGCGGGGAGGCAGCGGGTCAGAGCGGATTTTTTTTTTTTTTTCTTCCCATCAAAAGATTCACCCATCAAAAGCAATGTTCTCATTTGGGTCAGAATATAATGGGGTTTATGATATCCCCTAAACACTTCGGTGACTTTTCAGGTATCCAGCTGAGCTAAGCTTTGCTGGAAAACAAGAACTATTTACCCATCATTTCGCTTCACTTCTTCCTATCCTTAAAGTAATCATTTTACGGTATTTCTTTACAAGAAAACATTCCTGAAAAAAAAACACAAAAAACAAACCCAAAAATTCTTATTTTTCCACCAGCCCTAGTGAAATAAGGAACACGGGAATCTTATTTCAGCTGCAGAACACTAATATGGTCAAAGTCTGGATTAGTCAAACGATTCTTCTTGTACAGTTATGCAAAACATGAAAGAGACGGAAAAGACTTCCTGCATTAATCCATTTTACGTAACGTGCGCTTCCTGCTCTACATAACGCACATGTATATGAGTTTTTATTATTATTTTTTATATTAGAATAGTTACGCCGTGCCGGCAGCCTGAGTCATATTCCCATAGCTACCGCACTGACGCTATGAAGACGCTGGCCCCAGGTCCTGATTTAAACTGGTAAAACTGGGGGAATTTTCCCACTGGCAGCCCCGGTTGGACCCATCGCCTGCCCCCGGCACCGGGGAAGGGACAGAGGATGCTGGCGGCTGGGGAAGGAGCAGGAAAGCAGCTGCCCATGGACCACCCCCCAGCTACCTGCAGCTCCCCACAGGCATTTACAGCCAGCTGGATCTGCACGGGCTTCAACCAGTCTCTGTACTGGGTCATCATTTTACCCTCTTCAAGAAGAATCACATTCTCCAAAATAGGTATTTTTAAGAAATCTCCTTTCAAAAACCCAGCAGCCAATGGAAGTGTTTTGCTGAAAAAGCCCAAGACTCAAAAATAATAAATAATTTATATAATAAATGATATATAATAAATATAGAATAAGTAAATATAAAATATAAATATGCATAATAAAGATAAATACATATAAAAATAAATATTAACTAAATAATAAATATAAAATCTAAGGGATGTGAGGTTTGGAGGCAGACCAAACCCACACCCCAAGCCCGCCTGGCGACACGTCCACGGCCCCGTTGTTTATTTATCTCGCACACGGGCTGCGGCGGGTGCGGAGCCCGGCCCCAGTGAAGCACTGGGAGAAAGGCTGGATTTCGGGAGCAGCCTGGCCTCCTGGCCCTGGTGGCAGTGCATAACGAGGACTGCGGGATAATGTCTAGTCATTAAGAAGCCAAACAACGATAACAAGATTTGCGGTATGGGATGGCATGGATATAAATCATCAAAGCCACTTGGGGTGTGTCAGCTCCGGGGAACCTGCTCCTTAGTGGGGTGGCGATGCTTAAAAAGAGGGAAATTAGTGCAAAAAAATAAAACCACCTACGTAGGGAAGATGATGCAGCCAAAATAAATACATTAAATATGACTTGGCTTTAAAGAGAGAGCATTATTTAGCACGTCGCATTGCGTTAGATATTTGTTACTACACACCCGCTTTCCCTTCTTCATCACATTCACGGTTAAAACTAAGATTAGCTCTGGTCCACAAGACTTAATCCAGACAGTTATCTTGTTTATGGAAGCAGGGCTGACTTAGGTAAGGTTTCCACGGGGAATTCTACGTCAAAAGATAGGAAAGTTATTTTCTTTGTTCTTGGAGATAAAAGCCATTGTTCTCCTGTTGTGTAAAAGCTCCCGGTAACATTGGTAAAACATCCAGAAAAAAAAAACAACCAACCACCCTACATTCAGCTGATACCAATATAAATATTAATGGGGAAACAATACACAGCCCAGATTAACTTGGGCTGACTTTATGATTGTTACGGCTGTCAGGCCGGGAGAGGATTTTTATTTCCCGGCTCTGGCAGCTCCCTGGGCTTTCTGGCAGCAGAGGGGAGCGGGACGAGCTCAACAGCCCTCCAGCTTCTCCCTGCTCCAGCCAGCCCCGTTAAAGGGACGAGGACGGGGACACTGCTGGGCTCTTACCATGGAGTCTAAGGCAGACACTAAGCTGGTGATGATTTCGTCTTTCTGGGGAAAAACCATATTCCACTGGTCAGCTCTGGAGGTGCTGAGAGTCACGTCTAAAGGCTTCCCTGCCAGGGCCATATTCACCTGAAAATAAAATTTTAAAAAGTGATTTGCATCGCTGTTTCTGCTGGAAAGCTGGCACTGAGCACCACCAGCACAGCCCAACGCCCACGGGCTACGGCACAATGCTGGTGTGGGTACACAGGGGAAACTGAGGCACGGCGAGAGGCTGGGGCCAGCCGGAGCCTCACGTTCCCCACGTCTCCCCTGCTAAAGGCGGATAATTGCAGACGCTGCCGAGCCATAACCAAACCGGAGCCAATGCCGCGTGTCCCCACAGCAGCCAGGTCACCTCCGCCCTGGGGACTCACCCCAGGGAGATGCCACCAGCGGGCAGGACATGCCGGACTGACTGCCGCGAGGGACACCCCGGGTGCCACGCCAGAGGATGTGGCACGGACGCGGACATGGAGCATTCCCATGCCCCAAGCAATGTGGGCACCAGAGGGTGACAGACGCGTCCCCGCGCCTCCCTCCCTACACCCTGGGCAAGGGCCTGGCACCGAAAGGTGGCCCTGAAATGGGCCAAAGCCTCCAGGTGCTCTGCTGTCACCCCAAGGGACAGAGGCAGCTCATGGTGTCATCAAACCATCCCACCCCACAGCACCCGGGGGACCACACTGGTGGGAGTGGGACCAGGTGGCACACGGGGACCCCACACCAGAGGAGGGGCTCAGCCCCAGGAGCTCCACCTCTCACCGCAAAATGGGGAATAAAAGGGAGAAAAATGCCAGAGCCCGGCCACACATGCAGCGACCGCGCCCGGCCTCTGCACCCTGGCACACGCGTCTCACCATGACCCACGGCGATGCTGCTGCTGCAGGGAAACTGAGGCAGGGGCTCACCCTGCATAAATCACCCTGCTCCATGCTGGGGCACCCACACCGGTACAGAACCCCCCCCCAGCACCCCCCACAGTCCCTCCCAGCTCCAGCCCCTCCATCCGCAGGGCAGCGTCACACAGCCTGGCTTTAATCCCACAGAGAAAGGCTGGCAAATGAGCTGGCAAGGCTGGCGAGCCACTCGAACCGGATCGTAAATCATGCGCTCGAAGCCACAAGCGGATAAAAGAGGCTGGAGAATTTCTGACGAGGCGAGGCAGGCAGGAGCCGGGGAATACGAATGAAGCTGCCTGCACGAAACCCGATTTGCGGCTCAGCCCATCGCCACAGCCGCTCAGTCCGGCTGAGAATGAGGGTTAAAAGCCAACAGCAAAACCCCAAATTTACCTTCCTGCCCCAGCTCGCACCTGTGTTCATGCAGAAGGAATTTGCACACCAAGTGGGACCGTGCTGCCCCGTGCACACAAAAGAACGAGTCCCCCCCATGTCGGCATCTCTGCAGGGCCGGGAAACATCCCCCCAGCCCTGCAAAACCTCGCTGCTGGGGGGGCAGGACACAGGTTAATGAGGGTGGGGACAGGTCCTCGTTAAACAATAATTGCTGAATTTCAGAAACTGCTCTTGGGGAGATCTCCAGGCCACCCGGCAAAACCCTCCTATGCCCAGCTGATGCTTCTTAACAAATGTGATGGACGACTCTTCTCCCCCTGGACGATCTTGGGGTGAAAAAAAACCCCCAAACTAGGTGTCAGCTTGGAAAATAAAGCAGGAAACTGAACACACGGTCCCGCAGCCTGGGCACTGCCACTCTTCAGATGGCCCCACGCTGGGGACAGGGCTCTGCCAGGCACCTCCAGGTTCCCTACCACCAAGGGTTGCAGCAACGCTGGGAAATGGCCCACCTCGCTCCAGCCCTCCAGTTTGTGTGTGGACGGACAGACAGACGGACCATTTCGCACGCAAGCTCCCCAGCAGCTCCTTGCGGGTGCAGGGAGCCTCAGATTTCTGCTTTTCATCGACACCATGTTAATACGAGGTGCCTCGTTGCAGCTGGCAGCGCCGATGCCGGCCCCAGGACACGGGGCAGCCGCAGCGCTGGGGACCAGCCATCACCCGGGGGCTGCCGCTGGGAAGGATTCGGTCCAGGGAGCATCACTGCCTTAATGCTCCTACAAGCACTCGAGTGGAAAACAGCCTTATTTTGATGCCTGTATATATTTCCAAGCGCCCTAATTATTGTGAAATATGACTGCTAAGACACGGGTGTTCTTGGTGCCTTCCGGCAATGTTTTGGGGAGCCGGTCCCTGCCTTTGTGGGGTGGGTTGCAGCCCTTTGGAGAGCTCCAGCTGCACCAACCTGCTCGGCCACAGCATTCCTGGGGAAGAGCTGCTCCTCCCTCGGCTGCCGAAAGCAAAGCCAAGAGCTGGATCCGACCCCGGAGAGGGAACCACAGGGAAAGCCCGGGGATAACATCAGTGGGAAGTGGGGCGGGGTCCCTGCACCCCCTCCCAGCTCTGCGGGAGACTGGGACAAAAATAATCCCTGTCACCTGGCTGATTGTTGAATAAAGTAGAATCACCCCCCAAAAAAAAATCATAACAAAAACATGACCCAAGTAACACAACAGGACTTTAACAGAGCGGGAGGACAATATTCCTGTAAAGCTTCTAATCATTTATGGTCGCGAAGAGCAGTGACAGCGGATTTAGAAAAGGGAGGAATAAAAGGAAGGGGGAAAAAAACTTCACAGCAAGCGCCAGGCTTATTCAAATCAAATTAAGACGTACGGCTTGAAGTTGTTTGTCTAATCAAAGTGAAAGTAATCTTCAGGAAAACTGGGGTAAACCATTCTTACAGCAGTGAGTGGGGTGGGCAGGATGGGTGCAGAGCATCCCACCCCCCTTCCTGGGGCACCCCGCACCCATCCTGCTGAAATCCCACTCTGGGCACCCACCGAGGGGTCGATTTCCCCCTCCCAGCCCGCAGCGGGGGCTCAGCTCCAGCTCCAGCCCCATCCCACCTCTGCACACCGAGTCCTGGCCCCGGGAGGCACAGGATGACTTGGGAACTGTCACACTGCTGCCACGGGGCCAAAGCCAACATTTGCAACTTGGCTTTCTTTTTTTAACATTAAAAAAAAAAAAGTTTTCTTTTATTACTTAATTCTATTATTATTTAATTATGTCTCCCCCCTGAATGAGTCCTGCAGGGATGGGACAAGAAGCGTGGGGACAGGGCAGCTGTGCCACCACCAGCTCTTACAACCCCTCCTTCCTCACCTCCCTCCAGAATCCTGGGAAATATGATAAATTTGGCCCCGGGGGAGTTTCGCTTGTGAATCACCTGGAAAAGCAGGTGCGTGGGGAGGCTCCTGCACCCCTGCAGAATCGGCAGCAGTGCCCCCAAACCCTGTGCCTGCGGCGGGAGCACCCCCTCTCCATCACCCCGACTGCTGCTGCGGGGCAGCATCTCACCCCAAAATAAGCATCCTCCAGCCTTGAGTGCTGCAGCACCATTTCCAAAGGGTTCGGAGCAAACAAAACAGTAAAAAACTAAAAGCAAAACAAAAAAAAACCCAAAAAACAAGCCCCGAAAGGAAATTTCCAAGCAGAAAACCCACCGGGCTGGGGTTCAGTTCACGGCACAGATGGGTGCTGCAAGCTCCTGCTGTCGACTCCTGTCCCCCTTCTTCTCGCCCATCTTTTCGAGCCTTACAGCAATTTCCAGCCCCGTGCCACAACCAGAAGCAACAATATTTTTTTTATTAAGCCGAGCTGGTGATTCCACACTGCCACGGCGGAGCTTGACGAAGGAGTGCCGCTGCCATCCTGCCCCTGCCTTCCCCTCGCTGTGAACAAATCCCTTATTCAGCACAAGCCCCCAAACCCAGTTTCCCCAGGGGACCCACGCTCTCCCCCGGGACTCCCCAACCTGGGCTGAACTATGGGGAGATTCACTGGTGTCTAACATTGTTTTGGAGCACAGCAAAAATTCCTCCCCATGCATACCACTCCTTCAGGCCATCCATGCCAGTAGAAAAAAAAAAAAAAAAAAANCACACCTCCTGTACCAAGGCCACCAGAGCACCGAAAGCTATCGCAGGGCAAAGCACCGACAGCTGGTGCCTCGACCCAACCCCACAAGCGCCGGGTGGGTGCAGCACCCTCATCTCCCGCTCAGCCCTAATGGCACCCAAGGGTGACAAGGTGGAGAACGCGGGCTCAGCCACGGCACCAAGGACACGCCACCAGTACGGAGCAAGCAAAAAGCAGGGGAGCAGCATGGACAGCCCCAAAGAGATGCTCCCAGTGCCCCCCCCTTGCACCAAAGACACGGCAGCATCACCGTGGAAATCCCCCCGCGCGCCTGCCCGGGATGTTTATAAAGCCTCCGACCGCGTGGGCTGGGTCCCAGCACAGGGAGCTAAACAGGAATTTAAATTCACCAGAGCTTTGACCGTTCACCACGCTGGGGTTTGGGGGAAGACCATCGCTCCGGTCCTGCCTGCAGCTCCGCACAAAGAGTGGCTGGAAATTATCCGCTTGTTTTTTTCCTGTTGCTTCAGTGGTGCTGGTGAGATCACGGGAAGTACGAATAAGCCAGCCCGAACTCCAGCAAAATATTAAAAATTAATATATTAAAATATATATATATTAATATATGCTGAATATAGATGTTCAAATATATATGAAGTAGGTCTCGAGAGGGACCATTTGGCCATTTACCCTCCCAGGGAGTGGGAGGGCTGCACTAAATCAGGGTGGGGGGAAACTATGTGACCAGGCACCAAAA
>VZTO01013635.1:25514-56656 GCA_013400615.1 Syrrhaptes paradoxus | reverse complement strand
GATTCTATTCTCTTCTATGATTCATGACAGTGATAACTGGATTGTATAATGAGTATTGAGTTCTCAAGAGTTTCCTCCAAATGAGGGAGGGCTAAGCCTGTCCACATCTTGGCATGTAGCTGGACAGGTCTTTAGTCCTTTTGTTCAGAAACTGACTTTTTACATGGGAGTGCAGTCACTTACAAATTTTAAACCATGGGGCTGTGCCTCAGGTGGTATTATCACATATATTAATAGTACTGTGCGCTACATTTATACTGGTGTGAACTGTGACCATCTTTTCTGATCAACATACTTTCTTACTTCACCACTCTAGCTGCATTCTGTTTCCAAGGCCAAACCTTCTGGTGACAGCTCTGTCTTGTTTAATTGTATTGCAGAGTATATTACCATGTCATTAGTTCTGCATAATTCTGTGCATACCAGTGTGCTTGTTGCAGTGTTGGGAAGGTCAGTTTGACAGTATGGGATTTTATGAGGGATAAAATGTAGAAACCTCTAGACCTTCTAGAGACATAGCATGGAACTTGTGTGAATAGGAACCAGATGCCTAAACAAATTAAGAAATAAAAAAATCGGACCTTTTCACCTGGGTAGAGCTAGAGAAGGAATGTCAGGCTAGTCAGCAAGAAGGGCTTTTTCCATCCCTCAGAACAAAAAGAGCCAAATATAATGGACCTTTAGCTCTAGGCTATGCTTTTGCATCTTAGTCCCACCTGTGTGTCTAGTGATTGTGTTTTTTTCAGCTGTGAAGCAGTTCTCATATTGTGTGATCCCTCCATGAGAGTCTGGAGAATAAAGAAACAACAGTTGAAGAAAAGAATGGCCGGAGAAGCAAGCTTGGACAGTTGGAATGGATTCAAACCTTCATCTTTGGCAAATCAGAAGAATACTAGCGTCTGCTCATTTACATGCTCATAGTGGCATAATAAATGGGGGATTAAGAGCTCAACACTAGCAGAATTTGTGTGGATTTCCAAGGCACCTGGGAAACTTGCCTTCCTTTCAGCATTTCAATACTTCATGCTAGTACTTCTATCAGATAAAATTGGTCTTGCCTGTATCAGTATTGCTCCTGATATCTGTGTATATCCATTATACTGTCTCCATTATGTTCCTGAAGGCATTCCTCAAAAGAAAATATTTCATCTGCCAGACAGTTGGTATACATACTTTTTTGGCCAATTTCCTACTTTTGACTGCGCCAGTTCTCTCACAACAGTTTCTATTCACTGTTTATTGTACAGATGAGAAGATCCACAAGGATTAGCAAACAAGCCTCAATATCTACTTCTCCAAAAGTAAAGATTTTATTCCTAAACCTTTCTATCTCCTTTTTGTCCACCCCATCACTGCTTTTTCGAAATCCATATTGAAAGTCAGAAAAGATGTTCTGAACTAGAACTAGGTTGACACAATCAAAGATTTTGATAATGCCATTCATTTCAATCTGGTTTTGATCTTCACTTGTGTGTTCTTTTGCATATCTGTAATAGGAATGTCTTATGTACACATATGGACCACTTATAGCCCATAATATGTTTAAGTGTATTTTTAAAAAAATTCCTGCCCCTGAACTCACCGGCGTGGCAGGGAACTAGTTAAATCTTGTATAATATATAGGAATACCATTAGTTTTTTTAGTAGAACTTAGTTACATTCTCCCTTTCCACAGTTAATATGTATAGCGTAGAGCACATAAGTTCAGCAGCATCATTGTTTTCTGCTCATGCTGCCTCTTTAACTAAGTTCTAACACTGGAATTGGTTTGCTGTGAGTACATCTCAGTCATTTATGGTTAGATTGGAAAATCAATCAGAGAAATGTTAACAGTTGTGAAGAAATCAAGTTGAAGGTGTAGGGCGTTATCCCCTGGCAGGATGACAGATGCCGACAAAGAGAGTCTCTCACTTTCCCTCCTCAACAAGACAGGAAGAAAAGAAGGTGAATAATCTTATGGATTGAGATAAAGACAGCGAGAGCACTTATCAATTACTGGTTAACCCACCACAGAAGGGCAAAAAAAAAAAAAAAAAGTTAGTGAGAAGAAAATCTGCAGGGTATTCCTTTTCCTTTTGTTATTTTTTTAACTGCTACCTTCATTAATTCTGGTCATAGTGCCAGAAATTATATTGAGTTGCAAGGTTTATGCTTAAGTAAATAGTGAAATATGACTTTTTTTTTCATCAAATAAAATATGGGTTTTCCCAGCAAATTGGGAATTGACCAATTTCAGATCCTTTTTGGAACTTTACCAGTTTCACTCAGACAAAATGGCAAAACTCATTTATGTAATGTTTAAGTTGGAGCACCAAGCGGTCCAAAGAGGTTTATGCCATGGAAGGAAGCAGAGGTGCTCATGCTTTGGACAATCAGGACATCAGGGCTCAGAGACATGCTGCAAAGTGCATGCAGTTTAGACATATCCTACAACTAGCAGGTTGCAACATAGTGAAGCCATGTTGGCTGTCACAAATCACCTCGTTATTTTCCATGTGGTATTTCATAGTCCTTTTCATTCAGCTTCTCCACAAAAGCTGACAGAGTGCTTCTCTTGTCTTGTTACCCTGTGAAGCACTCAAGGAGAAGGGTTATATGCATTCAGATCTCAAGTTGACATCAGCAGTTGTAAGGAGTGAGCTTCCATACTTTTCACAATCCAAGATGTAAAGATGAGTTTAGGGTGCTTGAACGCTGAACATGAACTCCGTATCTATCTGCCACATCTCCACAAGACAACCTTTACCTTCTTGGTGAGGAGGGGTCTGGGGATAGCAATAGTTCAATAATGACTGTTGTTTGTACTTTTCAAGCAAAGCATCTCATCAGCAGCCCTTAAGGCTCTTCTAAGACTGGAGCATTGGAACACCTACTTTACAAGTTGGGCAACTAGTGTGGGAATTATATAGGGGAATCACTGCCTTACCAAGAAACTCAGTTCTGCCTACTGCACATTAGTATGTGGGAAAGTGGGACCCTGGAAGAATGCCAGATTATGTGAATCTGGAACTGGGAAGAAACAGTCCCCAAAGAAGAAACTCCTGCAATATACATATAGCTTTTTGGGAATGGGAAAGATTTTCTGGAAAAGAAGTGGCAGCAGAGAAAACAGGTGTCTGGAATGAAGTAATCGTAGGTTAACTTTAGGAAATTAAGCATACAAGCAAGCAGATGTAATGTTACAGAGAGGAGCTAATATTTAATAACACTATCTTTTTATTAAACATGCATTTTCAACCTTTGGGATGGTAGCTCATGAGGCCCAGTTGTCAAACAGTCCAAGATATGCTTCCAACATAATTTTTTGTACCTGCTTTAAGAATTGATTTCACACTCTATAAACAAAGGCTCAAAAGACCTCTCTGTGCAGATTCAAGACAACCATCTCCTTTCATAGATACACAAAAGTTATAGAAGTCATAGGAACTGCTTCTTTAGGCCCACACGCTTTATCTGCTACTTGAATACAGTTGGTGCACACAAATGGAGATGCACAGGAGCTTCAGAGGAGATATTTGTTTTCCAGAGGAAGCCTGTAGGTGCTTTGGTCTGCGCCTCTATAAAGGGCTCAGCTGACACAACACACAAAACCAAGACCCGTAGAGTCAATGGCAGCCTGCCAATCTTCTTGGAGAGGTTACTCTTTTGCTAAATGTTCTACACCTGTCCAGGTAGAATGGTTTTCCTGTTTTTTTGTGTGCTTTCTTTCAAGCAGCTGATATTTTCCCATCTCAGATCTCCTACCACTACAGCACAGTAAGTGTGTTGCTTTGCTTTCCTTGGTTTAGGAAGCGAAAACAAGGTGCCCTATAACCCGTAAGTGACATGTAGGTAGGATAATGTAACTCACCTGGATAGCATGGTTGGCCCCAGCAAGTACTTGGTCCCATGGAGGACCTGAAAGAGTAACTCTTTGTCTCAGATTATGAATAACACCCCTTGAAACTAAAAAAACTCCAAGGAACTTGTTGCCTTTCTCAAAGGGGGAAATATGCCCAGGGGAGATAACTTTATTTCACAGGCAGCTTCCATTTGAGTCTCTTGCTGGGTAGAAGAAGCTGCCTTGTGCAAGGCTGGCAGCTGTGGCTGGTTTTACCACTTGGGAGTGGGGCAAGGATTTGACCACTACTTATTCTCATGTCAGCCTGAGGTGAAAGAAACATCCCTAACAATAGAGAAGGAGTTTCCTGCTGAAACTCCAAGCTGGACAAATTCTCAGAGGCTTTGGTTGTTTACTTTCCTGAAAATGTCCTTTTGATTTTTCTTGTAAGTTTAGCTTTGGAATTCAGGGACTATCAGGCAGGGCTCTTAAAAAATGGAAAGCCAGCATTTCCATACTTTCTTTGGAAAAGGTGCTTAAAGTCAGGTAAGTTTGGAAGAATACTTGGATTTTAGCAAGCAGTCTGGTCGACAATGTGGTTGACAACATTCGGAGAGGAAGTTGAGGTCTCTGCATGGAATTCTGTTCCATTCTCAGTACTATTGTTGATTGCAAAGAACTAAGAAAAAAGTAAAAAAAAAATCTTTGAAAAAAGAGACAATGCCGTAGTGAGTAGGAACAGACTAATGTCTGGCAACTCAATGATATCTAAAAACCGTTTCTGCAGAACTAAATTCAGACAGAAATTAAAAGAGCACCTTTGGTGTTAATTGCAGGTAGTTTCTGTGGGCTGGCAATGATAGGAGAGAGACGGTGGCATCTTTTCCTAGTGCAGATGAAATAAGTGCAATCTCACCTCAGCAATCTCTCTTCAGATATTGTCAGGGCCTGGATCTGGCAGTATCCTGTGCATCATAATAATTTCCTTAATTTTTGTTCTTTATCAAAAGTAACTGATTAATAAAAAGCAGGGAGAAACAAGCTGGCCACTCTGCAAACTCTGACTGAAAAACAAGATATGTTTTTATCCCCATTTCTGAGCTTTCTGCCTTGCCTTTTGCAAGACATTGTTCCCATTTGAACTCAGGTGCCTTTTATAAGTCTTGGAGTAGGAAGATGCAATAATCTGATTCATCTTTGTCAGGTAAGTCATTTGGTGCTTGATAATGTGCCTGTACATTCTCATGATCAGGATCAGAATTCTGTGATCTGTGCAGGGTAGGTCAACAGAAGATGGTCTACAAATAACTGCAAGACTTGTTGCATCTGAGGGGCACATAGACATACACCACTCCCACACACAAATGCCCTGAGGCAACCAAAAAAAAAAAGACTGAAAACAGAATAATAAATGGAGATTCATTGCTTAGCCTCTTTTGCTACTATAGACATTTGCCTGAAATACTCTATATAAAGAGTACTTTTCATATCTATAAATTTTCCTCTCTTTGAAAGATATTTTTTCCAGAACAAAAGAAGTTAAAAAAAAAAAAAATCAGAATTCTAATACCCCCATACAGTTCCGACATGGCCTTCAAAAGAAAAATACCACAATATTTCCTCAGAGAATCTTCATAATTTTTCAGGCCCCATTTTCTCTAGTTTAGAACAACAGTTTGACTATTTATTAGCAATAATAATATGGAGTTTCTTAGAAAAACAATTTCAGGTTTTAATCCCTCAGAGAATATCTTAACTCTTTATTTCATTTCAAGAAGATACATGTTTGACTCAATCTATTTAATGTTTTGGTTTTAGATTTCCAAGAAGCAATAGTTCTTCTTGGGTGCCTCAGAAGAAAGAGGGATTTTTTTTTAATTTAGGTTTATTCAGTGAGGGAAGTCTTGGTGAATATTTTTTTCCCCATGTGTTTCTGCATCATATTTCTGCTTGTATATTTACTTTAAAACACTACCGTTGCTTTCTGAGTCTTTGCTGTAAACCTGAAGGAAGAAAGTTGTACGATGGACAAAGTACAAGTGGTGAGCTATTCACCAAGAAGTTTGGCAGATCCTAGTGAAGTGTTGAGCAACTCTTTCCCATGAATATATTCCTATTAAGCCTCTTTCTAGTTTTTTTGTTCTAGCATCAAATGGCTTACTTTTGGTTTGTCACTTAATTAGCACTACAATCTGTAACTTGTTATTGGATAATTACAATGTTTAATTAACTGTCTCATCAAAAAGTTATGTAAGGTATGTAACCCTTGGGAAGAAATGTTTATGTTGCAAGACCTTTTGAAAGGAGTATTCCACTTAATTACCTACTGTTAAAACTTTCTTCAATAAAAAGCTACTTCCTAAATGAAGACAGAAGAATGAGTTTTTTTCCTGAAGGAGAGGCAGATTGTCCTTATGTGCAGGTCTCACTAGGGGGTAATTTTGTTTCTTTTCAAAGTCTCTGCTTGCTGTCAGAGGCAAGACACTAAACACAGTACCATGGGCTGTCCCATGTCTGTCCCTCTCTCTAGACAGCAATGGATTGTCTGTCTCTGGATATTTAGGTGTAGGATGACCACAAGAAAAAAATCACACCATCAGTGATGTAAACTTTAGATTTTTATTAAATGGGATGCATAAACAGGTTGTTAGCAATTTCCCTTCTAAGATGGCTATTCTGTCATAGACTCACATAGAGCTGTCCATGTTCCTCCAGTTCAGTCTACACTGACAGCACAGACCCAGGGAGCCCTCCTCGCTCGTGAGTCCTACTTATCTGTTTGTGACCACTGTTTCTGTCATGGTGGGCATTTGCCTCCAGAAATTTCTGTGAAGTCTTCTACTCGTAAATGCATTCGAAATGGTTGTCTGTCTGTACCCTTGAAATCATCAGTGATACTTCCAAATTCTGATGAGCATGTATCCTTAAACTAACTCCTAGATTTTCTTGGGCCACATTTACAGCTTTCTCCAACACTGCAAAAAGAAAAAAATTACCTTTTCAAACATGGCAAGATTAGATTCTTGCTTAATCTCATTAATCTAGGAGCTATGACTTTAAAAAAAAAAAGGCAACAAAAAATATGAGACCCACAATAAAATAATGAGAAATTAAAAGCCCATCTACAGCTCCCCAAAAGCATAGGGATATTGTGCCACTTATTGTTTTACAGATAAAACTTGGTGCCTACATCAAAGTTCTTAGGGCAAGATTTTCATTTAAGTTACACACTCTGTTGTTAAAATTAATTACATTTCTTTTTTCCCTGATAAGAATGCTAACTTTTGTTGTGATACCCAAGCATTTAGCTTCTCTAAATTTCTGAGTTTTAAACTTCTGGGGAGTAATGTATTATTTTGTTATGGTGACAATAACAGAAATACTCAAAAATAATTATTTTCTGGGTGATGTACGTATTTTCTTCATCATAAACTCTACTACTCTATTTCCTTTTCCTGAGTATTCAACATTATTTTCATAGTATGTCTTCCTCCATTCAGATTTATTTTAAAAACAAAATTGCTATCTCAAAATCAACATCTGGAATGTGTTCTTTGCGAGATGAACAAAATAGTACAATGATAATTTCAGCCAAAATTGTAACATAATTTCATACTGCACTACACAAAATTTATTTGAAAAGTTATGTATACCTAAGAGGGTACTTTGTAGTGAATTCTTAATGTTGCCCACCCGTACTGTGTGCTCTCTTACTTTAGTAAGGGAGTCTTGACTCATCAGCACTGCTGTAAAGCAGAATGGTTATTCGGAGCTGTGATTTCACTGAGAGAACAGAGCCGTGACAGAGCAGTGCAGGGACACATGGACACCAAGCTAATGAGGCAAGGAGGGGGCTTGTAACCCCATGAGTCACCTATGAATTTGCAGGAGCACAATGTTTCTTGCTAACTTACAAGTGCTGTTGTGCAAAATGTATCACCTCAGCGATAAGGACAATAAAAGTTATAAATGGCAATTCCTTCTATAAGAGCAAATCTTGTATTCAGTGATGCCTAGGTATGCAAATGCAATTTTGCGAGAAGGCTTCTCTGTGGCGCTCCAAAATGTGGGAAAGGGTGTGAAATAACTCAAGAGGAGTTTTGGGTTGACCTGCTCACCTGGGCTCACCTTGGCATCAGGTCTGCAGGATGTCCCCCTTCCACACTCTCTTTTCCCACCTTGGCTGCTTTTGTTCAGGAAACATAATATGTCACATGTCTCTCTGAGATAGTCTATTACATGAGACAATACAAATTAACAGTTTACACGTAGCATAAGAGGTCTGAGCTAGTCCCCAGAACAGTTAATATCTTTAGAAACACTGATGTGTCATTTGCATAGAGCTGGGTTCTCAGATGTGAAAATCACTAGGTGATTATGTTTAATTATTTGGCTATTTACGTGTTCAAATTTGGAGGCAAATACAACAGCAGCAGACCTGGGAGTAAAGTATTGCTTTGTACAGGAATGAAGTCATTCCCAAATGCAATGGCAGAATGGTGGGCTGCAAGAGCCACTGTGGGCTGTACCATGCATTCACTTAGGGCCTTTCCCTAGGCAGAACTGGAATAGTCTGACAAAATTTTGCCCCTGTCCAGTGCTTTTCTGTTCTTGAAGGTTTCTATGTGATGTCAGAGGGAGCATGTTTTCTCCTAATGAGGAAATCTAAAATGAGGAGTGATTTGTGTGCTGCATGTTGTCTTTTTTTAGGAAAGCCTTGAATAAAACTGGCATATTTGTTTTGATATGTTTTACTTTTAGCTTTTATAGAGAAGGGAAGAAGGAAAAAAGAAACACAGAGAAGGAAAATTGCTGTGGAGTGATTGTGGTCATAATAGTCAAACTGGATTTTGTAGATTTGTGTATATACTTGCATGAAAGACTTTCTCTTCAAATTGATTTAAGGGAAAAACATTAAATAACACAAAACAAAAAATGTGGAAATGTCTTAACTTACAATCTCTGTCTATTTTATATATTATTTTCTTTTTTAAAAGACAAACCATATGTTTTGTCAGACAGAGTGAAATCTGACTTCATATATTCCCTTGGAAATTCAAGGAGTATAATTTGGTTGCCACAAAACCCCACAGACTGTGAAATATATTTTATAAGGTCATTTGAATGAACTCATTGTTTCATACAAGCTAAAGAAACCTCAGAAACAATGGTAAAGAGGATGCAATTTATGAAGTGAAAGAATCACTCAGGGTTCTGTGGCCAGGGCATCGGTGAAGTTCATGATCCCTGGTGGCACTGGCAGGTTTACATGTGCTTAACCAGAATGCATCAGCTGATGTGGTGCATATGGCAAGGAGCATCACACTGGGATAAAGGCCACTAAGGCCATTTCATCTTGGGGGTTACTGCTATCTGTCTCTCTCTTTTTAAGGTGCTTCCACCAGTCTCCTGGCTCTGTAAGGTTGCATCTGCATTACCATGTAGAATATTCCTTGCAGGCACCCTTGAGGCAAAATGGCCCCTTTATCACTCACTGGCCAACTACAGAAGTGGGGTTTCTGGTAAGGCAAATGTTAGGGCACTTGCAGCTTGGAAATCCTGACTCCACAAAGCCCATTCACAGCACTATCAATAGGTCCTAGCTCCTGTCAGCCTCCAGCTTTCCTGTTTGCCCTTCTGATGCTGATACACAACATCAAAGATGACCGATGTTCTTCCTTGACAGTAACACTATGTTCTTCCTAGAAGGTCTTGGATGTTGCCCATTGCTAGAGCAGATAAGTTCTATAGTCCTCACAGGAAGAACTTATGCTCTCCAAGAGAAACAATTATGTGTGCCAGGATCCCAGCAGGAACTCAGTGGATGTTTACCTGATTTTCCTCCATAGTTAATACTGTAATACTGGACAATGTGATCCATCAAGAATCTAGGAGCATTATGATTACAGTCAAGGATCTGCCATGACTTCCCCAAAGGACTGGACAGACCCTATCAACTTCTCTTGCTTCATTCTTCCAACATTGAACTACATCCTTGCAAGAAAAGGACAGGTTCTCAGCTTGCCCAGCTGTGAAAATCTGGACCAGAAAGATAATGAGTAGAGCACATGTCTGAACAAAGATATGAACCCATATTCTTGAGCATGAAGTTACCAGGCAAAACTCACACCCACTTCTCCTTCCTTTAACAAGTCTCAGGTAAATTAAAATTATATATTTTATTAAAATTATGTATGTATTTGTATACAAATTAAATCAAGTGGCCTCATTCTGAAGCTTGTAGTGTGGAGAGCAGGGCTAATTGCTGCAGAATCAGCTCAAAATCACCTTGGTAGCAGAGTTGTAGTTCACAGGTTCATCCTTGTTTTGCTGCCCTCACTGCTTCAAGTCTACCTTCCCTTAGAAGTGCGAAAAAGGGGAATTAAAAAAATATGAAAGTTCAATATACTTTTTAGCACATAACAGTGATGCAGAGAGACAACATAATAGCTGTAGGATGCAGTTTTCCTGATACTTCTGTGATATGATACTGATGGTGACCTGCAGTAACAATTTCTGAGTTCCAGTGGTCAAATCACTTTTGTGTGGTCAAATCCAAGCCAGATTGTGCAGTATAGGTGTCTCTAAACTTGCCCATTTAGGTGACGAAGCATGTGTGAGAGACTGAACTGTGGGATACTTGTCCCGAAGATTGCTTGTGGAAACTGAACAGTGCACACAGAAGATGTGCTATGCAGTATCAGTGGTGTAAGGTGAAACCAGTCTGGTGTGGTGTGAACCCCTTTACAGGGGGTGCATGAGCCCCTGCAACTGCCACCACATGCTGGGACATGCACAGTGCACCACAAAGGGAGCACACAGCAAGCACGTGTACCCCATGGGGACAGCCTCAGCATGCACCAGAAGGGGACATGTCAGATGTGCTGCTGCTATGGAAACCTTTGGCCCATTGGACTTTCTCCAGCACCACCTATAAAAGCCCACAGGAAAGTATGTGAACGGGGTGTGCACGCGAGCAGAGGTGCAACTGAATGTGTGTGTGTGTGTGAGCGAATGTGTGCGTGCACTCACCACTGAGGCCTGCGGATCATCAGGATGCCACTGGAACCTGGGTGGTGACTATTTCTTGCCTCTCTATCTCCACTTCTTGCTTAATTTCTACCTTTTATTTCACTCTTTCCTATCGCTTTTATGTTTTATCATTGTTAATGATGTTGGTTTGGGTGTATAGCATCTGACCTCATTTGTGTCTTAATCTCACCTTGGGATTCTATCAAAACCTGCCCGACTTTGGATCTGGACAGCACGGACTTGAGGAGAGTTATTGTAGCTTGTTGTAACATTATACATTCCTTGCAAATCTAAGTTGTGACCTAGTCAGGTCCCCAGTTTTCTCCAACATTTATGCTCTCACATGGATCCTCTTTGGTACCATGTGGCTATGGTGGCTATAGACTGCCATGGATTCTTACAAGTTGTTTTGAGTTTTATTCTTACATGTAAGAGTCCTCAGGGTGAGTGGATTGTTTTTTTGCTTGTTTTCAGTTTTCATAATGTCCTACTTAGTTATTAGGTAGTGAGACTCAATGGGTAAGACTAACTACAGTGATTTTATAGCTGCTGAATTTCTAGGCCAATCTGTATCACAACCGCCTCAGGCGCAGGAAACACAGGGACAATTTTAGCTTCAGCTCATAGCCTAAAAATGACCGGATGCCCTTCAATTCAATAGCAGTTGTCAAACCTGGTAGAAAATCAGAAGGAAATGGGAATCAGGATGATTGTTTTGCATCCTGACTTAGGCAATGAACAGCAGTGGATGCATCCTGATTCACATGGGTTTTTTATTTCTCTTAGAAAGCAACACTCTACATTATCCACATTATGTATATCATCCACGCTATGTGTATTTTTGATGCTTACCTCTGATCCAGAGTGAACCACATTGCTCTGTAGCTGGAAATTTTGGCATAGTTTGAGCCAGCAGGTGGATGCACCTCATAGTATACTTAGTTCCTTCAGGTCACCACCAGCATCTTGAGGTAGTTCAGCAGACCTTGTACCTTCCTGGGAACACTGTGCATTTATACCATGCGCAATAGTATGTGCATAATCCTCAGTTACACAGTAACTGTACATTATAACAAAAGGTCTTTCTTTGTATACTATCAGTGAAAAGGGACAGCCAGAGACAGTCTCCTGAGGGCCAGAAGAGACCATGTCCCCAGTCACTGTTTGCTTTTAAGACTTGTGTATTTTTGTTGTCAGGAAGACTTCATGGGAACAACAGAGACTAAAAACTGGCACGAAGTGGCTTTGCAAATACCAGTGGGTGTTGCTGATTAAGCCTTCCAGAAAGGAAGGCAGCACCTCTCTAGAACAAATGAAGGACAGACTTCTGTGTTTGGGACAGTACTGTCGAGTCACAGTACTATTGAGCAATGCGTGGTACATCTGAGTGACGACTAGGCCTGTAGTCTGTACTAGAATTTTATGTCAGAGGTGGAGTTTGCTTTTTAGAGAATGCATGGAGCACTGCTTAGGGATGGATGATGAGCCAAATGAGAACTTATGAAAAAGGATTAAAGAACAGTCCAGTATTATAGTGCGTGTGTCTTATAGGCTGCGTGACCAGGATGAACAAGTGGATGAGATCTTCTACAGACTGCTGAAAGTATCTCCATGTTTGTAGGTCTTGGTCCTCATGGGGGACTTTAACCACCCCAATATCTGCCCTGCATAGCAGGGCATAAGTAGTCCAGGATGTTTCTGAGGAACATGAATGACAATTTATTGACACAAGTGAGAAGAGGTGTTCTGCTGGACCTGACCCTTACAAACAAGGAAAGGCTCATCAAGAACGTGAAGGTGGAAGGTAGCCTTGCCTGCAGTGACCATGAGACAGTGGAATCCAGAATCTTGAGAGGAGGAAGGAGACCAAAAACCAAGATCACAACCCCAAGTTTCAGGATAGCAGTCTTTGGCCTTTCTAGGGATTAACTTTAAAGAGTCCCAGAGGGCCCTAGAGAGAATGAGATCCAAGAAAGCTGGTTGATATTCAAAGGCCACCTCCTTCAATCACGAGATCAGTCAACTCAATGAGCTGAGAGTCAAGCATCTGAGTCAAGCAAAGATACCAGGAGGCCTGCGTGGATGAACAAGGCATGCCTGGCAAAACTCAAACACAAAAAAGACGCATACAGATGATGAAAGCATGACAAGCAGCCTAAGAGGAATGCAAAGACGCTGTCTGAGCATGCAGAGACACAGGACAGCCCAAGTCCAACTGGAGCAGAATTTCTCAAGGAAAGTCAAAGAAAACAAGAAGGCCTTCTATAAGTACGTATGCAGCAAAAGTAAGACGAGGTAAAATGTGATCTCACTGATTAAACAGAGTTAGGGGGCCTGGTGACATATGACTTGGAAAAAGCTGGAGTACTGTATGCGACATCCACCTTGGTCTTTATGAGTAAGGTGGACCTTCAGAAACCACTGGCCTCAGAAACCAGGGGGCACAACTGGAGCAAGCAGGACCTGGTTGTCTTCTAGTTGGAAGAGACTGAGGTTAGGGAATAGTTAAGCAAGTTGGAAATATGTATGTCCATGGGCCCTGATAAGATGCATGTATGTGTACTGATGCATCTGGATGGTGGTGTTTTGTATCCATTCTCAATTACATTTGACAGATCATGATGACTGGGAGAAATGCCTGAGGACTAGAGGGTGTTATCTTCAAGAAAGGCAAGAAGCAGGACCCATAGAACAATAGGCTGTTCAGCCTTACCTTGATCTCTGGAAAGATGATGGAGCTGCTAATTCTGGAAATAATTTCCAGATGCATGAAGGTCAAGAAGGTGATTGGGAGTAGTTAGCATGGATTTATGATGCACAAACTGCGCTTAATCCACTTGACAATTTCCTATGCTGCAATGACTGGCTTGCTAGGTGAGGGGAGGGCAGTGGATGCTGTCTACCTGAACTTCAGTAAGGGTCTCAGACTGTCCTCCGTTAGTTTGTCAAAGCAAAGCTGATAAGTAGACAGTGAGGTGGATTGAAAACTGGCTGAATGATCAGCCCCAGAGGATGGTGGTTAGTGGCACAAAGTCCAGTTGGAAGTTAGTCACTGATATGGTACCTCGGGTCAATATCAGGTCCAATTCTGTTCAGTGTGTTAATTTATGATCTGGATGATGGGACAGTTACACCAGCAAAGGGCCATTAAGTTGATTGAGGGACTGGGGCATCTGTCCTGTTAGGAAAGGCTGTGTGAGCCAAGACTTTAACCTGGAGAAGGCTCAAGGGGGATCTTGTCATTGTGTGCAAATACTTGAAGGAAGGGTATAAAGAAGGTGAAGCCAGGTTCTTTTTGGTGGTGCCCAGTGAGCAGACAAGACACAATGGGCACAAACTGAAACATGAAAGGTTCCTCCTGAATGTAAGTAAATACTTTTTCACTGCAAGGGTGACAGAGCATTACCACGGGTTGCCCGGTGAGGCCATGGAGTCTCCATCCTTGGAGATATTAAAACATTTTCATGACATTGTCGTGGGCACACAGGTTTTGCTTTTGGGAAGTGCTCTTTCCTCATGACACCTAGTGTAGTATAACACTGAAGCATGAGAAGCACAATGTTGTACTGGAATTGTCCCCATCTTGGTGTCATGTCATGGGATGTTTCCCTAGTGACTGCTAAGATGTAAAGGAACTCATGCAGTTACAGATGGAGGAGTTTGGAAGCACAGTTCAGGAATGCACTGAACACTAAGGTATGGCTGATGGCTGACCAAGCTACTCTCTTAGGCAGTAGATGGGAAGTGTCCATCTTTGGCAAGCACACTAAAGGAGTCTGTAGTACCTTTCTAATGGTCTTTTTTTTTCTGATATTAAACTAAATTTGCTTGATCTTACAAGCACACCATGCTTCTCTGTCAACATGAAGTACCTGTTGCATCGAGGTCCTTAATCTCCGTCAAGGCAGTGTAGGCCTGAGACAGAGAAAAGAATGTGAATGTTTGTAACCTCTTTCCAAAATACAAATTATTAGTGAGATGCCAGCTGTGGTGAGCCATGGTGAGCCATGGTAGTTCCTGGATAATCCCTGCCTGTCACACTGCTGACAGACAATGATAGAGCAGAGAGCAGGATTTGCCCACAAGGAAGAGAAGTAGAGAGTACAAACTGTTCATTTGTTTAGAAAGCATGTGCATTCAGCTTGAGAAAATGAAGATGAGGAGGTAATAATTTAGTCTGCTGTGGGTTGAGCATTGAGGTGAAGTAAAGAGAAGCTAGTTGGTGCTCTCTGAACACAAGGATTAAGTCAGCTGGAGTAGTCAGTAGTGAGTAAGGAAGTGAAAAAAAAAAATCTCACTGTAGTGTGAGCTGAGTAACACACTGAGTTGCTACAAGGCTATGTAACCTTGAGTCAACTGCATTTGTACAAAGGGACTGGAGGGGAAAGGATAGATGCTGCAGCTCAGAGCAATTAGTGCACTATGGATAATTGCCACTCTGAACAACATAAGACAGACAGGTACTCTTGCAAAACAAATAATTAGCAGATTTCATTAGCAACACTAATTAAGTCACTGGAGCCAGTGGGCAGGAATGGAGGTTTCTGTGGTACTTTGATCCTGCAAAGTGTTGAACTCCTGTCACAGCTGTTCAAACACTCATTCCCCAGTTGTGCTGTGTTCACAGTTTTCATCTGTGAGTTTTTAATTTTCATTTGGAAATTAGGTCTGGAGAAACTAATTCAATTCCCATAAGCCTGACACCAGGTCTGATTACGCGCTTGCAAAAATATTTGACAAAAATAAATAATTTTCACACGGTGTTGGGCCATCTGTATACAAGAGAGGCTGTGGAATGAGAGGCCTTTGTTCTCTCTCTTCTTGAAACTTCTTGTATCAGAAGCTGTATTCTCATCAGTCAAATGTTGCCTCCGTGTGTCCTTGATGGCTACAACTCTATGGAGAGCATAAGAAGGCCTCTGCAGTCAAGCAGTGGGGTTTAGGCAGTGAAGGACTTTAGCTCAACTGCCTCTTCTTGGGCACATGAGGCTGAGTCTTTAGCCAGACGCCATGGGAGTTGCTAATGAGGTGTGAAAGGCCTGTTGCAATATTTTGTTTAGGCGTGGGATAAGATAGTTTAAAAGGGTAACCAGCAGTTTGCACAGCCTTCAAGCTGTGGAAAAGTGGAGAACTAGCAGGAAAGGCAGGAGAGAAGTAAACCCCTTTTGCTTCTGTGGAAACCAAAAGCTTTCCAATGGAGTTCTTTACCACAACATGGACAACAGTTTTGAGCTTTTAGTTTTTAGTGTCAGGAGTAGATTTACATGTCATTGTCCTTCCTGTTGTTTAGACAAAGCCTATTTTGGGCTACTCAGATAAAAAGAGTACTAATGCAGAAAAGGGGAGGAGGGGGTCTTTTGGAGAGCTGCTTAGACCACTCATTTGCTCTCTTGAGAACCTGCTGAGACATTCCCTCTGTGTCTCCTCCACAAAGCAGGATGAGGAAGCAAATTGTGAATGGCAGTTCTGCTGGATGTCTGCTCTGCAAACTGACAGCTCCATGCTAGAGCTCCCAGCTCTATAGAGACTCTTATGGTTTTCTATGGTGGGTTTGTCTGGTAGTAGGGGAGGGACTACAGTGATGGCTCCCAGAAGTAACTGCTAAAACTTCACCCACCTCCAAATCTGTTTGGTAGCAGAGGAGGGGCGCACTACAGACAAGGTTTCTGTGAGAAACTGATGGAAGTTTCCCCAGCTCCAGGCTGCACCCACACCTGTCCGAGGCTGAGCCAATCAGCGCCTCTGCAAATAACATATTTAAGAGGGGGCACAGAACTTGCAATGGTAGTACCGCCCCAGGGGCTGGCCTGGCCAGTGTGTTCATCCAGCTGCCTGCCTGCCTGCTTAGACTCCACAGCAGAGCCCTGGCCCAGCCAACCCAGCGTAGCCCCCAACCAAGGGCTGGGAGTTTCTCAGGAGCCAGTGCAAGAACCTATGGCAGAGAGAAGAGCAGTGTGTGAGAGAGACAGCTGCTCAGACACGAAGGTCAGTGAAGAGGAAGGAGAGGGACGAGGTGCTGGAACAGAGATTATCCCTGTAGCCCATGGTGAAGACTCTGGTGACACACATTGTCCCTGTGCAGCCCAGGAAAAGCAGAGCTCACCTGCAATTTATTGTGATGTAGCCCATGGAGGACCTCACGTTGGAAGAAGTGTCTGTGCCTGAAGGAGGCTGTGAATTAGTGAAAGAGACCCACACTGGAGCAGGGGAAGACTGGGAGGAGCTCTCTCCCCAAAAGAGGAAGCAGCAGCAGAGACAACACGTAATGGACCAGCCACAGCCCCCATTCCCTTCCCACCCTGTGCCACTGGGGGGAGAAAGTAGAGAAAATGGAAACAAAGCCTTTGTGCCTGGGAAGAAGGGAGGAGACAAGGAGAGTTGCCTCTTTTAAGATGTAGTTTTCGTTCTCATTATCTTGCTGTCTGATTGTTAGCAAATTAAATTGTTTTTGTTTTCCCCAAGTCTATTTCTTGCCTGTGAGCATAAGTGGTGAGTGAACCCTCCATCTCCTTGCCTCAGCCCATGAGGTTTTTGGCAGGAGGCTATGTGGTGCCTCTTGCCTTTAAACCATGAGAGAGATGTAGCCTAAAATTCCTTCAGAAAAACAGAGCTGTCTTTTTACAGAAAATATAGCAAAACAGTTGGAAATGCCTGTGCAAGATGGTCTCTTAAGACACTGAAAACTTCTTCAAATAAATTGTTTTCCATGGCAGATGGCTGTCCTATTGAAGGAACGGTTGTGGGCAGCAGTGGCTAAAGTAATACATCTGATGTGTCAGGCTTTTGCTTTAATTAAAGGCAAGATATAAGAAGCTACCAGAATAAAAAGAAATATTTCACTTGTTAAAAAGTGTTGCTAAATCAGAGGAATCACACATTTGAGAGTTTAAAAAAGTGCTCTACAGCCCAAGTGTGGGTAATAACTCTGTTAGTGCAGTAATTGGAGTTACAAAATCTTGGGGTGTATTGGAGTTACACAAACAGCAGTGGCTTGGGGTTTGTTTTGACATGGTGCAGAACTCACCAGCAGAAACAGAAATTGCCAAATACACTGCCTCACTTTTTCAGATCCAGCTTGCAACTTTGAATACCCAAGTGCTACATCAGTGAAACACACAGAAAGTATTTTGGTTCAACACTATGGACTTCTGAGTCATTGTATGGCTGAATGATCTATTTCTCACACACAGCTGTGGTTTAGCCACATGGTGGGTCACCAGGTGGAAATCAGCCTGTGCAGTGGACAAATAACCTCTCTATGCTACATGGTGTATTAATTTCCAGTAGGGTATCCAAGCCAAGTCTTGGAGTTCCAGCCTTGGCTGAGAGCTTGGCCAACAACTTGCACCACCTGAAAATCAGGTAGCCCTGAAGGATCCCTGAAAACTGTTGGCACAAGGGCATTTGGAGTTCCAAAGAAGATAGACTCTTCATTTGGCCAAGGGGTAAAGCAGACCCTTCAGGAAACATCAAATAATTGTCGCCTGACAGGTACCCCTGGGAGACTTAAGCCCAGATGTCCATATTGAGGAGTCTGCTTTGTTTGGCTTACAGAAACCAGGCAATAAAAAAGAGAGGCTGACTCCTCACACCAGAGAAGAAGAAATACGAACTAGATGAAATTTAAGTGACCAAGCTCATTTTTAGGGAGTGTTTTTCATCTCATCAGAACCTGAGTTATTGATACAGAGCTGATTATTTTTCACAGGTTTGGAAGACAGTCACAAAGACACAGCAGAAATTTAACTGAATTGAACACAGAAATATGCAATTAGTTTCTACAAAACACAATTGCGATTTTTTATTTTCTCAACATTATTAAGGTCATGGCTAAGCCATCAAAAACCTTCTTTTTTTTTTGTATTTCAGCTACTTACTTTTTTCTTTGCCTCTGGTAAATGAAAGCCACCTGTATCTAATGAACTATTTTAGTTCATACTTCAATGCAACTCACTGCAACTCAATGCAACAGGATTTTGTCAGAATTTTAAGTGGTCTCAGGAAGGGATTAAATGTTGTAGTGAAACATATGTTTATTCCTGGGTACTTTAACAAATGAAGATGTGATGATAGTCCAGATATTTCAGTGCAGGAAGCTTTTTCAGGCTGCTTTTGGTGGAAGTTGAAGATGTGTAACGAAATAAAAAGTCTCTTTGCAGTTCACTTACACAACTGTTGTAGGCTGCAACTGGGAACAGGATACACAGTTAGGGGACTTTTTGATTCAAGAAAGCTGGTTTAGTGTTCACAGCTTGGTGAAGGCAGCCCATTAACCTTTACATGCCTTTTCTGTGTTTCATATATTGTAGCTATGTAATTTGATCAGATATTAGAAAGGACTGTCTCTGTTTTCTGATAGCTTTGGATGTTACAGAGATCTGCAGACTTGGTATTTAAATTTTTATATCAGGTCCTCTCAATACTGTGGATACTGCCTCTTTCATAGCTGCATGGATATTTGCTACTGTGGTAAAGCAAGGAATAGTCTTCATCCATCCAGGAACAGTGGTATTACAATATTTCTGCCTGCAAAGTACAGGGAATGGATCTGCTTCTCTTTCCTCAGAAGCAATCAGCTGAAAAAAGGTAACTTTCCTCCAGGTTTGATTTGGCTGTAGTGCAAAGAAAGAATGCAGCAGAAATAGCGAGATCTGTCAGTATTTCCACCATTATTCAGATCTTCACATCAAGTGGAATTTCCACGTTGAAAACTGCATAGGTATGTGGAAACTGCTTGTCGTGGTCCATGAAACCACAGGTACAGTTTCCTAAACACCTGGTGGGCTGAGGCAGGGAACTGGGAGGGTTTCACTTACCACTTAGGGTCACGGGCAAGAGACCGACACGACTCGTGGAGAAGAGTAGAACAGCTGAATTTATTAACTATTTACAACAAGAAGCAGGGTATTGAAAGAGAGAAACTGCATCTTACACAAAAGCACTTCTCCCCCACCCCTCCCTTCATCCCAAGGCCCAAAGGCTTTGTTCCGTACCTCTTCCCCCTCCCTGGCGGCAGACGGTGGAGGGGGGGGGAAGGGGAAATGGTGCTGCAGTCAATTCAAAGGTGCCGCCCTCCTGGTGACCATGTCCCAACAAGGCTTCAGTCCGCCAGCANGGGCTACAGCATCTTGTTCGCAGAAGCCCAGCAGGCGGTGGGGGGGAAAATGCCCGGCTGCCAGAGCTGTGCTGCTCCCACAGCCGTGCAGGGTGGCGCCTCTCTTGACCGCGTGGCACTTCCCCCCACCATGCCGGAAGAAGGGGGAGGAGGGTGGTCCTTCCTCAATATGTTATTCGCAGAGGCACGATCGGTTGGTCCTGGCTTGGGACCTGGCTTGGGGCGGGTCCCTCCTGAGCAGGACCCTGCCTTGCAAGCAGTTTCTTACAAAAACTCCCTTCCCCCACCCTGTTACCAAATCCTTGGAGGGGGCTGGGGGTAGCTCCTTAAGAGCCATTTAAAGAAACGGAGCCAACACCTTAACCCCTTCCTCGCCGACAGACAACCCAGAACACTGCTTCTCAGAATTATCTTGCTAATTTTGGTCTGATACTTAGTTTTTTCCAACACCAGGAAAGAACAGAGGAAATTCAAAGGTCCAGGCTGAAAAAGTCCAGCTCCTTGTATACTTGCCCAGGAAGATTTTAGATTCAGGTAAAATAATGATAATGATTATAATGATGACAATTGTGATGGTAATAATGAGGGGTCAAATATTTTTTCCCATTTTTTTAATTTATTATTTATTATAATTTCTCTCTGTGGTGTCTCTAACACCTTTCCTGCTGGGTAGGAAGACCAAATGTCATACAAAAATTTTCTTTTGTTGGTTCCTCCATGTGGTGTGATGACCCTGCTGTGGAATCACGTGAAATCTCCAGTCATTTCCTAGTCTTCCTCCCATTGTCCTGTCTTTAATGCTTTGGAAAACACAAATTCATTGCAATTCTTATTCCTAGCTACTGTTTGTCTTTGCTATGGGTGCTGGAAAGGAACTGAATCTGTGGCCTTTTTGAGTGGGGAAGAATATTTTTTGTGTGTGTGCTTGATTTAATTTAAACTTAATTTAATGCAATTTAATTTAATGCAATTTAACAAGAGCAAGTGTAGAGTCTTGCATCTCGGCAAGAACAATACCAGGTTCCAGTATAAGTTGAGTACGGAACTGTTGGAGAGTGGTGTAGGNTACAGTGAGGGTGACAGAGCACTGGAACAGGCTGCCCAGAGAGGTTGTGGAGTCTCCTTCTCTGGAGACATTCAAAGCCCACCTGGATGCGTTCCTGTGTGATCTGATCTAGGTGTTCCTGCTCCGGCAGGGGGATTGGATTAGATGGTCTTTCGAGGTCCCTTCCAATCCCTAACATTCTGTGATTCTGTGATTCCTGTATCAAAATGGATCAAAAATGTTAAAAACTGAGATTTAGCATCTTCAGGGAGGTTCCTCTCTTATGTTCCTATGAATTGTTCTTGGTGTTTAACTCACTGTAAACAACTAGTGCTTTTCATGACAGAGACTCTTCCTCTCCCACCCAGCAATGTAGACCCCACTGCAAATAAGTGAATTAAGTTTGAGTTTTGACATTTCAGAAATGTTGCAGAAGATCCTTGTTGCAGTAAAAAATGTCACAGTTGGAATTAACAGATTCTTAGTTTCAAAATGGTAAAAATTAATATATTACACTCATACAAAGGCTTTTTCAGGATTTCAATTCAAGATTGCAGCCTTCTTCCTCTTCTCTGTGTCCCTTTGTTTGTGTCCCTTCACAGGCTGTAACCACAGCTCTGCTGCTAAGAGGACATTCTGCTGACTGTCACTGCTTTCCTACCATTCTGCTTTAAAGGAGAGGTGATTTGCTAGCAGCATATGACTGAACTGGGTTAGTGAAAAGTGTGTGTTCTGTGTAGGAACACACAGAGTTGAGGTTTTGAGCCTCTCTTTGGGGTTTTCTAATGGGTTTTGTCCATGTCCCTTCACACAGTGTTAGTACCAGCACTCACAAACATCTTAATGAACCAGAAGTATTTAAAACCCTTATATGCTGAGTGTGGATGTGGAAAAAGAAAATCAGGAGAGCTGTCTGGGCATCACAGTATGAGGCAGAAAGGCATAGAGGTAGGAGGAGAAAGTATAGTCAGCTGTGAAAAAGAGAAAGCCAGGAGCAGAAAGCAGGCCACCAGGACCTCAAGTGAAATGGGATTGTAGGCAGCCTGCTGCAAACACAACCTGCTGACACTTCAGTTACATCTCCAAAGATCTTTTTATGGGCTAGATCCAGCCTTACATGAACCAAGGAGTGCAACAAGCACTGCAAAACTGGAACCACTAGCTTACGAAAAGGTTTGGCCAGTAATAATTCCAATGTAGAATGACCAGAGAACAATAAGAAAGTCTGAACTGAATTATGAAAATTCTCTGGGTCAGGAATCAGAAGGCAAAATAAACTGTAAGAAATCCTGTCATTTACAGAAAGCTCTGTACATGGGAAAATAGCTTGTGTATAGTGAAGCTGTGTTACGACTTTGACAAGCTGGACGGCTGATCAAATCTGTCATCACTAACCTCCTTCACAGTTCTTCCTATTTTCTCTTTGGCTGCCAAGACATGAGCTGGGATCCCAAGCTGCTTGCTCAGGGAAAGATCTGCATTACTACTTTTCATAAGCACAAACAACATATGAACTCAGTTAAATATCAGCATGTCTTTGCGAGGCATTTTATCTTTCATAATGCTCATAGCTGTGGTGTTGCCAGGACTATTGCTGACTTATTTTTCCTCTAACCTGTTATTAGCCTTCTTAATGAAATAGTAATTGCTGTTTTAGTGAGGAAACTCTAGATTTTACATAGGATTTCATATACTTGCCTCTTCTAACCCTGCATGAGCTGGAGGTTAAAAAATATGGTCTCCTTGTCTTTAAGAGGGGAAGCAACTCTGGTTCCCAAGGTTCCCAGAGTGCTGTTCACTCAGAGGAGTTCAGCTGTAAACTTTTTATGTCTTGTGGCTGCATCTGCCTCTGCCCTCTGTTTTGTCCTTAGAAGACAGAGGATACATATTATGCAAATTTGTTCTAATGATACTTGTAGGTGCAGCTGTCACAAACGCAAATACAGCACAGTAGCCTTCCTTTACATGGTGCTGTTGCCCTTTTTGCCTTGCCCCAGCTAGTGGTTTAGCTGATCTGAGGGACAGCATAAAAGCAGCCTGCTTAGATGCTAATCTGTGATAAGTAATTTGTGAGGAAGGGTGAAGGAAATAATTGACTTTATTAAAACTGAGGACTATTTTCTTTTGTGGTTTCAATAGATCGAGACTTTGTATACGAATAAAAATCATTTCAAGGATATTTCCTACTAGGCTTTGAACAGCAGCTTTAGGCAATGGGACAGAGATTCTCTTCCTTCTTTGAACTTTGCTTGTTTCACTGAAGTTCCCCATATCATCTTTCTGAGAATGACTCATAGGAGCTTAGCATTCACAGGAAAAGATTCAAGATGTTTCTAAATGATGTCCTGTCTGAAGGATCTTTGACATTGTCTTGTAGTTGGATTTGAGGATTTTTTTTGACCTAGATTGCTTGTGATCAATATGGAATGACTGCAGAGACTTGTTTCAGCTATATTGCTATCCCATCTTGTCTTGTGCCAGGGACAAAGATGGTACTACATTTTTTGAAAATCTGATTTCTTTCTTATTTCAGTCCCTGTTATATGGGATCAGATGCCAGCTGATAGCTCTGCTGTCAGTGACATCACTGTACCCCAGATTGCTCCCATGAAAGTTTCTATTGCTTTGAGTTCTTAATTACGGGGACTGGCCACTGCATTTAGGACAATGAATATTTTTAGTCTTATTATGATAGTGAGTGCTGCTTTTGTAGTTGCTGTTCTCCTTCATTTTGTAATCTTTTTGTGCAGTTTCAGAGATTTTTGCTGAAGCCTTCAAGTAGTGTTTTCCACAAAGAATGGCTTCACCCTCCCACTGAAGAATTTATTTGCTTTGGCATGCACACATTAACAGAGTAAATATCTGCTAAATGTCAAGTGCCACTGACATTTTGGAGAGAAAACAAGAAAGCCAAGACAGGAAAATTGTGCCTGTTTCTGAGTCTTTGGACAGCTCTGAGAAGTATATTTTTTTTAGTAAGAACAAATCTGGACAGGCTGACTTATCGGATGTACTCAGTCTACAATGAAGGCCTTGATTTCAAAGATCTGACCATGTCCTTTGTATCAGAACTGGTCCTTTTAGCCTTGAGCTTACACCTGTACTCAGTGGTTTGCAGGACTACTTGTACAACTGCTTCAGTACCCTCATCAGACTTGGTTGCCATCTCTTTACATCCTGTACAGTTTAACTTGTACTTGTGGAGAAACAGTGAGCACCTGCAAACACTTTTAATGGTCATTTCTGTGGTTTATCTTCTAGTTTTCCACCTTCACGAGGACACTACCAAGACACAGAGAAAATAGTCTTTTCCTGAGCTCACCATGGTTTCCTTTCTGACAGCTCTTTAAAGAATACTCACAAAATATTTGTGAGTTAGATCAGGTCATTTGTAGAAGGATTGATTTGTTTCTTTGTCATAAATCATGTTTTGATACTCTGTCTTCAGAGATCCTTACAAGATAATCCAGCAAACAGCTATAGCTGGGGAAGAAAAATGATTATGAGGATACTGTGAGTGCGCTAATGAGGAAACTTCAATGAGGAAAAAAGAACAAAGTAGGATTGTATGGATTGCCATGTGACATCTTATACCTGTCACCAGCATCACAAAGTTAAAACTTTGCAATGAATTGAAAATAAGCACGGTCATCACGGCTTGGCAAAGAGTAAACTGGTAAATCTTGGAGATTCCTATTGCTCCTACTCCTGGAGAAGGGATGGAACACTGTCTAACAGTATCAAGATGATACAAGAATAAGCTTAAGGTGAGGCATTTAAACGGTTAAAATATCTTCTTTATAGTCTTTGTCTTCTTTATGTGCTTTCTTCTGTGTTTGTTCCCATTTGGTGCAAATGTCTGTTATAGTCCTCATTTTGACAGAGTAAAATACACTTTAAGCCTTAAAACTTCTTAAGAATAAAATTCTAATGCTAAGTGCTCCACTTTCTATGTAGTGGCAAAAAATAATTAGCAGGTACTGAAGTACTCAGGAGTGGTATATGCTCTGCCAGCAGTTGCATATTCATAGAATCATAGAATCATAGAATGGCCTGGGTTGAAAAGGACCATAGTGACCATCTAGTTTCAACCCCCCCCACCATATGCAGGGCCGCCAACCACTAGACCAGGCTGCTCAGAGCCACATCCAGCCTGGCCTTGAATGCCTCCAGGGATGGGGCATCCACGACCTCCCTGGGCAACCTGTTCCAGTGTGCCACCACCCTTTGGGTGAAAAACTTTCTCCTAATCTCTAACCTAAACCTCCCCTGTCTTAGTTTAAAACCATTCCCCCTTGTCCTATCACTATCCACCCTCGTAAACAGTCGCTCCCCCTCCTGTTTATAGGCTCCCTTCAAGTACTGGAAGGCCGCAATGAGGTCTCCCCGGAGCCTTCTCTTCTCCAAGCTAAACAAGCCCAGTTCCCTCAACCTTTCCTCATAGGAGAGGTGCTCCAGCCCTCTGATCATCTTAGTGGCCCTCCTCTGCACCCGCTCCAAGAGCTCCACGTCCTTCCTGTGCTGGGGGCCCCAGGCCTGGACACAGTACTCCAGATGGGGCCTCACAAGAGCCGAGTAGAGGGGCACAATCACCTCCCTCTCCCTGCTGGCCACCCCTTTTTTAATGCAGCCCAAAACACAGTTGGCTTTGCGGGCTGCAAGCACGCACTGCCGGCTCATATCCAGCTTCTCGTCCACCAGGACCCCCAAGTCCTTCTCCGCAGGGCTGCTCTCAAGGAGATCTTCCCCCAGTTTGTATAAATACCTGGGGTTGCCCCGACCCAAGTGCAGCACCCTGCACTTGGCCTTATTAAACCTCATTAGGTTTACACGGGCCCACTTCTCCAGCCTGTCCAGGTCCCTCTGGATGGCTTTCCTTCCTTCCAATGTGTCGACGGCACCACTCAGCTTAGTATCATCCGCAAACTTGCTGAGGGTGCACTCGATGCCATCGTCTATGTCATTGATGAAGATGTTAAAGAGCACCGGTCCCAAGACGGACCCCTGAGGGACACCGCTCGTGACCGGCCTCCACCCTGACACAGAACCATTAATCATAACCCTTTGGCTGTGTCCGGCCAGCCAATTCCTAATCCATCGTACAGTCCATCCTTCAAATCCACACCTCTCCAATTTAGAGAGAAGGATGTGGTGAGGGACCATGTCAAAGGCTTTGCAGAAGTCCAGGTAGATGACATCCATCGCCCTTCCCCTGTCCACCGAAGCCGTCACTCCATCATAGAAGGCCACCAGATTGGTCAGGCAAGATCTGCCCTTGGTGAAGCCATGCTGGCTGTCTCGAATCACCTCTTTGTCTCGTATGTGCCTTAGCATAGCTTCTAGGAGGATCTGTTCCATGATCTTCCCAGGCACAGAGGTGAGGCTCACCGGCCTGTAGTTGCCCGGGTCTTCTTTTCTCCCTTTCTTAAAAATGGGAGTAATATTTCCCTTTTTCCAGTCTTCGGGGACCTCCCCAGACAGCCAGGATTTTTCAAATATGATGGAGAGCGGCTCAGCAACCACATCAGCCATCTCTTTCAGAACCCTAGGATGGATATCATCCGGTCCCATGGACTTATACACGTTCAATTTCATGAGGAGGACTCGGACTTGTTCCACCGTTACAGTGGGACAGAAACCACTCCCCACACCCTCACCTAGAGGCTCAGGGTCCTGGCAGATACGAGAAGCCTGACCACCGGTGAAGACTGAGGCAAAGCACTCATTAAGTACCTCAGCTTTTTCTATGTCTAAAGAAGCCAGCTCCCCATTACCTTTCATCAGAGGGGGAACACTCTCCTTGGCCTGTCTCCTCCTGCCTAAGTACCTGTAGAACCCCTTCTTGTTATCTTTCACATCCCTTGCCAAGTTCAGCTCCATCTGTGCCTTGGCTTTCCTAATCCTATCTCTGCATAAACGGACAACAGCCCTGTGTTCCTCTCAGGCTACACAACCCTGCTTCCACTTCCTGTACATTTCCCTCTTTTCCCTCTATTCCCAGGATTTAAAATTGTACTCATGTAATATGGGGGGTTGGTAACATGGGTCTCCAGGTATAGGGACAGATATCTTCATTAGTAAATCCTAGATGGAAAACAGCAGAAAACCAGGAAGACATTTCATAATTCCCATGGCAAGTCAGTAGAGGGAATTGAGATGAGGACCTGCTTGAGGAGTTGGAAGACAGAAGGGGAGAAGAGCCCTAGCTCAGACTAGGGATGACGATGTGAAGGGGAGCTCCTACTGCCACTACATCTACCTGGACAGATATCTCAAGGGCAAGATGATAAATTGTATTAGTTTTAATCAAATCAACATCCAAGTGGTTTACTGATTTATTCATCACACATAATTAACCAGGGAATGACACATTCAGGATCCAGACTGAGGCTTCTGTAAGGTCTTCTGTAAGTACATAGTGACAAAAGAAAGGCCAGTGAAAATGTAAGCCCATTACTGAATAAGATGGGAACCCTGCTGATATGGGACATCGCAAAACCCGAGGTACTCAATGCCTTCTTTGCCTCAGTCTTTACTGCCAAGACTGACTGCCAAGACTGACCTTCAGGAATCCTGGGCCCCAGAGACCCAAAATCTGAAGCAAGAAAGACTTGATGAAAGATGATCAGGTCAAGGAATACTTAGGCAAACTGGACATACAGAAGTCCATGGGTCCTGATGGGACACGCTCACATGTACTGAGGAAGCTGACTGACATAACTGCAAGGCCACTTTTGATAATCTTTGATCATAGTGACTGGAAGAAGTGCCCAAGGACTGGGTGAAAGCAAATGTCACTGCTATCTTCAAGAAGTGCATGAAGGAGGACTCGGGGAACTACAGGCCATTTAGTCTCACCTCAGTCCCTGAGAAAGTGTTGGAGTAATTGATCTTGGAAATGATTTTCAGGCCCATGAGGGACAACAAAGTCAACAGGAGTAGTCACCATGGATTCACCAATGAGAAGTCATGATTGATAAACTTGAGAAACTTCTATGATGAAATTACTGGCTTGGTAGATGAGGGCAGAGCAGTGGGTATTGTCTACCTAGAGTTCACTAAGGCTTTTGACACTGTCTCCTGTAAGAAGTAATTAGAAAATCTGATGATGTATGGGCTGGATGAGCAGTGAGGTGGATTGAAAACTGTCTGAACAGCCAGGCCAGAGGGTGGTGATTGGTAGCATGAAGTCTACTTTGAAGCCTGCAACTAGTGGTGTACCTCAGGGGTTAATTCTGGGTCCGATCATGTTCAACATTTTCATTAATGATCTAGATGGTGGCTCGGAGTATACACTCAGCAAGTTTGCAAGTGACATAGAAACAGGAGGAGTGGCTAATGTACAAAAAAATTGTGCTACCATCCGGATATCAACAGACTGGATAAATGGGCTAGCAGAAACCTTGTGCAGTTCAGCAAGGGAAAGTGTGCAGTTGTGCACAACCCCAGGCACCAGTTCGTGTTGGGGACCACCCAGCTAGAAAGCAGCTTTTACAGAAAATGACTGGGGGTTCTGATAGAAACCAAGTTGATCACGAGGCAGCAATGTGTCCTCGCAGCACGGAAGGCTGACAGTATCCTTGGAGATACTGTTCAGAAGTTTGCCAGCAGGTTGAAGGAGGGGATCCTTCACTTCTCCTCAGCACTGGTGGGGCCACACCTGGAGTACTGTGTTGAGTTCTGGGCTGTCCAGTACAAGAGAGACATGGACATACTGGAGAGAGTCGAGCAAAGAGCTGCTGATTAAGAGACTGGGGCATTCCTCATGTGAGGAAAGGCTGAGAGAGGTCCTACTGTTCAGCCTGGAGAAGAGAAGGCTCAGGGGTGGATCTCATCAGTGCACACAGACACCTGAATGGAGGTTGTAAAGAAGAGGGTGCCAGGCTCTTTTCATTGGTTTCCAGGGATGGGACCAGAGGCAGTGGGCACCAGCTGAAATATGGGAGGTTCCTCCTGAACATTAAGAAATAGTTTTTCTCTGAGGGTGACAGAGCATTAGCACAAGTCACCCAGAGAGGTGGTGGATTCCGCCTCCTTGGACATCTTCAAAAGCTGTCTGGACATGGTCCTGGACAACCAACTCCAGGTGGCCTTGCATGAGCAGGAGGGTTGGACCACATGACCTCCAGAGGTCCCTTCCAACTTCAACCATTCTGTGAGTCTGTGATTCCATGATCAGCATTACAACAGACAAACTACTGAACATTAACAAACACTTTCTAATCTCCAAAACAATAACTTACTCCCAAAAGCCCTCACCCTCTCCACATTCACATGGGTTATGTGCAGCCCTCTCTGGCACTCAGGGCATGTGAGTTACATGTGCCTCCCTTTCCTGGCAGTATGATTCTCCTACTACAGTTCTCCATGCTGTAAGAGATGCAGGTACTTAAGCGTTAGGTGTGCCCAGGCTGCTCTATGCAGTCCATGCATGCCCACACTAGTGGAAAAGCTGCAGTGTGTGGTCCCTGTGCATACCCAGGGCTGGTTCACATGTTTCTTACCCCACTGAGCACCACACTATCTGGGGTGCCACTGCTGGCATTGCTGGTGGAGAGGCTGATCTGCCAGGCTATGATGACCCCTCCATCTGTGATGGAGGGTGTGACCCCAGCAGGGCCACTTCTTGCACTGCCAAACGTGACCTGACTGATGCTCTGACCTCACTGCTCCCCTTCAATGTCACTCCCCACAGTTGCATTTTTATGCTGCTTTTCTGCTTTTCTATCTGGCTTTCTCTGTGTTTAAAAGTCTCTTGGTAATCCCCTGGTTATGGTTTGATCTGGCTGATCAGCTGGGGTAAGGGCCATCTCAGGCAATTTTGAGTGTGTCACGTGCATACACTGTTTACACTCACAGTTGTATTTTACCAGTTTTGACAAGGTGGTGTGTGGTATAGACAGCCTCACAGAAAAAGTATAGAGTAGATAGGCACAGACTTTTTCTGGAACTGCACAGTGAAAGAACAAGAGATGATGACCATAAATTGAACAAAGGAAATTCTCACCTGATATATGGAAAATTTTATTTGCCTGACAGCTGTGCAGCCCTGGAAGAGTGACAAGAGATTTGGGGAGATCTATATATCCTTGGAGATATAGAACCTTTCACTGGAGAAGACCCCTGGAAAGCTGATCTAGTTGACCCTGCTTTGAGCAGGGGTGGCAGGACTGGAAGCTTCTAGAAATGTCTCCCAACCTACATTTTTCTGTAAAAGTCAGTCCTGTGGGAAATGTCAATATTGTGAAATATCCTACAGCAAATTAGAGCAATTGGGTCAAAATATTTTGACTCTGGAAAAGTATATTCTAACATTTCATTTTAGAACTGCAGAAATATTTGGATTTGATTTGAACAGAGAATAAATAAAATACTCATATTGTCAGACTCTTCTCTGAGCAATGTTGCCTAAACAATTTTTGTAATTTTGCAAATAAATATTCCCAAGATAAGTAACAACCTTTTCTCAGGTTGTTACTCAGCATAAAATGTGCTGAGTTTCCAGTTTATTGATCACTATTTGTGCATCCGGAAGAGTTGTGACCTGGTGTCAGGTTAGACCTGTCAACACAGGAAGTTTCACCATGTTCCTAAAGCTGAAAATAAAAAAATAAAAAAAAAATTAGTAGACTTTTAAAAAGCATTTACCAGCACTGTATTTCCCATAGTACTGAAAGTCCTTGCAAATTACTGCTTGATATAAGTGTGAGTCAACAGGGAGAACAAAGAAAACCCCTATCAGAACCGTCCTATATTTTAAATCCAACCTGCAACAAGTTATTTATTCTTCTTATATCCCTTGTAAAGTGTTTTTCAGGATTTGAAGGTCAAAATTTAACATGTCTTTGACCAAAATCAAAGAAGAAGTATCACTTTCCCTTTCTGAAATCTGGAAAAAGACAACTTCATAAAAATAAATCCTTTCTGCCAAGTGCTTGGGGTTTTTGTTTGTTTTGGGTTTTTTTTTTTTGAAAAGCATTTATTTATTTGTCATCTCTGTATTGAAGATTTTGCTTGCAGTTATGTCATGGGTTAAGCAGAGGAGAGTTAATTTTTTTTCTTTCTTCCTTCCTTCCTTCTCTTCATAAATAGTTAGCAAGAACCTATGTTTTGGATTCCTGCTCAGGAGA
>VZTO01013635.1:0-18137 GCA_013400615.1 Syrrhaptes paradoxus | reverse complement strand
CCAGGCTGGATGAGGCTTTGAGCAACCTGGTCTAGTGGAGGGTGTCCCTGCCCATGGCAGGAGGGTTGGAACTTGATGATCTTTAAGGTCCTTTCCAACCCAAATCGTTCTGTGATTCTATGATAACACATTGGCAATTCAAATGATGCTCCCTAAAATCACGCAAATTAATAGCTGGGAAATGTGAATGCTTGCTGGATTTGAGAGTCCTGGCACTAGGTAGGGCAGAATAAGGTAGAAATCCTGTTTGCATTTCAGAAATCAGTTATTAATTAATAGAGAGGGAAAGTAACATTCTGTGGGCAGGTTCTGCCTCTTTCTGAAGTAGCTTGCCAGGCTTACTCCTGTTCTTGGTCTAACAATACCTGTGACTCCTGGTACTATTTTCCTCTGTTGTATGGCTTTCAGAGCAGTGTCTCCTTCAAGACTCTTCACAAGGAACAGGTTGTGCACAGAACTGTAGTTGCTTGAGAATTAAGGCCTGGGCTGGGTGGCAAGCCAGTCTTTCTGGTTGCTGATTTGCTGACTAGAACAATTAATTTTTCTTCCAAGAAGCAGTTATGTTGCTGGTTCAGTCTTTGGATCTCTCAGTGTGATGGGGAGCATTTCTAGAAGATCAAGTAATTGCCACTGAGAGAAGACACAGAGACCTCTGGAAGGTAGATAAGAAGCACTGGCTACCTCCAACCAATTCAATAGGCAGCACAAGCAGGTGAACTGCCTAGCACTAGATGGGACAGAAGAAACTCAACTGTCTTTGAAACAGAAGTTGTTTATGTGAGAAAGGTTGCTGGACGACAGGACATAGATGCTAGCTAAAGTGCTCTGCTTCTAGGCTTTGAGACCCTATGATTGTCCCGAGGGAACTAAACTTCATAGAAACAGAACACTCTACAGGCATCGCCAGATCTTGGTCTTTCTAGTTCAGGACCCCAACACAGCACTCCATTGTCTATGCTAGGGACTTCAGCTAAAACAGAAAAAGTTCAAGATCCAGTCTTTACGGAAAGGTCTGTTGAATTCTGAGAGTTTCAATGAAAGTAGTTAATGAATAAAAAGACTGTGACATGATACCTGTCCTGTACATGACCTGTACCACTGTAGAGTCTGCATACATTTGTGGCTAGTTGACTTTGGGGTTTTTGTTACCAGGCTTGTACTTTGAAGGGCTTGTGTGAGATGAATTCCAGTGACACTTTTGCAAAAAGTTTCCACTTCTCATTTAGGAGCTCAACTTGTGTCACTGCTTCCAACTTTACTGATTCTGCTTCAGACCTGGGGAAGGGTGTGTATACCTGAAATATGTCTGACTCCTGCTCACTCTCCAAAGCATCTAATGTAAACTGAACACAATTCTCCTCTTCCTCCTTTTTAAGCAGTGGCCATTTTGCTGAGAATGATATAAGGTTTAGGGGAGTTTCCCACCACTGGAGAAGTAGGAAGGCTCTTACATGATGGTTCAGATGCAAATTTTGATTGGTGATGGAATTGTCACCTTGGTTGCTGCACTGGTAACAGCCGTACTCTTTTTCTCAAGAAGAGATCGTGGTTTTCTGTGTGATCTCTAATGCACCATTAATTTTATTGTGTTGAGGTACTAAGAATAGAATTAATTTTCTATTTTAGCTTAAATTGATCTGTGCCTGTGGCTGTGACTTTTTCTACATGAACTCTCTCTGCTGAACTCTGCAAAAATACTAATAAATAGCACTAATAGCAAAAGATACTCTTGTAGGGAGATAATTGTATCACAGAAGAGGTGCAAGAAGCAGACAAAGACCTTTCCATCTTCCAAATGTTATTCCCATCTACTGATAATCACACATGCCCTGAGGCTGGCAGGAGAAATTGTATTTCTGATGTGTTAAATGCAAATGAAATCAGAAACTCAAAATGTTGAAAACCCATTTCAGATCACACACAATTTACTCTCTTCTATTTCAGCATATTTAGTAGTTAATTATCATATTCTCTTCCCTTCATCTAGGCAGTTTGATAAGGTCAATGAATGCACATGAAAAGTCCTCATATTTAGCAAAGAAAGGCCTAGTGTTGGAAAAGGAGGCAGCTGTCAAATGGAATTTTCTTTTTTTTTCTTCTTAAAACACAGTTTTAATAGTGATTAGTTCTTTTCATTGTTGAGATGAATAAAATGATACAGCAATATTGCTTAACAAATGGTACCCACATCTTTTAAATCTTTGCATTTAAATATCCATCTTTTATCAGTTGTACATGTTGCATTTCTGTGTGAGACTGCTGCTCACATCTTGGCTTATACTTCTTGACCTACTTCTCCAAGGCATTTAGAGGCAAGATATACAAGTGGTCAGGTTCTGGCACCCAGACTTGCTTGAAGGTTGCTTGAAGGGTGTGCAGATACATTGTGTACTTCAGAGTGGGTGCAAATGACAGCCTGCCTCCTGATTTGGAAGACACCCACATCAACAAGCAGTTGCAAGCATGTGTGTATTGAAATCTTATCTCTGAGGGATGCTTAGCTGCTCCTGTCACCTTCTCTTGAAGGTATCTCCAGGGCCTGCTGTTGGATGACACACTGGAACAAGGGCTGGATCACAAGTGTCAGGTGAGAACCCGTGGCCTCTCAGTGCTTTTCTTTGCTCCTCACTAACAAATCCTGGCACATTAGGGGAGCTTTTCTAGGCGATGAGTATCTGATACACCTCAGATCATGGAAGGAAGTGAACCTGTATGCTTCAGCTGTTTTGGCTAGGGAGGAAGAAGTAAATTTTGGACAAATGAAAACTGAATCTGATGTTTATGATTAAAATCAGATATGGACTGAATTTGCTGAGTGGTAATCCACTTAGGATTCATGGTGGCAATAAAAATGCTTCTGTGTCTCTAAATTTCCAATGGCTTGCGCTTTTGTTCTCATAACCACTTACAACTATTGGAGTGTTGAGTCAGCAGGGGAGGAGGTGCAGAAGCTGCTGAGTGACTGATTTGCCATTCCCTGGCTTTTACCAGCATCTCTGTTTTTGTGGGAGGTCTCCCAAGGACAGGCCTCAGCTTGGCTGAGAGTATTGCAACTAGAAAGATGGCAACTGGATGCATCCAGGGAGAGGTGGTACTGTTTGAATCATTACCTAAGGACTGGAAAGTCTTGGAGCACATTGAACACTTCTAACCTGCCATGACTATTTTCATGAAGGAGCAGTGGAGTTGTAAGGGATGGTGTGGTGAAAAGGAAACTATCTTTCTCATCCCTCCCCAGCAACCTCCCACTTTCCATACATATCACTGCAGAGCTGATTTGTGGACAGTCCACTTGTGGACTTTATTCTGTCATTGCATGTGCTCTTTGTATGTGAAATATCTTGCAAGATGTGTTAATCTGTATTGTTGTAATTTCTCTGTACTAGAAGATTGATGCTTCTTCATAAGCAGGGATGTGAGGAAGCCTGGTTAGCTGGGAGATGTGAACTGAAATGCTTTGTAATCTCTAAAGCAACAACCCTAGATACCCAAGCACTCACAGCATTTAGCAAGATGTGTATCCTTCCTGTTCTTCGTGTCATTGAATGCTATTTTCTCATCTGACTACTTCTACTCGCCATTTTTCATAATTTTGATCAGTTTAATAGATAATCTGGGGCTCATTCTCTCCACTGATACAGATGGATAACACAAGTCACTGTCCTTCAAAAGAGAACAACTTGGCCATTAGCTGGTGCTTCATTTCAGACTGCAGAAAAAACCTCAAACAGTAGCCTGTATTACAAAGCTGCAAAGAGCTGGTTGTGATCCTGCATTCATTATAGCATACTCACATTCCCAAGCTGTTTCCTTGCCTCCAGTACCATAGCTTTCAGTCTCTTCAGGGACACCAGTAGCTGCTTGTCTGTAATTCCCTGTGCTCATTGAAAATTATATAATTTAAAAGTATTGTCACTAAGTCTAGAAATGCAGATGTCTTCGTGCTGAATGCCCATAAGCCAAGTATTAGGACTCATTATTGGGAAGAAGAGTTATTCCCCTGCATAAAACCTGTAGATCTTAGAAGCTGTCCCCCAAAGTAGAGAAAGAGTCAGGTCTGTAACCTAGCAACAACAAAAAGCTAGAAATTGTTGATCCCCTCTCTTGCTGTAGGGAGAGAAAGCCCATGTCTTTATGATAAACACATTTAGTACTGTAGATTTTGCAAGTGAAATTGAAGGAACATTTTGCTTAGTGCTTTTTTTCCCTTTCCCTTTTCTCCCTCATAGTGTCACTATAAGGCAGAGTTAAGGCTCCTTGAATGCTTAGCTGCATTTAAATATATTAAGATTTCATTTTAAGTGTAATACTTACTTCCCTGTGTTTCTGATGCTTATTTCAGGGGAATTACACCATCTGTGCAATTTAATTTACCAATATATACTCTGCCCTTTAATTACATCTTAATGCCACTGGTGTAGGAATCTATAATGTTTCTAACACCACAAACCACCTGATGGCTTAAAGTTGAGGTTCTTCTGCTGCTTTCTAAATGAGCAATTAAGTTCTTTAAAAGCTGTTCCCAGATCTGACTTCCCTCTAAATTTGCCTGCAAGGGGAATTTATTTGCTCTTAATTTCTGGAATAGTCCTTTCCCATGATCTTCTTTTAGAGTTATGCTAACCATTAGACTGCTTCTGGTCAGCTTACCAACATTGTGGAATAAGTTGGCGATGCTTTTAAACTGTCCTGGTACAATGTTAAGTGTGGCCTGCTCTGACCTTAGTATCATGTTTTCTCACCCACAATTTAAATGGGCTGCAGAGGTTTTCCTTAAGGTAGAATTTAATGGAATTATGGAATGGTTAAGTACCTCAGCCTCTTCCATATCCCAGGCAACCAGGTTTCCTGTTTCCTTACACAGAGGGCCCACATTTTCCCTTGGTTTTCTTTTATCACTGACATAACTGTAGAAACTTTTTTTGTTGTCCTTGATGTCCCTTGACAGATTTAATTCTGTCAGGGATTTAGCTTTCCTAACCTGATTCCTGAGCTTTGGCCATATGAATTTTCTCTCTATATCATCTCAGTAGTCCTCCTGTGTAGCCTGAATTTGCTCCCGAAGTCCATACAATTTATTTTTCCTCCTAAATTTCAGAAGATCCCTGTTCAGCCAAACTGGCCTTCTGCCCCACTTGTTTGACATTTACACATGGGAGTTGCCTTCTCCTGTGTTTTTAAGAGACTGCTCTTAAAAAGTGACCAGCAAAAAGTAACCAATACCCTCAAAACCAGATTCCCAGGGGACCTTACTAACTAGTTTCTTGAGCAGCCTAAAGTCTGCTCTTCCAAAATCAAGGGTAGTAGATCTGCTGACAGTTTTTCTCATATGTTAAAGACTTTATACTGAACCATTAATGATCACTGTGGCCAAGACAGCCACCAATCATCACATTGCCCACAAGACCATCTCTGTTAACAAACAACAGATTTAGGAGGGCACCTTTTGTAGTCAACTTCCTTTGTACCTGGATCAAAACTTATCTTCAATATTATTCATGAAACTCCTGGACCTGTTTGTGTCTGCTATGTTAATCCCAGTTAATAGCTGGGAAGTTGAAGTTGCCCATAAGGAGATGGGTAACTGATCAAGTGTGTTCCTTTAATTCCTTATAGAATAATAATACATCAGTCTCACCAGCTTGGCTGGGGGCTCTATAGTAGACTCCCACAGTAACGTCCACTTTATTAGTTTTTCCCCTATTCTTTACCCAGAGTCTCTCAACAGTGTCATTCCCAACTTCAAGTTTTGTACAGGCCAATCTCTCCTTTACATACTGTGCTGCCCCTCTGCCTCACGTGCCCTGCCTGTCTCTCCTGAAGAGTGTGTAACTGTCCCTCACGGCAGTCATAGAATCATAGAATGATTGGGGCTGGAAGTGACCTTGAAGATCATCTAGTTCCAACCCCCCTGCCGTGTTCAGGGATGCCCTCCACTAGACCAGTTTGGTCAAAGCCACATCCAACCTGGCCTTGAGCACCTCCAGGGATGGGGCATCCACAGCTTTTCTGGGCAACCTGTTCCTGTGCCTCACCACCCTCACAATACAAACTTTCTTCCTAATATCTAATCTAAATCTACCCTCTTTCAGCTTGAAACTGTTACCCCTAACACTCAGTCGCCGAGGTCAGCTGCTTTGAGGCCGGCCCAGCCAGCACCAGACCGATGGATCCTGAGGTACAGGGGAGTTTCAGGAGTTTCCTTTCCCAGGGAAACACCAGGAGAGTGGAGTAAAGCGGTTCCAACCACCAGCTCTCACAAGAGAGGCTGACGTGGCATGGGCAGTACCAGGGCAATGGTGACCACACCCCCATCCTTAAAATCTGCCTCAGGGAGGGCAGCGGGAAGGTCATGGAACAGGTCCTCCCGGAAGACATGCTGAGGCACCCGGAAGACAGGGAGGTGATTCGAGACAGCCAGCATGGCTTCACCAAGAGCACGTCCTGCCTCACCAACTTAGTGGCTTTCTATGAGGGAGTGACGACATCAGCAGACAAGGGAACACCCACGGATGTCATCTATCTGGACTTCTCCAAGGCCTTTGACATGGTCCCCCACAACATCCTTCTCTCTAAACTGGAGAAACATGGTTTTGATGAGTGTACTGTTTGATGGAAAATAAATTGGTTGGATGGTCGCTTCCAGAGGGTAGTGCTCAACAGCTCAATGTCCAGATGGAGATCAGTAACAAGGGGTGTCCCTCAGGGGTCTGTTCTGGGGCCAGTGTTGTTTAATATCTTCATCAGTGACATAGATGATGGGATTGAGTGTATCCTCAGTAAGTTTGTGGATGACACCAAGCTGAGTGGTGAGGTTGACCCCTCAGGGAAGGGATGTCATACAGAGGGACCTTGACAAGCTGGAGAAGGGTTGAACCTCCTGAGGTTCAACAAGGCCAGATGCAAAGTCCTTTATGTGAGTCGGAGTAGCCCCTGGTATCAATACAGACTGGGGGATGAAGAGATTAAGAGCAGCCCTGCAGAGAAAGACCTGGGGGTCCTGGTGGATGAGAAGTTGGACATGAGCCGGCAATGTGTGCCTGCAGCCCAGAAAGCCAACTGTATCCTGGGCTGCCTCAAAAGAAGCATTAGCAGCAGGTCGAGGGAGGTGATTCTGCCCCTCTACTCTGCTCTCTTGAGACCCCACCTGGAGTACTGTGTCCAGCTCTGGAATCCTTAGCACAGGAAGAACATGGACCTGTTGGAGTGGGCAGAGGAGGGCCACAAAAATGATCAAAGGGCTGGAAAACCTCCGCTGTGAGGAGAGGCTGAGAGAGTTGGGGTTGTTCAGCTTGAGAAGACTCAAAGGAGACCTGATTGTGGCCTTCTAATACCTAAGGGGGGCTTATAAGAAATATGACGGTAAACTTTTTAACAGGGCCTGTAGCAATAGGACAAGGGGTAGGCTCCCTCTACACATTATGCAGCTGGTGTCACATGGAGTAAGTGGGTCTCCTTGATCACACAGCAGGCTCAGAGAGGGATCCCCAGTTGTCCGGGGATTTTGGAAGTGATCACAAACTGTCTGGAAGGCAAGTATTTTGGAATGTCATCAGAGGAGGAATCCCCACCATATAATAAGCTACTAGATAATGAGAAGTGGTATGTCCTGTTCCCTGACAGGTTCTGTAGAAACACTGAAGGTGGAAAGCGGCTGTGCGGCATGGCACTTGCATGAGTTGCAGAAACTACTGAAGGGGAAGGTGAATTGAGTCAGTTTGCAGAGATGCAAGCCATCCAGCTGGCTTTAGATATTGCTGAAAGAGAAGAGTGACCAATGCTCTATCTCTACACTGACTTGTGGATGGTGGCAAATGCCCTGTGGGGGTGGCTGCAGCAGTGGAAGCAGAGCAACTGGCAGCGCAGAGGCAAACCCATCTGGGCTGCCCTGTTGTGGCAAGATATTGTTGCCTGAGTAGAGAAACTGGTTGTGAAAGTGCGTCATATAGATGCCCATGTACCCAGGAGTCGAGCAAATGAGGAACACCAAAACAACCAGAAGGTGGATCAGGCTGCTAAGATTAAAGTGTCACAGGTGGATCTGTATTGGCAACATAAAGGTTATTTATAGCCCGTTAGGCCCATCATGCCTTAGGCCATCAAGGAAGATGCACCATCTAGATGGGCTCGCAACTGAGAGGTGAATTTAACCAGCAATCCTGTGGCACAAATTATCCATGAACGTGCTGTGATCAAGCAAGCCAAGTGTTTAAAACCTCTCTGGTATTGAAGGATGATGGCTGAAATATAAATATGGGAAGGCATGCCAGACAGACTACATTACACTTCCATGAACCTGCAAAGGTAAGCGTCATGTGCTTACAATGGTGAAGGCAACCAGCAGATGGCTGGAAAATGTATGCCATGCCCCATGCCACTGCCCAAAATGCTGTCCTGGGCCTTTAGAACTGAGTTCTAAGGTGGTGTGGCACCCCAGAAAGAATTGAGTCAGACAACGGGACTCATTTCAGAAACAATCTCATAGATACCTGGGCCAAAGTGCATGGCATCAAGTGGATATATCACATTCTCTATCATGCACCAGCCTCCAGAAAAATTGAATGACACAATGTACTGCTTAAAACTACACTTAAAGCAATGGGAGGTGGGACCTTCAAACATTGGGAGGCACATCTAGCACAACCCACCTCGTTAGTTAACATGAGAGGATCTACCAATTGAGCTGGCCCTCCCAGTCAAAACCTCCATGTACTGTAGAAAGGGATACAGTTCCTGTAGTGCGCATGAAGAATATGTTATCTTCGCTAAGACAGTCTGGGCTAGTTCTGCCTCATGCAAAGGTAAACCCATTCATGGGATTGCCTTTGCTCAAGGATCTGGGTACACTTAGGTGATGCAGGAGGATGGGGAAGCAAAATGTGTACTTCAAGGAGATTTGATTTTGGGTCAGAAACTGTATGATGTTTGCTAAAAGAACCTTGCTCTGTAAGTTATCACTACCGCAGTTGTTGTATGCCACACTAATGGCATCTGTGGATCTGGGCATGACACAGATGGTATAGAATAAAGGGTGGATCATGTCCTGGGTTCAGCTGGGATATGGTTAATTTTCACAGAAGCTAGGAGGTGGGCTGATCCTAACTTGCCAAGGGGATATCGGATATCATGCTGACGTCATGCCCGGATATAGAGGGAAGCTATCTGGGAGAGGTGGGACGTTTTGACGATGTGGCCTGGGAGCGGGCTATCTGGGCTTTGCATGGTGAGCTGTTCCATTGTGTATTCCTACTGTATTATTATTGTTGTTGTTATCTTCTCTTTTTCTTGTGTCGTATTATTAAATCTGTTGTTACCTCAACTCAAGAGGTTCCACCTTTGTTTTTTTTAATTCTCTCCCCCCATCTCACTGAGGGGGGAGGGGGAAGGAAACAAGCACGTGGCACACAGTTGCCACACCTGCGGCACTGAAGGACAAGGAGAAAATAATCAAGCCGGATTTTGGAAGCTTGCAACTGACCCCAAAGTAGAAAGTGCTGACACAAAGAGTGGCAGGGCTCTGAGAGCTGGGGGAGAATCCTGGTTTTGTAGAGATGCTTCTCAGTATGTCTGTAGTGTGCGACTGTGTGTGGTTTCTGCAGTATCTGTAAGAGCTCGTGCAGGAAGGACTGGCCTGGGGACCGGAAGGCTGGTTCTTTCTTAGTACTTATTTTTTCACATCTTTCCCCTGATTCACTGAGAAACTTTCCTATGTCTAGAAGGAATTTGTTTTGCTTAACTGAGGTGTGACCAGTCAGAGAACATTGCATTTTCGATGGTGTTAACTCCGATAAAATGTAGTAATCCAAACCAGGCAAACGGGAATTTGGCACACATAACTCTCCCACCATTCTCAAAACATTTTGCTGAGATCTTGCTCTAAAATAACGTCTGCAGTGGTGCAGTTCTCTAGTTTTCATGCTTACAGTCCTGATTTTTCTTTAGATTAATACTTCTGCAGGTATCCGGCAAGTGTGGATAGGCTGTGTCTCAGGCTGTTCTTCAAAGCTGGGAAAGTGCAGCCACCTGACGCAGAGACTGCTCATCTTCAGGTTATGGTGTAGGGGTGAGGCCATTATCTATTCTTTAGACAAAGAAGATTGGTACAGAAAGCAAAGGAATGAGCTCTTCTCTATCTTCAGTGGGGCTGGAGAACTAGAAATAGATTTTAAAAGCCAGAAGGATAATTCAAGAAGACACTAAGAGAAACTTTCTCACAGCAAATACAGTGGCCACCCAAGTTCCATTAATTCAACTTGGTGTTGCAACCCAGCTCATAGAACCACCCTGGGTGAGATGAGTGGGGTTTGCAGAGGTTCTATATGTGTATTCTCTTGGGGCAAATTAAGGTGAGACGGCACCAAAGAATTGCATACTGGCTTATAACTTTGATGCATACAATTGTTCAGGGAAAAGGGAAAATATAGGGTATACAACAGAATCAAGGGGAAAGGAAAATTATTTGGTAAAGACAATACATGAATATTTTACCATCCACTAATAATACTAAATCTTACAGAAATGGGTTAAGAATAGCATAACTACCAATATTACTAGAGTTAGTAATAAGCACCACTAAAATAAGCAATCTACATGAAAACCTGCTAAACAAGCTCCCAAAAGGAGCTGGCATAAAACTTAATGGAATTATAAAAGAAAACAGGTTACTTGGTAAAGACAATTCATTACAACATTACCAACTGCCAACAACACCAAATCTTACAGCAATGTGATAACGACTGCATAATCTCCAACAATATTAAGAAACCCGCAATCGCTCATAAAACTGGCAATCACTTAACCCGCAACTGTTCGCAACGCTTGCAATNGGAGAGAGAGAAAAGTTTTCACCACTCTTTGTATCCCTGGAGATGAGTGTTGGCATCTTGGTGTGGGGGGGGATTGCTCGATCAGTCTGTCAGACTCTCAGGAGTCCTCAGGTGGTGGGGACAAGTGCCTTCTCTTTGTTTATTCACCTTTAATAGACAGAGGCAGGGCCTTACTCAGCAAGGGTTTGCTGCTTTGTTGTAAGAGCAAGGTTGAATCAATTGTTAGTGAGGGGAGTAAGGCCTTCAATGTATTCTTCGCTCCTTCTTGTCTGCAAGGAATAGAGCTTAGAGTCTACAACTGGAATGCTTTGAGATATCACAAGGCTTCACCTTATAGGAGCCTCAACAGTCAATTTGCAGCTTCTGCAAAACTGCATGAGTAGTCCTTTACACCTGGTTTCAGCATTCTCCAGACAGTGCTCCTTCCTGCAAACAAAACTTGAGCAAACTCCTAATTTTCTGGATTCTGAAAGAGTGTGGCAGCAGCTTTTTTCATCCTGATCAGAGGCCTACCCTGATCTTCCAAAGGAGCACTCAGACAACTATATAAACCAAACAGCATGGTAGGGTTTATGAAGCAATCAGCTGTAGTAGAAGACAGAAAGCTATGTGGCATTTATTCACTCCATGCTGTGCCTCAACTTTGTGGGTTAAGCTGGAGAATATTAAGTGTATGTATTTCATATTAATTATGATAAAGCAAGAGGGTGATTTTATTACTGTTAGCAGTTTAGTCTTGCTAAGTGCCTTGGGGAAGATTTAATTCACTCGCATAGAAAAATGGTTTAATCCTGCTTACTGGTAGTCAAAGCAATAATCAAGATACATACAATTCACAAGTGTGCTGTCAAAACAAACATGATTGTAATTAAAGACTCTGTCCTTTTAGGGAATTTTATTTTATGGCATTCCATGATAAACATAATTGAACTCCTTATGCATTTGGATACTTAAGCTGAATTAGAATTAATCTCAAAATTCGCATTAAAAATTATGCTGTTGAGGTGTAAAAAGGAATTTAGGATTTGTGACAGCTGGAAACATGTAATACTTGTATAAGCAACTCCTTTTCCCTGGTAGTCTTCGCATCCCTCTTCTGCAACCAGAGCACAAAACATGCATTGTTGTGGGTGTCTTCCCATCAAGGGAACTCTATGGTGGGGGAAAATCTAAGCGCTGATAGTTCATGATAGCTTGCTACCAAAAAATTTAAGCTTCAACTAATTCACACCTTCAGTGGAAAGCCCTTTCAACTGAAAATCTTATTCAGCCTCATCTTGGTCAGACTTCCAGGCATTAGAAAATGGACCTGAAAGGGACCCTTAGACATGAAGCAGAATCACATTGTTATTCCCTTGCCTCTTCTGATAAGAAAACACAGCCAACATTTTAAGGAGTGACTACCTTTCCCATCTGTGCTGTCACAAAAGCTGGACAAATGTTTCCTGCTACTATATAGGTCACTAGCCAGTGTCTGGTCCTTGCTCAGCTGATACCAGAAATAAGCTGCTAGGTTATTAGTCCAGCTAAGATTTTCCTACCGTCCCAAGAATGAGAGAGTTGCCACAAAAACAACAAAAGAAGGAATGGCTCCTCTTAGGAGCGAGTATGAGCCACTGAAACACAACAGCACTACTTAAGGGTTTTTTAAAATCTTTAAATGACTGAAGTTCAAGGAATTTTTATTTGGTTTCTTTTAATAAGCAGAATTGAGAAAATAATTATTTAGAAGAAAAGAGCATTGCCTCTGCAGAAGAACAGGCCAAACCCCTGGAAGAGTCTGGCTGTCAGAGTTGTGTTGTTATCCAGCACATACTCACAACCCAGATCTATGGAAAGCTGACTTTCTATTGCAAACTGTCATTCACATCTGCATCTCTTTCAAAGAACTTCTAGAAATCCCCAAGCTCCATGGGTTTCTCTTCTCAAGTTTGCACAGACCATCAGCAAAAGTGAGTGACGGGAAAACCGAAGAGAACTCTGTTCAAACCAGAACTTATTTGGCTTGCTTTTCATCCGCAGTGGCTGACCAAGGCTGAAAATCCACAGCTCTAATATTGCAGACCTTTTTGGGAGGTTGTGGTCTTGTTCCTCTTACACTACCTTTCCAGTTCAAACCTAAATCAACTTCTCTTTAGAAGGACTTGGAAAGTGATTGCTTGTGACTGAATCTGTATCTGAACCATGGTATTTAAGAGTGTCTGGTTTTCGTTGTGTTTAAATGGTGAGGGAGCTTGATGTCACATAGAGGAAGTGGTAGGAAAATACATAGTATAAATTTCTGCTTTTGCTCTACAAGACAATGTCTAGTTCTGCTGTAGCCTGGTTTTCACCAGTCACAGTTAGTAGTGGTTTCACAGAAACAGAAGATTAACCACATGATGGGGATCTATTTGTGTGTCAATACAGTATGGTTAATGATCCTAAGCAACAAAAATCTAGGTTAAGATTTGCATAGCCCCTCCAGTCTCTTAAATTAAAACATTTAAGCTCCAGTGAAAGTCCCAGCCACACGTATTAAGTATGAAAGCCAAGGGCACTAGTCCTGCCATTGTAATTAATATTCTAGTTTGGATTAATTAGTTGCACATTATCAAAAAAAGCATATTTAGTATAATGACACTGTAATTAGAGTTTAACTCATTTCTAATCACATCCTGCCATTGAATGCACAGTTCTGACTGGTCTTCAAAGCCCTTTTCAAATACATGCTGTACAAGAGATCTGCTGTTGCTAGAAGCCTAGCCCTCCATCCTCTATGTTTGTCTAGCAAAACCACTGTTTTGCATTCTGTCTACCCTAGAAACACCCAATACATAAAACAATTAGATTAAACTGCTGTGCTGGTTTGCCAAAGCCTCACCCTAAATGAAGGTCAGATGTTGAAAGCTGTAGTCCAGTGGTGTAAGAGCTTTGTCGCTGAAACAGGGTGAAGAAGGACACCTCTCTCTTGGCACAGTCTTTACATGAACATGGTGCACTGACAAGCAGGAAAGCAAGCTGTGGGGAGCTCCTTCTTATACTAGCTCTGGGGAGAAATAACTTCCTGAGATCTTGGGAATCAGCAACCCTGACAGGAAAACTGTTCTGCATGGGAAATGCTGAGACCCATTGCTGCCAGATGGCAACCTGCTTCTCCAAAAGGGCAACAAAGCAGCAGTCTGTGCAGTGCAGGACTGTTTTTGAATGTGCTGCTGGTCTTCTCTTTAAAGAAAATGGGAGTGCTACTAGTGGGAGACAAAGTGCCCTTACCAGTTCCAGTTGCTCCTGCCAAGACCTGTTGAGCACAGTGTCTCTACAGAGCTGATACAGAGCATATAAGTAGGAAAAATTTTTTTTGAGTCTTGTTTTGTGTTTCACATTTAAACTAAGTCCAGGCAAAACAGCATACACAAATCAGGCAAGTGAGTCCTTGTAAAATGGGACTTGGTTTTGGTGTTTGTTCCACATGTTTTGTATCTTGGTCTTCTGTAAGCCACTTTCCAGCCAGCAACATGCCCTGAAGGTCTGTCTCCTTACAGCCCATCTCCCGCACAAATAAACTCTTTTGAAGAGCCACTGAACATCTCTGTTCATGGGAAAGAATGTGATTGCTGGCTGTTGAATGATGCTACTTAAAACACTGTTCATTCTGTGAAGGATGCTGACCCACAGCCTTCATGCTGCAAGTGCCTTTCAATCCATCCCATTTCCCTTGTTATTAAGACCTGAGTGTTTTTCCCCGTCACTGCCTAAGCCTTGCTTCAGTCATCATTGCTGTGTCCCTGGTAAGGATATGGTATTGTTGGTTACTGCTTTCAGCAGTTGGAACATCTGACCAAAGCCCTGTGTGGGCCTGTCACCCTAGAGACAGCAGGACATTAAATATGCTGCATCTGAAGCTGGTTCTCATGCACTTCTCCAACTTAACACCTCCGTAATACACTTCACTGCCTCATTCCTGTTCACCATGAAGAATCTTCAATAACCTTCAGAATCTATATTGCTTTCCTCTGCTAAACTAGCCTCCTGACTGCTCTTTCTTCTGCTAATAGTATAATCTTTGGTTGCTGACTTATCTATTTCTTCACCTCCCACACACCTTTCTTCTCTCATCTGTGAAAAGGAGGTTGCTAAGGTCTCCCATCTGTAATACACAAATCTTCTACCTTCTTGTCTTCATTGTTAACCTATATGCCATGACAACGTCTTCTTAAAATGCTTTTGCAAGTTATGAGTTGTGATCACTGTTGACTGTCAACTGAGTAATGAGTCTGACANGCCCAACTACATTTCTCATTTCTTAAAGCAATCTGGTTTTGAAACCAGGAGCATGCACGTGATAGTCAGGAAATGACTAACAGCTCATGGGCCAGGTGGTGGACAATGATTGCTAGGTCTTTGCCTGGTTCCCTAATGCTAGGAGTAAAACTCTGTTTTCATCCGTATCCTAATAAGCAGAGTATGTGTATTATGGGGTGACTCTTGCTTTTTGTCTGTAGTTCTTCCACCTGGTATTACTAGACTGTCCAATATAAGCCAATATGAACACCGATGCTGTAACTCATTGCACTCACTGAAGATGGGGCAGACTGAAAGGTGAATTCCCACCTAGAAGGTGCACAAAGTACATTGCAGTTGTTTGTGAAGAGGGGGAAAGGGAGTGCTACTTTTTTAAGAGGGGTTTTTTTGCGTACTATTTTTTGTCTTTGTGTGACAAGACAAAGACTGAATTAGCAAACGCAGTTGTGTCCAGCCCTGTCTGTCCAATAACGCAATAGAGGCACACATGCAGACAAAACTATCAGTGACAAATCATGGCTTTTAGGAGTGTAGGATTTCTGCAGAGTGTTGCATACGGAGGAGTGGTCTGTGGGGTATTCCTTCTAATGGAAATGGTGTTTCTGCCACTGTAAATTGGTTTAGTGTGATTAGCAGATGACTGCCCGGTAGGTGTTAAAATTGAAAGCTGCACTTGAACATGATTAGAGCCTCCTACAGTGCTCAGTGAGTTGGAGAGGAATGGAGAAGCAGAGTAGTTTGTTATCGTCAGAAGAAGGGGACAAGAGTTGCAAGCTCTCTCCTTGCAGCTAGTGGTGTAATGCAAGGTACTGGAGAATATAAGAAGGGCAATTAGGGGAGCAATGTTGATACTGGGAATGGTGTACGGGGGCAAGTGGGGCTCTTGACTTCCTTTCACACAATTTAGGAATACAGATACTCCTCCACAGCTGCCTACTGTGTTCTGCTGTCCATGGGACAGTGTCAGTAGCTGCTCTAGTGCAGGCCAGCTGTCTTCCTGGGTGTTCACTATGGCATGCCAGTCAGCAGTGAAAACTGAAAACGTCCAATGCTGTCTAAAAGCAAGCTGTTCCATTTCCTGATAAAACCCTNTAATAGTATAATCTTTGGTTGCTGACTTATCTATTTCTTCACCTCCCACACACCTTTCTTCTCTCATCTGTGAAAAGGAGGTTGCTAAGGTCTCCCATCTGTAATACACAAATCTTCTACCTTCTTGTCTTCATTGTTAACCTATATGCCATGACAACGTCTTCTTAAAATGCTTTTGCAAGTTATGAGTTGTGATCACTGTTGACTGTCAACTGAGTAATGAGTCTGACACGCGCTATGTGCCCAAACATCTAATTAAAAAAACATGGTTAATGCCCTTCTGTGTGCTCACCTCAGCTCTCTTGTTTGTCATGCTATATTTGCAATGGATTGAACTCCTTGGCTCATCTGCTAGGAATCTATCAATATCAGTCTTCATCCACCAAGCTCTTCAGGAGCTTCCCGGCATTGCCATGTATCTTGAGAAATGTTGCCTGATCAAAACTGGAACTCTTTCTGCAGATTTTTCCCATGCCCAACTACATTTTATGGGTTCTCATTTCTTAAAGCAATCTGGTTTTGAAACCAGGAGCATGCATGTGATAGTCAGGAAATGACTAACAGCTCATGGGCCAGGTGGTGGACAATGATTTCTAGGTCTTTGCCTGGTTCCCTAATGCTAGGAGTAAAACTCTGTTTTCATCCGTATCCTAATAAGCAGAGTATGTGTATTATGGGGTGACTCTTGCTTTTTTTCTGTAGTTCTTTCACCTGGTATTACTAGACTGTCCAATATAAGCCAATATGAACACCGATGCTGTAACTCATTGCACTCACTGAAGATGGGGCAGACTGAAAGGTGAATTCCCACCTAGAAGGTGCACAAAGTACATTGCAATTATTTGTGAAGAGGGGGAAAGGGAGTGCTACTTTTTTAAGAGGGGTTTTTTTGCGTACTATTTTTTGTCTTTGTGTGACAAGACAAAGACTGAATTAGCAAACGCAGTTGTGTCCAGCCCTGTCTGTCCAATAACGCAATAGAGGCACACATGCAGACAAAACTATCAGTGACAAATCATGGCTTTTAGGAGTGTAGGATTTCTGCAGAGTGTTGCATACGGAGGAGTGGTCTGTGGGGTATTCCTTCTAATGGAAATGGTGTTTCTGCCACTGTAAATTGGTTTAGTGTGATTAGCAGATGACTGCCCGGTAGGTGTTAAAATTGAAAGCTGCACTTGAACATGATTAGAGCCTCCTACAGTGCTCAGTGAGTTGGAGAGGAATGGAGAAGCAGAGTAGTTTGTTATCGTCAGAAGAAGGGGACAAGAGTTGCAAGCTCTCTCCTTGCAGCTAGTGGTGTAATGCAAGGTACTGGAGAATATAAGAAGGGCAATTAGGGGAGCAATGTTGATACTGGGAATGGTGTACGGGGGCAAGTGGGGCTCTTGACTTCCTTTCACACAATTTAGGAATACAGATACTCCTCCACAGCTGCCTACTGTGTTCTGCTGTCCATGGGACAGTGTCAGTAGCTGCTCTAGTGCAGGCCAGCTGTCTTCCTGGGTGTTCACTATGGCATGCCAGTCAGCAGTGAAAACTGAAAACGTCCAATGCTGTCTAAAAGCAAGCTGTTCCATTTCCTGATAAAACCCTATGTTGTGGGTTAACCCTGGTGGGCAGCTATGTTTCACAGCANGTGGTATGGGATATCCCTTTGGTGGGTTGGGGTCAGCAGTCCCAGCTGTGTCCCCTCCCAGCTTCTTGTGCACTCCCATCCTGCTCACTGGTGGGGCAGTGTGAGAAACAGAAAAGGCCTTGACTCTGTGTAAGAACTGCTCAGCAATAACTAAAACACTCCTATATTATCAGCACTTTTTTGGTCTCAGATCTGAAACATAGCACCCTATGAGCTGCTATGAGGAAAATTGACTCCATCCCAGGCAAATCCAGTACTCCCTACTTCCTTCCTTGCCTGTCTCAGCTGCAGCTACAGCTGGG
>VZTO01013634.1:44396-87856 GCA_013400615.1 Syrrhaptes paradoxus | reverse complement strand
AAAAAAAAACTAATAATTGCTGTTAAGAGATCAAAGTTTTATTGTCTTGATTATACACAGCAATAGCACACTATGTCCACAGTTCTTTGCAGGTGATCTGGCAATTCTTTTGATTTTTGAAACACCAAGCTAAAGAAAATGAGTTTTCTGGTTGATGAGGAATCGTAGTACTACTTCGGGAATACCTCACTTAATTCTTAACTTGTGTTACTTTTGACTTAAGCAACTAAGTAGCTTAAGTGTCCTCTATATATATATGCAGAAATACTTAGCCTGAATGCAAAGGTGCAGCAGGTGACTCCTGCAAAACCATGTGCTGCCATTCAAGTTAACATAATTATTCAGATCCGTGTGGACCTTGCACTGCTGATACAACCCGTACACTAGTATTTCCTCCTTTGTAGCTATACTATTTCAGAGTGGCTTCTGCCTTGCAGCTGATGTAACTCCCCAGGAGCTTGTTTCATTCTTGTTAACGTTGGTATATCTGCTCTAGAGTTAAATCTATAAAGGAACAGACACACATATGTACTACATGGTGCTCTCATTACAACTAGTCTTCCTAGATGCATGCTCAAGAGCTTTTCATGCTTCATGTATTTTCCACATTGACCAGTCACAAAAAACCCAAACAAGTAAAGTGTGGTGTGTTTTTTTTAATTAGCGTGATACTAGGGAGAAATGATGAGTAATAGTTAAGTAGCAAAAAGTCAGTTAAACTGGCAGGAAATACTTGGCAAGGAATTACACTTAGGTCAAGATGCTCTTCCTGATGAGAAGACAGAAAGACAGAAATAGAGTTGGAACAGGCTTGGAATAGACCTCGGAAGTTAGATAAGGAAGCCACTTGGAGTAAAACTAGATTGAATGGAACCGGTGGTGTTCTCAGGAGTGGAAATTTGGGTCAATGTTTGGATCCAAATTTATAGCCTATGGACCAAGATCAAAGGATCTGACATCACCCACTGATACTGACATGATTTAAGAAGTTTAGATTTGGGCAGGACTGGGAGCTAACAGGGTAGGATTTCACTGGGGCCATGAATGTAATATCTGAATAGACGCAATAAGGAAGAATCCCACAGTAGCAAGGACATGGAATGGTTGACCTGTAGCTGTTTTTTTCCACTTCAGTCTGTGCTTTTTAAAGAGATTAAACAGGGGGATTGCTTTGCTTTTGTCAAAGAGAAAACTATAAAAACTAAAATTTTTCTAGTTTTCTAGGAATGCATTTGGACATTGCAGCAGCTCTATTCTGATAAAGTAATCCAGAGAATGTTTGATACCACTGAAAATGTTTTGTGGGATTGTGTAGTTACAGTGTTTCTTTTGGCCAGAGAAATGTCCTGTCTAAGCAGTACTGACTGTCTCTTAAATTGCAGCAAAGCTTGGAGACACAAAAGAACTGGAAGAATTCATTGCGGACCTTGACAGGACACTAGCAAGTAAGTAGATCTTAGTGGGCTGTATCTCACTCGGTACTTTCAGAATGATGAAAGCCTGTGTATGGGGGGGGAAAGGGAAGGGTAGCCATAGTTTTATATAATGTGGCTTAATTTGGTTTGCTAGTCCTGTGGATCATTATGTGGATAAGAAAGCAAAACTAAACTCTGATCTTTGCCTGAATGTTCAAGGTATGTGGTTTGGCTTGTGTGACAGAGGCTGTTGTCTGATGAACCTCTATTCCCACCTCTCAGGCAGAAGCAGTTCAGCCCTCCTTGGCAGTGTGTAGTTTAAATAAACACATCACTTTGGTACATACTGAAAACTCAGGTAAAAAGTGGGGTTTTTTTCTTCATTATAAGACTAAGTAACAGAGGGAGTAACTGTAGGTGAGTGGTGATTATTTTTTTTTTTTAATTCAAGACTTTGCTGTATGAAAAAACTAAGGAGCAGATATCTGTATCTGTTGCCATAAATTAAACATAAAAATCCTGGTTGTTCTTGTCTCTACCAGGAATGAGATTTAGATCACTATTTCTGTCACTATCTGGAAATTGTATTTTCCAATTTTTCTACTAGGTTTGTCATTTATGATTTTTTTAAAGAGAAACAACAACAAAACAAAAAAACCAACCTCCTATTCCCCACCATGTATTCTGTGCTATTAGGGACATGGTACTGTTGGGGTTTTGTGTGTGGTGGTTTGTTTTTGTAGTTTGGTTCTTTTTTTTGTACGGAACTAGACTATAGAGCCCCAAACAACAGATTGTAGGACTAGAGCTAAATAGCACCATGAACAAACAAACAAATTTTAAATCGATTAACTATGAACTGAGAGTTTCTTGTATTTATTAGGCATTTTACCTTCCCTGTACTTCTTGAAGCCTTGGCCATCTGCATTGGACTTAAGACAGCTGCCCTTATGAGCTTCCTGCTTCCCTGTATTCTTACTTGTATCTTAGTCCTGGTTTCATTTCTCTTACTTGAAATATATTTCTAGTTTCCTGACTTCTGTCATGGATGCATACTTGAGCTAACACTGTCTTTACCACTGAAACCTAATTGACTGCTCTTCTGAAAAACTTTTGAGTTTGAAGGTTCGTGTAGAACAATGAAACCCCCAAACCAACAAATATTTACATAGCTGTATCTTACACAGTGTGTTGGAGCTAACTCTTAGGGGGCTGTCTATAGTATCTTGGTTTCATCGTCCTCTTGCAAGGCACATCTAAGCTGAGGCCAGGGATTGCCAGCTGCTTTAGGAGGGTTTTTCCCCAACTAAGCTAATCTCTGGTTATTTCAGCAGAGTCTCATTTATACAGTATCACTTATTTTACAGTGATACACAATCTTTAGCATATGTTGAAGTTCTGGAGAAAGTTCCATATGATATTTATCATCACATTTTTGAGGAGGAGTTGTATTTATATGCTTGAATTTACACAGAACTTTGTACATATGCCTTTTCAAGCCTGCTGCACTTGTTAGAGCAGTAATCACCTTAATTTTTTATGCAATAACCTTTTTGGCTCTCATGTTAATTAAAAAAAGGCATAGTTTTGGCTTGTCAGGCAGTCCAGCAAGCTGGTGTCTGATGTGTCAACAACGTGCAATCTCATTTAATGTAGGACTGAATGATTTTTTTTGTTTTGTATTTCCAGGTATGTGAAATGAATCTTTGGTGTTGTGCTTGCCTATGAAAGCCCTCTGAAGGATAAGTGACATCAATCACCAAGAACTGCTGCCCTTGTCTGATAACTTTACTACCCCAGATATTCACCTTCTGAACATAACCTTTGTAAACTCCTACAAGCATTTAACTGGCAACATCAGTTTTGTTACATTGCAGGAGATGGAATAACTTAAAGTGTCACAGCTGTATTTTGCTTTAAAATATAGCTTGAATTTTAATTTAAAGTTGCTTTTATGAAAATATATTTGTAATTTTATATAGTTGAGAACTTTTAATGCTTTTTTCCATTAAATATATTTTTGTATGCAAATAAACCCTTAACTGGAATCCAGATGTCTGAATGATTCATATGAACATGTGAATTTTGACACAAAAGTACAAATCAAGGTCTTATTGAAAACATCAAGCTTTGTTATATCTGATAAGGGTGTATTTCCTGTTAGGCAAAATGTGTTATGCTGGCTTCATGTGGAACTTCATCTTTTTCTTTTCAAATTGCCTAAATAAGAGAATTTCATACCATGTAATACTAATATAATTAGGAAAACAATAAAATTGGTCAAACTGTTACTTCAGATTTGATTTAATACAAATGAAATAACACTTGACAGTACAGATTTGAACGATAACACCTATTTGAAACCCTATGTAGAAGCTAGCTTTAAACTTACATACTGTTCTCCATGAAGTACTAATTGGGGGGTCATGGGTATGGAGATCCTGTAGCACTAAGCAAATAGTTAAGTGTCTGGATGTTTCTGATACCAGACCCTTGAGACCAAACCAGTCTACCACTCTAAAAAGACTTCCTGGCCATCAGTGTGATGCTGAAGGAGTGGAAGGTGAACCTGTATTTTTTACAAGGAACCTAATTCTTTCCATATGCATTAGGCACTGGAGATGTCATTACGTGAGCTCTCCTCCAGCTGCTGCAGGCATTACACTTCGCTCTGCCGTCCAAGCCACTTATGTGATTGCTCTCTAATCTGTTCAGACCAAGGGAGATGGGCTTGTTTGGACTCCAGGTCTTATTTTGACCAGAGCAGGCTCGTGAGCAGTTTCATGAGTGGTTCAGATATTGTGTCCCCTTGGTCTGTTATCACTGAATGTTCCTGTGCCTGGGGAAGGATGTGTCTGTGCCTGTGGCACAGCTACCAGCCAGTTGCTTAGGGACCTTAAAGGATGGATTTGGACCTGTCTTCTGCAGGTGGGGGAAAGTCTGCTGTGTATTTGCTAATGAGAACACCCTGAGAATGATACAAATCCATCTCCCTACTTTGGATTTTCTAAAAATTTACCAAAACATTTGGGTCTTATTAAACACCATATGATTCTTCCAGTTTTAGTAATTGGTAAGAAGATGAAATTATGACCTGGGTATATTTTAATGACCATCTTGAGGTTGTTGTGTGGATTTTTTTTCCTTCTTTCAGGCAGACGGGCAATGTAAAGCAGAGTATTTTTCTGAAGATGAAAAACTCCCTTCAACATTTCCTACTGCATCTTCAGTTGGTAAATTGTCCCATTAGAATAGAAATGAAGTGAACAGATTCAGGAGGGTGATGTTTCATGTTGCTCTAAATGAACTGTAAAGTCTGTGAAGGAAGGTGGGATGGTTCAAGCTGGAGACAGTGATGTGCTTCTGCATGCTCTGGGACCTTCTCAGAGGCTGCTGAGAAACTGCTGCAGGAAACCCATTTTGAGTGGCAAAGTAGGCTTGGTCTGGCAAAGCCAGAGGACTGTGGAAATTCTCTGCCACTACATGATAAACACACAGGAACAATTCCTCATTCTGGCTGCCTCTGTGAAACTGGGAGAGGAGCCTGGCCCTTCTTGCTGGTCCCAGATACAGAGGCATGTGTTACTGTGCAAAGCCAGGGAGGGGGTTTCCCCTGGCTGGTGTAGGACTTGCAGTTACATGGGGAGGGAGAGGCATTGTGCCTTTGAGGAGAAGCTGAGGGAAGGGGAGCCAGGAGAGCTCACACTTTTCTTTTAAGAAACATCATTAGCAGAAGGAATGTTTTTAAAGCTGCCTGAATAGCAGCAGCAGTTTTGTCTGGCTTTCTGCATTTTAACACTCTTTTGTAGGGTGAACAATGAGTGGTGGTGAATGGTGGATGTGACTGTCCCCAAGGCAGAATAACCAGACTAAGCATGTGTTAAATAAGCCATGAAGTTCAGAGGAGGCCACCCCAAGGATCGTGGGGTATGGGGGAGATGGGCAGCTGTTTGTTCCTCTGTTCCTCAGATCAGATTGTTTGGGGCGCTGGGCATGAGTTTTTCACTTTCCCTCTGCACGGTCAGTTGTTGCTCCATCCCGTTGAACACTCTGGGCCTATAACCAGTATTTAAAGTGGGATGTCTCCCTTTATAGAGTGATATCACCAGACTAGAACACTGCTTTGGAATGGCAACTCTTTGTCCTTACAGACACTCAGTTTTGAAATTTTTTCTGGTATAAGTAAAGGTTTAAAGCAAGGCGTGTTCCTCAGTTGGGGATGGAGTTAGGGATTAAGTCACCATCTGTTTGGGTTTTTTAATCTTATTTATGCATGAGCGGGTGGAGACTTCTGCTTGCTTATACAGCAGTCCTGGAGATAACTGCACAATCTGGGAGGGTCTTTTGTGGAGCTGTAGATCTGAATTCTCTCTAGTTTGTTATGCTCAATTGTGAACATCTTGCTGTGTCAAAAGGAAGGCACTAATGTAGATGTCATTTCACTGAAGTGTGCTTATGACTTAAGTTCATCATCTAATTACATATGGCAGTGAAAAATGCATTGCTGAGAAAAGAGCAATACTCTGTTCTGAGTGAGCATTGCTGCAGGCTGCACTATCCTTATGGACCTGCCTGACTTTTTAATCCTTGTTTTGACCTACCTGTTGTGCTGTGGTGCTGAATTTGGATTCAGAAGAGAGTCTCAGCCCTGTCGTGCAGATGCCACGCATCCAGAAATGGAAACAAGGAGCTTAGACTAAATGTATTGCTGCAGCTTAACGTGTATAAGGTGGTGCAACAATTATTTGCATGCATGCTGTCCTGGGTTAAGCTTAACCCGGGACATATGCTCTTTACCTATTGTAAGTTCAAGGTTAAATGGATTCGTTTAAACCTCCATCACTGAGGCTTGAGCTGATGTGTCTTATCTTGGGTTTGCTGTTGACTGTGTGTGTCCTGGGTGCCATCCCCTAGGCTCAGCTGATATGTGGTAACTCATTAAGCTTGGTAACCTGCTCATTTTTCTGAGCCCTTAGTAGAAGAGACAGAAGAGCCAAAGGAGGGTTGTTTTTTTCCCTGGCTGCATGTATGTGTGTAGCTGCTGTTGATGTGCTCAGCCACACTCAGCCAGGTGAGTTTTTGGGAGTGAGGAACAGTTGCGTTGGCAGTGATGGAGCTCACTTACAGGGAAGGGCTCAACCCCTGCCGGCTCCCGCAGCCTGTTGTCCTGGTGCCTTCCCTGCTCCTTTGTTACTGGTATTTGCTTTGCAGTACATGCTGGGTGTGGAACCAATTTTCAACAGGGTTGCCTAATGCAAAGGGTCAGAGAGGGGATGAGAAACCATGTTCACAGCTTCACAGTTTCATTTAAGCCTTGGTTGCAGTAGTGGATGCTTGCAAAGAGAGAACCCACTTCTGCCTGCCAGGAAACATTTGTGTCTGCAAACACAGTTTTTTCAGTTTGTATCATTAATCGTTGCTTTTAGATCATTGTCCAGCTGCTTCACACCCTGCAAGAACTGAAAAAAATTCACCAGTGGGAAAGGTCCACCCAGCATGTGTGTCTGTAGAGGAACTCGGAGTTCATCTCCAAGAGCATTCAGCTCAGATGGACCTTGTTGACCATCCAAGAGGTATTTGCACCATGCTGGAGCCCATCTTACATGAGATTTCATTTATTTGAAGGTGCCTAAATGTGCTAGACATGACATCTGCTAGACTGCTGGAGAGGAATTTCCAACATTGTCATGTTTGGAAGCAAAGCGAGTATCATCAAGCCAGCAGCTCTTGAACTAAATCCAGCTCCGCATAGTAACAGCGCAAACTCCGTATTCTCTGCAGGGAAAACTCCTGTTTTCTGTGTTACTTTCTACATTACTAACTTTATTGCAGCCTGGCTAACAGCTCTATCTGTCTAAATAACTTCACAATAATGTAAGATGATCCTGGCTGCTATATCTCATCGGCTTAGAGCTGTAAACCAGATCTTTTCAAGGCCCTTTTCTTTCTTACAGATTGGAAGCTATCACTTAAATGCTGTAGGTTGGCTTGTGGGATTAAAACAGGCCAGTCAATACAAAGGGATGCTAATTCTTTTGTTGCTTTTGCTCTTTCATGTCTATGTTTTGGAAACTAAAATATTCATCAGTTCAGCTCTTAAAAGACTACAAACGAGAGGCCTGTGCATCCATTCTCCCAAGGCATGCAGAGCTCACTGGCTTCTCTGGGAGGCTTAAGGATGCTTCAATGGGCTTCAAGCTGGAAGTGAGTGTTGCCTTCTCCATAGCGTATGGCTGTAATACTGACCACCATCTTTTGGTTCTGTTTATAACGCATTTCAGATCATTTATAATTAAGAACGTTGCCCTTGTCTCAAAAAATAAATCACAGTATTTTTCACATTTCAAACAAAAATCTTGCTAGCATGTTAAATCAGATCAGGACTGATCTCACCTGACTTTGGCACTTAGGTAACACACTGAAGTTAGGATGTTGCCCTTGGCTCCTTCAATAGCCACTACAAGGAGAAGGAGGCTGAATTATCCCCTGATGATGTTCCTTTGCTACAGCCAATATTGCAAAAGACTGAGGCTAAGCAAGCTTTTCACTTGAGCTTCTTAATCAACTGCCTAAAGAAAATGTGTGTGTGTCGAAATATATCTGCCTATGACTGGCCTTAGAGTGTAACAGCTTGTGGGGCTGGAAGAGCAGAGGCAAAACTACCCAGCTGCCAGGGTGACCTGGTTTTGGGTCTTTGCACATGACATTGTGCAAGCATGGCGGCTTGCTGCAGCCCTGTGATGGGTCACTTGATCCCTGTACCATGCTGAGCAGGGTGACAAAGGGGACCCCCAGGTCAGTGCTTGGGTGTCACGACACTGACCTCCAGGCATTCACATTTGGCTTTAGGCACCCTGAGAATGTGCTGTCCCCTTGCGCTGCTCCCTGACGGTGCTCAACGTCAACAGCCCGGCTAATGCACCTCACCTTGCCTCCTCGTGCTCAATGTCAGGCCAGCTGTGCTGGTGCAGCAGGTTGTCTGGATGCTTTGGGTTTTTTGTTAAAAAAAAGTATTATAGGACAATGCCAGTAATATCTTAACTGCAAATAATTTCTAGGTTAATTATCCATAAGGAGTGGCTTAATGGCTAAAGACTGAACGGATGCCGCTGCAATCCATGGCAAAATTTGCAGGGTTGGGATTTAACTCTGTGTCAGTACGTAGCTGGGCTGACTGCCCCATCAGTGCCCCAGAAAGTCTTACAAATTGTGAGGAGGGGCTCAGCCTTCTCATGCAACTCAAACAGGAGTTTCTGGACACTATTTAAAACATCTCAGGACACCTTCAGCTTGATAGCTAGGTTAAACCTGAGCAGGTGATAGTGTTGCCCCCTGCTTTTTCTCCATCTCTCTCAGAAGTAGAGCCAATCATGCTGGTGGATGGGGCTTGTCACCATTCCCTATGGATCTTGGCATCAGGGCTGTGCTGAGAGCTTATACCCACAATATTTTGCTCTTTCAAGCTGTGAGCTCAGTGGGCTCTCACACAGCATTAAGCTCTGATGTTATCAATCTCTCTTCACAGGCTGGTTCTTAAGGCTGTGTATGGTTTAATAGCTTTATGCCCTTGGAAAACTGGTTTATGAGCAGTAGCTTTATGTTTGTTTATGTATAGAGTTTATGATGTGAAACAAAATCCATGTTTTTCTTAGGCCAAACAGAACAGCTCAGCTCTCAGTTTCCAAATAGCATCCCAGATAATTTATTTTGTTGACAGCTGGTACAAGGTGCTGCTAATACAACAGTAGTTTATTACACATTAACAGCTACTCATTGCTGTCTCAAAGCTCTTTGGTGTGCTCTAATAAATACCACTTCAAAGCACAAGGCAGATTTCTTTGGCATGCAGCGACCCTAACTTAGAGGGAGATGGTGAAAGTTTGGCACTTGCCCAATGGCTTGGCCAAAGGAAGCCGGTGGTGTCAATAGTCCGAAGCCTGCATTAATGCTGAGTTTAGGATTAGGGCCTCTTGCTCGGAGCACTTCTACAGCTTTAAATAATCTCATAGGAAATGCTTTGCCCTAGCAAATGTCTCTGGCATTCCTGAACCCTTGTTGAACAAAATTAAGAGAAGCAACTTGGAGGTGTTTTTCTGAACTTGCTACAGAGCAGCTCCAGCCCTGTTGATCGCAGGGAACAAGTTACGGAGTTCAGTGCTTTCCAGAAACTTGCCCAAACAGCATTAGTATCCTTCTTTGGTGTTTTCAGTAACACATTTCACCAGGGACCGTGTAGTTCTTTATACCTTCAACTGTGCAAGGTACTTCTTAACATGAAATGCTTCCCATAAGCTCTTTGCTTCCCTCTGCTTTCTTTTGTACCTACAAAACCCCTCCCTCCAGTGCCCCCTTCTCCAGTCTGACCAAAAGATGAGCATCGCAACCCACCTGGCAGCTGGTCCCTCTGCGGAAAGGCAGGAGGAAAAGAGAGAGATTGACAGTCAGAGGTTACAGGCTCCTTTTCCTCCCTCATCCCCTTTCCATGGCTCAGCATTCACACGGTCTTGTGTGGGAAAGTGCTGTGAGTGACCACGCTCCTTTCGCGTGGCCTCAGAGGTAGAAAGAAGGCAGAGCCAGAGCTGAGCTAACGACACCCCGCTCATCTCTCCAGGACTGTAAATCTCCTCTATCCCAACTGGCCCCATCCCCCTGAGTTGCAGAGCCATAGGAAAAGTGTAGGAGTGAACATTGTGTGTACATAACAAGCCGTTAGGCTCTTGTTTCCTGGACTTTGGCCTTCCCCAGCAGCGTTGGTGCCTCGCTGTGTAACAAGGGATGGCAGCTCCCTTGTCGCATCACTCCTTGGTGGCCAAATGGGGCTGTGGGGTGGCCCTGGTCCTGCCCCTCCGCCGGCACGTCTGGCTGAGCTGCAGCCTCACACATGCCTTGGCTGCACTAGAACAGCATCGAGCACTGAAAAGCAATAAAATAAGAAAGGGCCTTTATGTGTAAGGGTTTTCAGAGATCCAATTTCACAGTTCTCTCCTGGCTCACGTAGTTTTCTGTTTCCCCTGTCTGTTTTGCGAGGTGCTTTATCTGCAGGATGTTTAATTATTGTTCTTTCATGCTGATGAGAACAGGTTTCGTTTAACTCTTGGCTCTTGAGTGAGAGGCAGGAAATCTTGGCATGTCCAGTTGTGCATGCTTCATTTAATGCACTTCACAAAAATGTAGGGTTTTGCCATCACAGAATCTGTGCTACGGAAAGATACATCCAGTGGCCACTCCAGCTTGTTTTTAAGTCTATGTGTAAAATAAATTATATTTGCTGGTGATTTACCCATGATTGATGTTGAGAATCCCATCATCTTCACCAAACCCAGCTTTTAGGTTTCCAGCTAGCAGAAGTTGGTAGCAGGCCTGAAAAATATTATTTTGGTGACGCATAACCCTGTCTTCATAACATGAGGGTCATTATGCTGAGTCCTCTATGACTTCTTTATGAGTGGCTCCCCTGTGACTCCATGCCTATGACTCCTCTATGACTCTATGATTCCTCTGTGACCATGGTCACTTCATCCAAAGGCTGGGCCATGGCATGGTTGCATGGGAGTGTCCAGCAGCTGAGCTGACAAGTTGTCTACAGTTTGCAGTGTCTCTCCTGGAAGTTCACCTGCTTCCTAAAGCAGCACTTCTATGTGGGAAGCACACGCGGCTTCTTGGCAGCTTTTTGAATTTCCCAGGCACTTGCGTGAGAATTAATGAGAACAAAACTGGTTGCAGAGAGTCCTTGTGAAGAGTTCTCTTCAGTGAGGGGGTGTGGTGGCACAGTCCCATCTTCTCAGCCACCTTCTTGTGCTGCTTGCTGAGTTTAAACTTGCATGAAAAATGTGTTTGTTGCACCTCAGAGGAGTAACATTTTTGCCTCAAATTAGTCTACTGTTTTTAGCTTTTCACAGGGCTGCTTGGAGCCAGTGGTCACAGTTTTTTTGGTTTTCACCAAAGTACCATTTCTATTTTGTTTAATACTCGTCAAATCCCCTTATGTGCTGGCTGAATATTCTCCTATATGTTTATTTTGAATGTACACTGATGAGTGTAAGATGATCCATACGTACCTTGAATTCTGTCTGTTTACATGTTGTTGCTTTCAGTGCTGGTTATAATTTTCAGTACCATTTTGGCCTGCCGTGTGTCAGTTTAAACATCATTCACAGGTGCTTTCAAACTCACCTCTTGCTGTAGCTTTTCTGAATCTCTTGATCCTCCTGGTAGCTGCAGCCTGAGGGCTTTTCTGGTGCTGTCAAACCCTCCCAAGGATGCTCTTGCATCCTTCCTTACTGCACAGTGCTGCGCTGCCTTGCGGGGGACTCTCAGGTCTTTGAGCTGTTCTGCTACAGAGGTCCTCAAGGCCAGAGTCCTGACACAAACATACAGGCAGATGTTTGATGTTTGAGTGGCTTCTTTGACCTGAGGACTCTTTCCAGCTCCTGGTAAATGTTAATTGTGGGTCTTTGAGAAATGCTGGCCCACGTTGTTCTATTTCAGTTGCATCCCAAACTGACCTGCATGCTGGCTGCTGAGGAGTCCTTCAACTCCAACAAAGACGATCTTCAGCTTCAGGTGGTCACTAGCATTGCTAGAAGAGGATGAGACCAGAAAATTATGTTTAAATATCCCAACACCCTCAGATATTTCACTTCCATAGGAGTGCACTTGGTTTCATCTTACTAGAACAGGTAACATAAAAAAAGAGCTAATGCTGCAAAACCTCATTGCTGGCAGCGGTAACGCTACCTTCTCTCTGTTTTCTGGAGTGAGGTGTCAAATCATCACTGTTCGGCATCTGTGTTTATCAGCACATTTCAGTTCTGCTTCGCCCTTGGGTGAAATGCCTTGCTAGAGCACTGCAAAAATCACAGTTCCCCACAGATCTCAGACCAGATATCTTTCTGAAATGCTCATGCTAAAATGCTGCCACCCCTCCAGCCTGAAGATGAACATCAAAGCATTGTGCATGCTTTGGAGTGGGAATAGGACTGTGATGATCCTGAGAAGAGCGTGAAAATGTGGGGATGTAGAAACTGATTTTGTAAACTCCCGTGGTACTCATGATCTCTTCTGGTCTTCATCTCTGCATCTTTTTCCTTCCCTTGATGAAATTCACAAAAAAGAAATACCCAAAGGAACTGTGCAGCAGGGAAAAACACTACTTTTCTCCCCAGGTTATTAAATTCTCCTGTTGTGAGATGTAGTCACCTTAAATGCGCACCTGAAGACATCCAGAAATCAGCATTTACCCTTATTATGCTCTTTATTTTCCTTACCCCTTAGGAAAAAAAATATCCAGCAGTATCAGCAGCTCAGTCAGCGTCTTTGGGAGGATTTTCTCCCACACAGATTTCTGCAATTAAGAGCCTCAACACCAAGTTACTGGAATTTGCTGCCTGTTGTGGTTTTTCCCTTCTCTTTGTGATTAAATGGTTCAAATTCACTGGGTAGGCCCTGGTGTATGGGCTGCTCTGTTTATCCCTGTCAGGGATGGGATGGAGAGGAAGGGAACATGCACCAAAATAGTGGGCAATCTCGACTGGAAAATATTTAAATATTTAAAATGTCAGATCCTTTTTAGTATTTCTTGAATATGACACATCCACAGTCATTCACATTTCATTTCTGGAATCTATGGGCTTGTGTTTAAGACTAAAACAAGCTTTTCTCCCAGTGATGGCCGGGCCATCTGCCTCTCTTTGCTATCCTCACGGCTGGGTGGCTAAATAAGAAGGAGTCATTCAGCTAACCTCAGCATCTGCCAATTGTTCTTTCTCAGTGACCTTTCCAAAAACTGCCTCCTTTTTGCCTAAAAATAAATCTTATATTACCAAGCTGAAGAGGCAGATTTCCCTGTGCATTTTGAATAACATCTTTGTATTGAAATGTCTCTTGGCTCCCACGTAATAAAAGTCTGACATTAAAAAAGGTGTTTTAAATGGGTACCAAGTATTGGCTGATACTCAAAATACAATAGGACAGTTGAGCTTCTGTGCAATCTTGTGACATGCTATCATTAGCACCTCATGAAATGGAGGGGAGGGAGAATAAAAACACTCAAACATTTCTGGAGACCTTCCATGAGCTATTATTTTATGCAGGAATTTTCACTTTCAGAGTGCCTCTGTTTCAAACCAGTTCACCTTAATGACGCCTCTAGCTTTTGATGAAAAATTTTCCAGTAGTTCTTGTTGCTTGGGCTTCTTCTCCCTTTCCACCCATTGGTGAGCAGTTGGTGTGGCAACGGTGAAATCCAAAATGGAAAACAGACTCTGAATGGGTCCAGTTCCCAAGGACAGCCTTTCCTTTTGGGTTTTGGGATTCTACAGTTGGACTCGATGATCTTAAAGGTCTTTTCCAACCTAAATGTTTCTATTCTATATACATGTGTATATATATCTATATACACATATACACACAAACACATATAAAATCTTGGCATGAAAGTGATGGTCCTTAGAATGAGAGCTCGGTAGCAGCGGTGAAGCTGCAGAAGCAGGGAAATGGTAGGTGAGATTTCCATGGTGTCAGGCTACGATGGTTTGCTTTCTCAGTTCTTGCCATGTGAGAGATTCTGGTGAAGAGCTTCCAGAACCAGAGCTATCCCAGCTGGTGTCTCTTTGCATGTGCTACCATGCTAACAGACTGGAAACTGAGCTTCCTCAAAGCACAATTCCTGCTTTATATCTGTGTGTAAAAATGTATTCGCAGTATCTGTCCGTTAAATCACTGATATAATTTCAGGTCATTTCCTCTGCAGTTTATGGACCATTTCCCAAGCCAAACCAGTCCCATTGTATCTTCTGCTTCTTGTAATAAATACTTTCAAGATAAGTATTAATGGCTTTTGTGAGTACCAAATGGCAAGATGACAGGCCTGCCAGACTTGCAAATGTAGATTTTTTGTCAAGAAGGAACATTGCTATATGGTAGCGATGTGTCGTTGCAAAATGATGGAGCTAAAGGGTGAAGGCAGGAAAACCAAACTCTCCTAGTTTTGCTCAGAGAAGGGCTAGACCTCTTGTTTTGCCTGTTCTTTGACTTTTCTCCAGCTGCTGTGTTGTTGAACTTTTATTTTCCCCATAATCAGGCTGATATCATAGGGATTTGCATGGAAACTGATGCCCTCAGCTCATCTCAGTGCCAGAATTACAACAATCTCTTGTTTCTAATGGAAAAAAGATGTAAAATCCCCAGACAGCCCCAGTTCATGTGGTGTGTGATTTGCTAGCTTATTCACAGAACCCAGTTTGATGTCTTCATCTAATTTCATGAAACTGCAGAAGTAGGAAAAAGAGTACACATTTATATGGTGTCTATGTGGATACATGTTCATTGGGTCAGTGTTTCTCTGCTGCTTCTTTTTGCAGTCTTCATGGGACCTTGCCTCTGCCGCCTGGGCGATCCCATCCCCTTTTGAGCTGTGCAAAGAACAGACTTCAGGATGCCTGGTTATCCCCAAAGGCAGCAAAGATGTCTTTGCTTTGGGACCCTACAGCTATCTGTTGCCATGTCAAGCTCCCTGCAGATTCAGACAAGCATCACTAATGGCTTCCAAGTTTTGCTAAAGTTGGCGGTACATTTTCCAGCCTTTCTGGGGGTTAACTTCTTGGTTTAAAGGAAGTTTGACCCCAAACTCTATCAGCTGAAGTAGATAATGGGAGGTTCAGGAAATGGTAGAAGTTGTAGAATGAAAACCCACTAAAAGCCTTGTGCCCTCTGGCATGAGTACCCTTGTTTGGTACCATCAAAGGAGGGCTGGCAGAAACAGGTCCTGAATCACAATCAAGTATGCTGGACAGACAGATCATAGTGTTACCAATACTGACACTCATCCAGAGGGAAGAAACCAATGGACAGGCCTCGTGCGTCTTGCCCTTTCTAGCATATTTAGTTCCTGGCCAAAGTTTTGGGAAAAAAACCCAACCCTGCTTTTAACAGATGTTTGTCCAAACAACACCCAAATATTGACACAGAGCTGTTTCTGCCCAGCAAGATTGAATCTACTTGGCTTGCTGGCTCTCTGCTTCCGAAACCAAGATGCCATCCAAGCTGCAAATGACTCATAGTGTGACCTTCCCACCTGATGCAATTTGAAGCAGCCGATGCAGGAATGTGCACGAGAGAGCCAGCTCAATAAAAATCAAGACTTACTTTAGGGGTGGATTATGGGTAAGCCACAGCCATTTCAGCTTTTAAAGGCTTGGCCTCAGACCGTTTTTTTTCCTGTTTAGCTCACTACTTGCTTTAACCAGAGCTGGGAAAGCTGCTGACTCCGTACTGTGAAACCTCATCGACCTGTATGAGAAGCTGATGTAACTTAGTGCTGGCATCGCACTTGAAGAGACTGGCTGTTGTGCAGTGATGTTCAAAAGACCCTGAGCTCTTACACTTCACCCCATGTGCAAGTCTCCCCTGGAGGTCCCCACCTGTAAGCCAAGTCAACCCAAGTACCTAGAAAATTCAGGGAAATTATGGTGGTTTGAAATATTAGGCTTCAACTTACTTGCCCTTTTACCTGGGCAAGTAAGCTTGAGTGGATGGTTTCTCCTCCTGCACACACACACACACACACACACACACACACAGAGGTATTGTTTCTGTATAAACCATGCAGACACAGTCCCTCCTGTTTATGTTTTTTTGGTAAGCTTACAACCTTGAGGGTTACAAGATGCTTCAGTGAAAGGAAATAGAGAGTGTTAAGATGTGCATGGGGAGGAATTCTGCCCTTTCCTTGAGGGTGCCAAAGTTCCTCATTATTTGGTGCTATCTTGGGTCCGGTGGGGCATGGGAAGGGGCAGCGAGTGGATGTCTACAACTCTCTCCTTGCCTCCATCCTGACGTGAAGGGGGTTTTTAAGGAGTGTCTGCCCCTTCTGCCCCCTTTGCAAGCACTGTGATCCCTCCCAGCCCCAGATCCATCAGCAGGTACATCAAAAGAGTCTATTTTCACATGTGTCAAAATTAGGGACAGAAAAGTAGTATCTATTTACTTAGCCTGTGTAGGTGCTTTTCTGGCTTTCTTGGGAGACATCATCTTTCCACTGTCTCCCTCCGCACCCATGTTCTCCTCTCCTGCCTCCTGTGCTCCCCCTCACACCCCCTGACAGATGACTCTTGCTGTCAGGAATTGGGGCTGGCAGGCTCCCCACAGCCAGAGGGATTGGCCCCGGCAGCTGTGTGCGAGCCGTGGTGGTGTGGTTTGGGTGTCCTCCAGGACCCTGACTCACTGAAGGGGGCACAGGGAGTGACCACATCCCTCCTGGGGAGCTGAGCTGCTCTGGTTTGAACTCCAGACCCCTTTCCACCTCTTTCCCATTCACTTTTGTGTTTTAGGATTCAGAGAAGCGGAAGGGCTCTCTGAAAGGGACCAGGGCTGCAGATGGATGCTGTCACACCCCTGCACAGCGTTTGCCACATGCCCTGCTTGGTAAAGGCTGTGTGAACATTTTTCTCCACCTGGTTGGCCATGTAGTGTTGGTTTGGCGTGACTCAGGAGTGACTGACTTTGCTTGAAATAAAAATGACATGCAAGCAAGCATTCCTCTTCCAGAAAGATGTGACTCACTGGAGATGTGCCTCCTCCCTTTTTGGGTGCAGCCCCTAGCTGTGATTCCCTTCAGAGCCCTTTTTGGGTTTCTTTCACCCCAAAACTTGTGTTGACATTGAGAAGCAGATTTCAACAGTCCAGGCAAAATTCTTCTCCTGTGCACTGTGTGTGAGCCAAGGTGCTCCTCGGTCCCCTGCGGGCCACATCCAAGTTCTCCATGTTGGATTGAGTTCATATGTCAGACGAGGGTTAAATGACCTGTCGTGAGCATTTACTCTGATTTTCTGTGCTTAACATACACCCTAGGATTTGCTCCAATATTTCTGCTCCAAGCCCATAGTCTGTGGCTGGTCGAGGACACAGGTCTGCAGCCAAGATGTGAGGTGGGGGCCTGTCTCTGTGACTGAATATTGGCAGCAGCTGATCATAAAAGTTCTTCAGCACGTAGAAAGGTTTCCAAGGCTTTCAAATTACTGACTGCATTGCTGCTCTCACTAACAGAAACTTCTGTTTCTGCCAGATGTGGATGCTGAAACTGGGCAGGGGGAGAAGATGCTTGAGGCAAGGAGCTGCAGCTGCCTACAAGCAGAGCAATGAGCTGGTTTCAGGCTCTGAGACCCAGGACCTTGCTGGAGATCACGGTCAGCACCTGAATTCAATCCTATTCCCAAACATAAAACCAAATTAAATTAGTGTATAGCATGTCTTAGTCTCTTTTTGCCTCACACTAAACTGTTGCATCCATCAAGGAGAGAGCTGCAGCATGCAACAGTGTGAATAAAGGAGGTTGAAATCTATCATCTGTTGCCTTATGTAGTTCACTGAGAAAGGAGACCATGTCTGGGCAGAACAGCCCTACTGGGGCTGAGATGTTTGAGCTGAACAGTCTCATCAGGAAGCTCAGGGATGCTCTGGAAAACAGCAAGATCAAGTTAGCTCACTTCTGAAATGCAGCATCCTCTTGACTTCCCAAAGGAATGGTGGGGCCTCAAGGGTGCAGTGGAAGGACGGAGTGGTTTCATATCCTCCCCCAAATCTGGTGTAACTGTGGGCTGCAGCCCAGAGGGTGGCTTCCCTGCCTCGCAGCCCTTGGGTGGGAGGTGATGGTGACCCAGGGACATGATACCTCCAGGCTGTGCTTTGCTTTGGTGGGGTTAGTTTTCTGTCTGGTTTGTTGACTTATTCAGCATGCCCAGCAGCTCCACAGAGGCCCCATGTTGGTTTTGCAAGGGAAATGGTAGTCACCTGGGGCTGGATCTGGCTATGCCTCAGGAGGACTGAGACCATTCCTCACCTCTTCCCGCTTGCCAGGGACCTGCAGGTGCACCAGATCAGTGTCAGATGAGTGTGGGGTCACAGTAGGAGTATTTTTCTCTCTTCTTTTTCTTTTTTTAAATAACCCCATCTGAGTTTATACAGAGGTAAGAGCTAATGCTACTGCAAATCATTGAAATGATGAATATTTAAACACCTGAAGTTGGTGTTAAATGAAGGAAAACCACAAGAGAGACAGCAGTCATAGGCTGTGACTTTGTAACCTGAAACCCAGGTGAGCTTGGGCACAGCAGAGCATTTTCACAGGGGAAGAGAAATGTTCTCTTCCTTTCAGGCAGTGCTGTGACTTTGTGGGAAGATTTATCCTTAGCTGAGAAATGAATTGAGGTATGGACGAAGATGAAAAGGTCAATTTCTTCTGTTTGTCCGTGGAGGGAGAGAGGGAATTGGTGTAGCTGAGGTCTGTCACTGCTGAAGCACCAGGAGCCAAGCAAACAGCAGGCGATCGGTGCGGCTCGCTGCTCTGTCATTTGCATATGTGGCTTTGATTTGAATACACAAATTTTGATACTGTTGAGCAGAAAAAATTCTGTGGCACAGCTACTGAAGCTACTTGTATTCTTGTACTTACCTAATGCTTTAAAATAACATGTTCTGACATGGATGTTGGGAAATGCTTGGGGTGGTAGGAAGGGGGGTTCCCTGTGGTCCTTGGCCCCAGTTGAGGGTGGTTATCAGTCCCTGCTTGCTGGCCAAGCGGCAGCACCACGGGGCTGTGGTGCTGCTCCTAATCCCTGTCTGAGAGGCTGAAGCCTGGTGAGGGATCACGTGGCTCGTAATGATCTGTTTTCTGTGAGCCCTCAGTCCAGAGGTGTCCCTGATCCGAGCCAGGCTGCAGATTGCCCCAGACCAGGCTCGTGGCTGTTGCACTGATGCAATGGGGCCGTGCTGGTGGGACAAGACTAAATTGTATGTCTTGCTCTGGATGAATTTCTGTCAACCTGCAAAATCCTGCAGAAGGAGGAAAACATCATTAATTGTACTGCTGAGAGTACAGGAAGGGACTCCAGCTAATGGAGATCATGGTAATCTCCCTTGTACTGCATACAGGTGAACTATACCACTAACTGATTTTGCTACCTCTCTGTTCCTGCACACTTGGGTGACTTTAAGTAATTACACCTCATCTAATGGTGTTTTTCTGGATAGTTAGTTTAATACATTAATTTATGGCATACTTTGCTGCCTTTGCTGAGGTTTTTGTGCCGAGTATGTCCCCTCATGTTTATCTTCTGATGCTCAGTCTGCAAGGAGCCCTGATCCTGCCTGAGTAACATACTAACCTTGGACTCCAAATGCTTATTCTTTTACATCAAGATCCCAAATTATTTATGGCTAAAGCTGACATTGTCTTACATCCACTGAGTCCAATATAAATGATGCTCTGGCCTTAGAAACACCAGGCTGCCAGGAGACTCAGCCTCAAGATTGTCCTCTTCGCCATTTGTCAGAAATGCTCCAGCACCTTTTCCAGCCCTCCCCCCATAAAGCCGACTTGGACTTTGAGGCATCACTAAGGGGGGAAAAAAGCTCTCCAGATCTTCCCAGCAGCACAGCTATGGAATGCCCCAGGTGGAACCAGTTTGTAGTGATTTTGCAAGACTGCTAGAAGACTTAGAAATTGGTGGTCCAAGGCTTGCCACTCACTGATAATGAGGCTCGTGCAAGTAGGAGCCTTTGAGGACAGGCCCACCTAAGCAGGAGAAAACACATCATGGTGGATAACATGAAATCTGGAGAGAATTTTAAAAGGATATTAAAATATTTAATAATGGGAAAGTGGCTCAAAAAATTAGCAGGGGAATAGCTCCCAATCCCACCACTGAAATGCTGTTTGGTAAGAAAGGTCAAATAGCAAATCCCTGAGGACACACATACTTAGCCAAAAATCATGTTAGCTTTCAGGACGGTGTGTCTGATTTGCTCAGGTCAAACAGTCATCTATGTTTTTGTCTGCCTCCCTTAGATATGAACATTTTAGGAAGTTAAAGCTATGACAAGTATTCAAAATACATCAGTGAGACTCCAAAGTGTCCTGATTTCAGAGGAGATGTCAGAAATTATTATTCTTTTCTTTGCCTTATGGCATTTTAATACTTTCCTTGACCTGTGTCATATTTTTAAAACTTTCTCTGAAACCAGAAGAACTGGAAACTTCACTTAAAAAGCAGGGGGAAATTTTACCTAGTGTGGTCTTCAAACAGACTTTTATAATCTCTGAATAAAAACTGAGAGCTCCAAAATCAATAAGCTGGAGCTCAGAAGGGGAAAAAAAAAGTGTTTCTTCAGTTATGATCAGGGTTAAGCATGGAGGCTACAGCTTTGCCAGGTGCTCTGTGTGCCACTGTCTTTGCTGACGTAGATATTCACTATCTAGGCAGGTTTCTTTCTGAAGTGCTGATAAATCAGGTAGGAATTTCTCAATTTGCTCTCTTCTAGCCTGAGATTTAAGGAACTGGTCAGTAAGTCATTTGGGACTTCAAATAAGCTCTTTGATTTTACCTTACACCGCTTGAGCAGATGTTGTGGTAGCTATGTACATCCATGGTGAGCAATCACAGTCTTACAGGTATTTCCAGCAATTTCTGTAGCTCTTTCACAGCATCACAAGCCAATTCTCACCTTCCTTCCCCTCAATGATTCCCCAATGATGAGACATTAGTTTTGGCCTCATACGCTTTAGCTTAGATATTAGGAAGAAATTTTTCACTGTGAGGGTGGTGAGACGCTGGAACAGGTTGCCCAGAGAAGCTGTGGATGCCCCATCGCTGGAGATGTTCAAGGCCAGGCTGGATGAGGCTTTGGGCAACCTGGGCTAGGGGGATGTGTCCCTGCCCATGGCAGGGGGGTTGGATCTCGATGATCTTTAAGGTCCTTTCCAACCCAAACCCTTCTATGCTTCTATGCTGCAAATCACATGTAGCCCCTTCTTGCATTCATCATAAATACACACTGATGTCCTTCACGAGGTTCTCAGAAGGTCAGGAATTGCACTGTCATCACACACAAGCCCCCAGATATATTCAGCAAATAAAGGGAAGCCACACCTTTGTTCTGTAATGATTTTGTCCAACACACGGGGACACAAACATGCCATTTTCTGTCTTTTGTGTTGTACCGATGTGTATGTGAGAACTAGTGGTTTTAGAGATGGTGTCATACAAGCCCATATATCATATAGGCATAATCAGCTACTCCCTCTGTGCACAGCAAAACAAGTATGGCCAGAAGCATGGGTAAGCAGAGCTGTGGCAAGCTGGGACAACCCAAGAGTGCAACAGGTCTGCAAATCTTGTCTTGAAAAACCTTAACCCCAGCTCTCAGTGAGGCTTTGCAACTCTTTCCAAGCCTGGAAATGTAAAATGACCTACGGGGACTCCTGCCCGTGCATTTCTTCCCAATGTGACCCTTGAGGAAGTGCTTTGCCAGAGGTGAGCTTCTTGTGTACCTGCAAAGGCGGAGCCTGAAAAAGCTCTTTGGCGCAAGAGAGATCTTTATTGGGTAAGGGTGAGGAACTGTCTGCTGATGGAAGACTTGGTAATAAAATTATTGGGTTTTTCTGTTTATTACAGGCAGAAGCAGCTGACAAATCCATCCCCTCTGTGCTTTTTGTGTGGCATTACAAAATTAGAAAGTTGTTTTTCAATGAACATGAAATTGCTGAAGAATAGAAACTGAAGTGCCATAAATAGCGCTGGGATCTTTGAAGCCACAAAGCAGAGCCTGTTCTGCTGGGAGATGCCAGGCCTGGGAACATGGGTTTTCTTTGTTTGTATGCCATTATGCAGCAGCTGGTGTGTCTTGAGCATGACTCCCAGATTTGTGCTGTTAACTAGGGAGGAAGAGGAAATACCGACAGGCTGTGAGTGGGGGCTAAGAGAGATCTGAGTCTTTCAACCCACCTGGCTCAATGGAGCAATGGTCTTCTAAGTAGACACACGGTAGGGTAAAGAACAGGTCTGCAAGTAAAATTTGGAAGGGAAAAATTATATGAGCCCCCTAAAGAGTATTATGTTTCTGTGTTGTCTCAGGGGGGATAAAGAAATCCCAGTTCTTTCTCTTAGTAGGTACACTTGGTCTCCAATGTCCTTGTCACCACCGCCAGTGGGTTTTGCACTGGGGATGGTGGCAGCTGATGCAATGGGGCATCCACCTGTAGGTTGTCTACCCCTCCTAAAACCAGCATTTTCGTGCCCTGTTTGAGCAGTTTGGCTCAAAACGCAGCTGAAGAAGCAACAGGTGCTGATGGGGCTAGTGCTGAGCCCAGCTGAGACCCTTCCATGGTTATACCCCAGTGCCAGGAAGGGCAAATCATGGGCAACTTTGTTTGGATGCAACTCCCCAAAGGTGTCACCTAATAAAAGATGGTTGACCTGAACCCCAACACACATGAGACAATTGTAGAAGCCTGTTATGTTTTATCTGGTGTGAATGCATATCTTGGGGGAATTGAGACCCCATCCTACATCCGTGTCTGCTTTTTGGATGGATGATGTCTCGGCTTGAAATTTGGAGCTGCTTTCTCCCCCTGGTTGTCCATCACTGTGCTCCAGCTTCGCACAGCCGCTGCTCAGCTTTTGGTGTTGGAAATGAGGATGGTCATGAAAACCTGCTGACCTTCAAAAGAGCTCCAAACTAAACCCTAACAATGTTTTTAATAAAGGTGATGGCTCTGAAGGCTTTTGTCTCAGGTACTGCATGCCAGATAACAGCACAAGAGATGCTTGTGAATGGGAACTTTATCAAACTTTATTAAAGGACTTGCAAGAGTGAGGGCTGTGCCTTTCAGCCTCATCATGGGAGAACTACCACAATAAAACTTAGTTTTTTAAACTAAGCTACAGAAAGCAGGTTTAAACGCTGTCAGTGTTTTTATTATATGGGTTTCCACGGAAATGTTTTCTTAAAATGAACACATGGTGAAGTCGTCAATTGGTTTCAGGTGCCTGTGAGCCTCTGTGCATTGCACTGTCTAATTGCTTGCTCAGTTTTTAGTCTATGAACAGTGCAGGAACAAATGGCCCATGGAGCCAAGCTTAAGGACAGACAGACAACTACAACTCGAGAGGGTTAGGAACAGTTTCTCCAAGGAACAGTAGCCAAGATCTGGGGGAAAAACCTGCCAAAATCATCAGCTGAAGTAAGTAACTCAAGAAGGAGCTGGGCAGGTTTCCAGACCTGCAGAGTATGAGGTAAAGCCATTAACAGGCTTTTTGGTTTTAAGATAATGAGAGATTGGTCAACGACTGGGATTTCCTGGACTCACAGGGCTTAGGAAATACCAGAAACACAAGACATGGATGGCTTGGATGGGGAAGTGGATGCAGGGGCTGCTCTGTGCCCACCACCAGCCTCCTCTGTCCCGGTGCCCACCCAGTCCCTGCAGGAGGAGGTGCCTGGCAGGGGGTCTACAGCATGCCATGCCACCCCCCAGCCAAGGGAAGGGTGAGCTTTGCCATTGGCCTGGCCCACCTGCCTGCTTGGCAGCCATGGGTCAGCGGCTGGGGATCTGCACCCAGACGATGAGGTTACCTCCAAGGCAGTGAGTCTTTTGGGTATTTTTGTTATATTCCCTCTTCTTCCAGTCATTTGGACAAAGGAGCTGGTTCTTTTCAGGGACAAAACTCACAAAACCCAGTCCGTGACCGTGAGAGCACCATGGGGTATCTGCTTGCAAATTTTAAGTTCTGGGGTTTTAATGCCAAACTCTGTCCTTGCATTTGGAGGGGCTGGAGAGGTGGTTTTTTTTATTTATTTTAGGGGTTTTCCAAAAGGGTTGTTCTAAAAAGGTGGAGGAAAAATGAATTGTTCACTGACTGTGCTGTCTAAGTCTGGGCAGACCCAGAGACAGGTTAGTGTGTGCTGGCACCCTGATGAAGAGCCAGCAAGACCTTGGAGGAGGGATTAATCACCTTATTGAGCTTCTTATTTGTCTGTATACTTAGGTTCCTCCTGCTTTTCTGCACGCCGAGGGGTTGGAGATGACACTCTCAGATCTGACCCAGAGGGCTGCCATCCTGCTGCCCTTTTGTGCCTGGTGGCCCCTGAGTGATGGGAACCAACATGTTTGCCATGCCCACCATGAGAGAAAAGATATCCCCTCAAAATCCTCTGATTTCTCTCTCCTTGTTCCTTTTTTTAAATATGCATGAGGTTTACATAGAATAAATTAACAGAGCCCATCAGCCATCTTCAGGCCGGCATGCAAGATGGAGCTGAACCTTTCCCTAAAGCACTTTCTTACAATTAGGTTCTGCCAAAACTGGCACATAGGTAGCACTGCATCTGGCTGCGCAAGCGTTAATGCCATGGTAGGATGTCTCTTCGCTTTAAGTTTTCTCCATAAGCAAATGATCATTGCAGATCTTGTGGAGTACTTTGCGGTAATCACCAAGAGATCAAATAAATGGTAATAACCTAACTAGCTGTTCAGAAAGATAAGGTTAAACAGCACTATCAGCTGTCTCTTCACAAACATCACAGCATCTGAACTGAAAAGAAGTAATGTTCAAACCTCAACTATGTGTAATGGAGCTGGTTAATTTTGTGCCTATGTGTAAATTTTCTCTGTCTTTGCCTCCATGAAGAGTTTGCTTCATCTTGGTGCCTTTTAGCCTGTTAATCAAGGCTCCATGACTGATGCAAAGACATTGGGCGTTTCAGTTACTAGAAAGGAATATTCAAATACTCTTAATATTTGTACGCACTAGCCCTTGTTAAGTTAAAACTGTCTCAATCATGGGTTTGTTTGAAGAATCTTAATTCCTATCTTGACCTAATATAATCCTGTACCATAACATTTGAATGCCCTCTGAGAAAGCCCCTGCTTGTTTCTTTTTCTCCCTACTCTTTCCTGTACGAGGCATGTCAGTGTACTGGTGTGGACAAGGTTGGCTGATTAGCATCCTCAAGAAAATATCTCAAATAACAAGGTTAAAACCAGTGAGTTCTCCCAGCTTGCAGTGATCCTACTCAAACAGGAGATAAGAAACAGGAAGAAATGGTGTATGGCGTGAACTATACCCTCACCCAGTGGAGGCCAAGGTTAGTGGCTACATCACTAGTCAGGGATGCGGGTGGTTCATCATGTTGGCTGGGTGGAAAGCCATCATCAACGAGCATCACTGGCTGGAGAGAAGTGGAGATTCAAGCCTGGAAACTGGTTCCTTACAGCGTGGGTCCATGTCCATCTGAAACTCTGGAGGTTAAGAAAAATTTAAGGGCCAAGTGACGGACACTTACCTAGCTTTGGATGGAGTGTGGAGCCTGAGCAATTCAAAAGGGGTTGTTTTCGGTTTTTTTTGCTGTGGGTTTTTGTTTTTTGTTTTTTTTTTTTTTTTTTTTTTCTTTTTTTTTTTTTTTTTTTTTTTATTTTTTGTTTTTTTTTTTTTTTTTTAATCCATAAGATGTTGGATTCCTGTTTTGAGGAAAAATGATTGACATTCACTGCCTTACCAACCCAAGTTTCCCACATTCACACACATGCTTTTCCTAGAAGAAATTATCCAGAAAAACAATGTCCCTTTTGTTAAGAGCAGCCGGCTGAGTTAAATAATGCTGCTTTCAGAGTCCCCCATGATAATGGACAAAGCTTCGTGACCTTTTGGTTTGCTGCCTGCCATCATCTCAATTCAGGCTGTGCTTTGTGGGGTGACAGGCAGGACGTCCTGGGCCCTCTGCAGAGGTGTGTTTGGTTTCTGGAGCATGCGCCGAGCGGGTTTCAGCTGAAAGCAGAGGGAGACGCTGCCCTGCAAAGCCCTGGCTCCCAAGGGAGAGCGCGGCTGCAGAAGGGCTTCAGAGTGGGATGAAGAGATGCCAAGCCTAGAATCCGACACCTACGCAGAGCTGCTCTCCACAGCACTTAAGAGGATTAACTAGAGACAGAAAGGAGTTCTTTTAGGGGCTCTTCTGTCTCAGTCAGTGCCTGGGCATGCTTACTCTTTACTACTTGCTTTTGTTTGCCTCAGCTTGGCCTTTGGATCGTTTCCTACCTCTTTCTAGCCAGCCCTCTCCTATCTAGTTCTGTTCTCATTTATTTTGGCAAAATGAGTTTGCCTCTCCTACTTCCCTCTTCATCATTTTTGATGGTGGTGGTGGAGGGAAGGATCTTCTGACTTGGGTTTTTTTTTTTTTTGGAGAATAGCCGCTTCCTTTTCTATTTTTTTCACTCTGCAAATCCTATTACTGAGGTGATGTACTTCAGATGAGGGCACACACCAGTGCTAGGGAAGTAGGAAGCTTCTAAAAACCACACGCTGACTACAATTTCTGTAACAGATTTTCTGACAGGTGTGCTGTGCGGAGTATGCAAATAGCTTCTCAGAAGGCTCACGTGGTGGTTCGTTCCAAGGGTTATGCTTAGGCTTTAGTGTAATGACTTGCTCTAGCTGCTTAGTGTGAATGACTGGCTTTAGCAAATCACTCGTAAAATCTTTTAGCCAGACCATCTGGACCATGCTGCGAAAGGAACGGGGGAGGTCTCATTTAGGGGACTTGTATGTACTGGTGACTGAGATTTAACTTGTGTATAGAGTAACTGTCCCTCTGCCTATCAATCCTGAGCCACCTTTGGAGGGTGTACTAAAGAGAAAGGATGATTACCAAAAAAAAGGCTAATAAGTTTTGACCTGTTTTCCACAAGGTAAAGCACCTGAATCTTTTAAAATTTACTTTGTAAGTCACTGAGCTGCATTTGTTTTGCTTGTATTTTTTGATACCAGCTATTGGATTAATGACATAAGACACTAGTTTTAAATGACATCTTGGCCTTTGGCAAGATACTTTGGATACTTTGGCAGTATCTACCTCTTCTCTAGATGAATAATTTATCTATGCCACCAAATATTTTTGGGACGGGGACAGTGTGTGCAGCACTATGCAAACAGGGAGGCACGTTCCTTGCTACAACGCTTCTCCGTAAATAATGCCATAGGAGCATCCCCATCACTACCCAATTGTATTTCTTAAAAAAAAAACCCCAACTTATTTATAATTCTCAATTTGGAAACTATAGTGGGTGACCTTATGGAAGTCAAACCAATCCAAGCTGAAATGCAGATGTTGGTACAGACAGCATGGAGCATGACTTAGTCATGACGACAGCAAAAATATCTGAGACACCATTCCTTGTATCACTCTGCTGTATAACACATTTTCCTAACCAAGTAATGCTATTTTTGAACTTTTTCCAAACCACCGTCTGCATGTAATATTGTCATCTTACTCAGAGAGCCCAGCCAGAGAAGTTAACATAAAATACTCATTTAATGATTTGAATGGAAAAGGCTGTTGCTAAGAATGGGGTTTGTATCAAGTCCTAGTATAAAAAGGACGTTTTTGTGTGTTTGTGAGATTTATTTAGCTTATAGGTGCTCAGTGAATGTTTCCACCCTCAGTAAGAGGTTCCAGGGACATTAAATTTTGGTTTGGGCTAGAAGTATCTAACTTGTGTGCATTTAAAAAGGAAAAAAGAGGACAAAATTAGTATTCAGGGAACATAATGTTTTAGTCCAGTGCCCATGCCAGTGTTTGATGATGTTAACAAGCCTCAATTCATCCTGAATGTGTGCCTGAGTAGGGAAGGAGTTTATTTTCTCCCTGTTACTGATGAGGATGCTTAAGCACACAGTAAGGGCTGAAGCAGGGACCATAATGGCTCCAATGTGGTGCTGACTTCAGAAGCAGAGCCCCATCTCTGAGCCTACCTGCCCTATCTGAGGATGGTTTTGTGTTGCATAATCCCTGCAGTGGGTCTTGACCATGACATGGCAGCACCTCACTCCTACTCTGCTGAGCCTCTCCTGGCTTTGGGATGTGGTTTTTATTGCAGGTAGTGTTATTGCTGTGGCCATGGCTGGTGGATCCTTCCAGCTCTGCTCCTTCATCTGTGTGTTTCCAGCTGCCTCCTGCTCCTGCCTGTACTGGTGCTCAAGACAAGCCAGTTCAGGAAGCTGACCAGGTTGAAAATTAGTAATTTGTCCTTTTTTCCCCCTCCCTGCTCTCTTCCCTTATGGCTGCTTTAGAACTTGGGGAGCTCTGGTGCCAGATTACACCCGTCTAGCAGGGATCTGTAGCATCCGGCAAACAGGGTCAGGGTCTAGTTTCCAGCCCTACCTGGCTTTGCACAGCTCAGCCTGTCCAGAGCAAAACTTTATGTGGTGGTTGGGGGATGCAGGGTCAAAATCAGAACTGTTTTTTACATTTCCAACACTCAGTATACCTACTGAGATTCGTTTTTTCTTGAACAGGATCTTCCACAGTTGTAGTGTGGAGGATACAGCATTTTTCTGCATGCATCCAACCCCAGACATTCAGACTGATGCTGTGAGCCATGTTAAGGATATTTGTCTGTTTTTTTCAAGTAGCTTTTCATATGGTTATTTATCCTGTCAAAAGTTGGAGAGCAGATAGCCCTGAAAAAGTAGTTATTTAAATTTTATAATGCTGTCCTCATCTTTGAAGATACATCATCTTGATCCTGAAGAATGCTGGATCTCTTCTTCAAATCTTCCCACATATATTTATTTCCCATTTTATTCAGTGATGACGATGTTCACATTGTCAAAACAATATCTCAAAAGCAAAACCACTTCTGAGTTAGGTAATTTGTTACATGTTTATTTTGATGACACTGTGAACTCTAGGTTTTTTAAACCTGTTTCAAGACTGAACAAAATACAAATAACTTTTTAATGCTTGTAATATCAGATGATAACTTTGTTTTCCTCTTTCTCAGGCTTGCTGGTGCAGAATAGACACTGTGTGTCACACTGCAGCAATGTGCATACTGACAAATAGACCACTGATAGTCGTATTCATGCAGCAATTTTGTAAAAGGGCTTTCTAAAATAGTCTGCTTATGAATCAGTGCATGACTGGTGACAGACAGACACCTTTTCTGGTTTTAAGGGTTAAAATGTCTGGTGTAAAGCCTGTCTCCTAGAAGATTAAATCCTTCTTCAGTTGAACGATTTGCTCTGAAAGTGTATTTTTTTTTCTAGGCTAATTCGTTCACTACAAACTCTTGCAAACAAACAATGACACATTCTTCAGTTAGAGCTGGGAGGTCACCAGCAATCCCAGTGAAGAGCTTGGCCACATCAAAGAAGTATGCTGAGAACTGTCTTGGAAAAGCTTTCCATAATAGCACAGTCCCATAAGGTGTGGGAGGTATTTTATTTCAGTCAATACAAGAGGTCTTGACTTCACTGGACTATTTCAGAATGCTCAAATGCTTTGGGCATCAACATCTGTCATTCACTAACTGTAATGCCTAGAGCACCAATACAGGATTAAACATTGTCACTTAACTTGTGTGATGTTTGAGGATCACTGGACACCTATTACGCTGGAAAAATGCCTTCCACACATAACAGACCATGTAAGATGCTTCCCCATGTTGAGTGCTGTTACTATACAGCATCCACAGCAGCTAAAAGAGGGACAAATGTTGACCTTCCTTTTCAAAAAGGGCCATTGTCAGGGCAGGAGAGCTTGTCTGCTCTCCCCAGATGCTGGCAGAAAGAATAGTAAATGACAAAATGCAAGGTGTGGGTTTTGGGTTTTTTTTTTAAGATGAGACTAAAATAGATGCTTGCTCCAGAAGCAAAATTATCTAAGAGCAAAACAATATCCATTATACTTAACAGCAGACAAACTGAACAGCTTTACCTATTTAAAACAGTAGCATTTAAAGAACTAACTAAACCCCTTCTAAATAGAGGTTTTGCAAAACAATTATATTTTCGAATCATCTTTCCTGATTTGATATATCGTGAGGAATTTGACTTTTATTTCTCAATAAATATCTTCTACATTCTCATTTTATAGGGACGTTATTTATTAATAAACATGACAATGTGCAGTAGCCAACACAGCACATTGCTTGTTTTTATTTTAACTGTCCATATTATTTTAATACTTGTTTCATAATAATTAAAAAAAATATATACAGATGAAGAAAACCTCTCGTATTCTTGCATCTCTGACCTGTACTCCCAACTGGGCACCAAACAGCAGGGTTCTTTTTTTTGTTTGATTTCCCATATATAATACAGTATCAAAATCTCCTCTTGCATGTCTGTTTGCTCGAATATTACGTCAGTATATTTGATCAGCGATTAGGATCTTCAGTCTTAATTTTACCAGGCTAATGGATAAGATCTAGCATGACATGAAGAATCACATTTGATGCCTATTGTTCAGAGGGGAAACAAGTGGAAAAAAAAGTGACTGCTGGAGTCCAAGATTACGAGTGCTTCTGAACTCTCCTTGCGCTTCATGCTAACCCATTGCTTTTACATGTAGACATGTGAGGCTGCTTATGTTTTCAGATGTCGAATGTGCTTTGCTCTGACTAAAATCACACCTGCCTGGGCTTTCTGTTTGTTTGTTTGTGTGTTTGGTTTTTTTCCCCCTCTGTTAAATAATAATCCTAAATGACTTTGTACTGTTACTAACAGGCGAGTGAGCATTAACACAGTACCTCTATAAGCAAAACTAGATCAAAACCTGCATTATAAGAGGCGGTTAAACTCCTGCTGATGTGACTAACTGTTCAATCATTAGCGATAGGTCAGGATCTGCTTCAGCCAGCAGCTCTATTAGTTCACTGAAACAGTGCCTTTTCATAAAAACTGATGAGCACAAAAGCACCTTAAACTGTGAGAAGAGATAAAAAATATTATAACGTGCTCTCAGAGGGAATGACAGCGAACCACAGTGCTGGTGCATACATTGCAGTGAGTGCAGCCGCTGATGTGCTGTTAGTTAAACAAAGCCACGTTACCCTTAAGTATTTTACTAATTAAAAATAAATGCATATTAAGAAGCTCTGCAAGTACCAGGGACATGGAAGAAAAGTGTGTGCTGAATTTTTGAGCAGTAAACTAACCCTGCCAGTTCTTGAGAGAGAGGGAAAAGCACAGCTGCTGCTTTGATTTCCCTGGGGTAGCAATGGATTTTAAAGCAGGTGAGAGATTCACGCCCGGGGAAAATTTCTCCCTGAATTGTAACACTTTAGAGAGACGCTGTCCGGTCAAATATGTTCTGCAATGAAGCGTTGTTAAAAGCAAAACCCATGCCCCCCGCCATTCTGAACTGAAAAAAAATAATTTTTCATTCATTTCTTCTCCCTTTCTTTCAAAACCTACTGGGGACTGCTTCCACCCTCTCCCAGCCACTCTCCTGGCCAGCCTGGCCCCGGATGTGGCCATACCCTGTGGGCCCATGAAACATGAACTGAAGCACAACAGAAATCTCCTGAAACAAAGAATAAACCCAATCAGCACAGAAGGGTAACTTTAAACAGCATGACATGAAATACAATTTACAGGAATAATCAAACAAAAGGTTTTAAATTAGATTTACCTTAAGAGTTTCCCTTAAATAACACTGTTTTTTAAAAATTTGCTAATTAACTGTAATAAAATGCTTCTTTTTTGAAGGACTGCTGGCGATAAAAGCAGCAGTGCTAAAGGTATTTCCAACTAAAAACACATTTACTAACAGACATTAATACGCCTATAATTGCATTTAATATCTCATCATGTATTTACAAGACCAAGATATTTATATTTTGAAGCGTACTTCCCCTTAGTAGCTGTGTCTGTGTCTGTGTGTGTACATGCATTTGTCCCAGCCAGGGATAACCTTCCCCTCCCAATTCCCTTCTCTCCAAACAGGAACTGCATCTTCAACCTCTTTGTTTTCACATATGTAGTTATCGTAACAATACTAGCAAGCTTTTGAAAAACATCTTCCGTCCTCTCTTGCCATAAAGTTTTGAAGCTGGCCAGGCTTCCAAACACATCCTAAAGTCGTGACATTTTTGATGCTCTGGTAAAGACTTTTGCTGCAGGGCTAATGGAGTAGAAAATGACCACTAGAAACCAGACCCTTTTAAACACCAATGGTTGTATTTAACAAGATCAAATTAATTTGCCTCCTCCCCTCCAAAAACACTGCTCACAGTGCGATTTGAGCAACTGCAGGATTAAGAGAAATATTAGAGGTGAAGTATTGCAATTCTTCCTTCAGATTTTTATAAGTACTCTCTCTTGACTTTTTTCTATTCAATTACCCTCAAATTAATATTAGCAGAGTATCAGTGATGATGCACACTCCCTACCCCAGCTTGAATAAATCATACATTCAATTCATCAAATATTCCAGTGTATCTGATGCACTACAAAGTATCTATTTAATAGATAAAGAGGAATTATCGCCTCAGGGGACAAGCCAAACACCAGCCAATTGAATAATAAAAAGTCTTTATAACTATCCTGGATATTAAATATACCCCAGCACAGATAGACTGTTAAAATAAAAATAGATTTTTTTTTCCTCTTCCTTTATAAAAAAGAACCTATTTTCTCATTCCTAGATATCTCCTACAGTTTCAACTTCAAAAGACTGAAGCAAAACAGATCATGAAGGAGCTCTAGCAAAGTGTTAGTAACTTTTGTTTCCTGACTGAAAAGGCACCTTTAGGTACTGAGGCCATCCTGGGGATTCTGGCCAACAGCACAGAGGGACAGCATCATCGGTCATGCAAAGGAGACATGACAGGAGTCCCCTCCTTGGAAATGCTGGCTGTTGGGTCCTTAAGACCATTTTGACCATTTCCCCTTACTTTTTACAGGCAGAACTGAAAGAATCTATTTTGTTTTGTTCTCCTTCTTAACAGACACTTTAGATCTGACAACTCTGAGCACCGTGCCTGATCAGATAATGAATGTTTACACGCGATGGTCTGTGTTTCCAAACTGCTCCATTGTTCCCAGCATCCAGCGGTGAAGTGCCGATGCCCATCAGGACAAGAAAGCAATAGCAGAGGAAGGAAGGGTTTCCTGCCTGACAAGAGCAGTCCTGTTTAAATCAGACATGGAGCTAACTACCCATTCAAACATATGCACACACAACACTGAAACAGATTGCCTGGCTCTGCCTCGCATAATATTATCAAACCTCAGCGAAGCGTGTTTAATAATAAACAGGGTGAGATGATACCATAGTGCTGGCAACATGGCAGGCAGAGGAACGATCACAAACTGTCCTTTCTTTATTTGTCCCTCTGGAAAAACATTTGTTCTGTTGCCATCTGCAATTTACCTCTGCCCTGCTGCAATTCTTTGAATGCGCTAAGTTGGTTGAGAGATTTGGGGTGAAATTTTACAGCCTGGCTGTTGTGCAGATTTGGGTTGCTTTCCTGATTAGAGAACAGTATGTATTTTATTAATAACTGCGTTTATCCTCAGCTTTAGGGTTTGCATCTCCAGCAGGAGTGGGTTTCTTCCTTGCATTCATGCATGGTGACATCAGTGATACTTAGGCACTTGACAACATGGTAGATGTGAAGATCTGCTGCAAAATCTGCGGGATCTCTTTGGTATCCATGGCAATAAAAGACCGACCTGCTGGTAGCATCCTCTGCAGCCTAAGGAGCAGAACAAGGGAGAAGACACAATTACCATTTCAAATTATCTTCCCTACCACAAGCCAGAGTTCCTTAAGAAAGGATGTTTTTCCTTTTGAATACCTTGCCAATCCATGCCGTTCAGTCGCTGTCACTATGCAATTAAAGGCTTGGGAAAACAGCAGTGGGAGGAAACACTGAGAGCAGCAAAGTCACAGAGGTCCTTTCAGCAAGACAATCAAGACTGTTTCCAGACATTTCTATTCATGTCCTCTTTCTGATGTGCAAAAACTCTGTTTTGATCAAGGTACCAGTGACCCCACAAGGTACTACCACAACTGGCTTTCTGAGGACAGCTGGAGATTTACTATGGAAATGAAGATATTTACTTACTCTAAATAGATTACCATGAACCCACAGCTCTCTCAGTTCAACACCTCCAGTGATTCTAAACCTGCTTTTCATATTTCCTCTTTGAGATCAGAGCAGATTAGGTGGAAAGACATTTTTTCTGACAATATTAGCTTGACAGATTTTTTATTCACAGCTTAAGCCCCCTTAAAAAAGCTAAAAAAGATGCACGTTACAACAGCAAGCTCAGAATGTATTTTTTCACTGCTTTATAAAGGAGTTTATGCTCCCCACTATTTCTTCTGTGCTAAGTCAAGTCTCACTTTTAAAAGTGAGTTTTATAAAAGCTGCTACAGAGAATTCCCTTCTCCTTCCCCCACAGCAGTTACAGGAAGGCTTTGTCTAATTCTGCACTTCCACGTACATAGAAATGCATTTCAGTGACAGCATTGTGTGCATTTTCCATACCCAGTGAACTAGGCAATTATAAGATCTCCTCTTACCCAGCAGGATATGCTCAATGCTTTTTTTTTCTTTTTTTTTTTTATTCTGAGCAGAAATAAAAGGACCTTCTGTAATTATAATCTTTCAGAATGGATTCTTTTTTCATGCATAATGCAGCTCTGATGTACAGACCTGCAGACATCACTAACACAGGCTGTGCAGCTGTATCTTTCAAACCTTTTCTAATTAAAGCTATGTACCGAGGGCCTATTCCTTTTGGGCCTCCTCTCATTCTGCTCTATTTGAAGACTTGAACAGAAGCAGAAAAGGCACTGTTAATATTTGTGGCAATACCAGCTTTTTGCTGCATGTGCTGGTCATCAGTGGATATGGAACATCACCTGGGATAGATTTTCCTTATTTTCCCCTGTGCCCAAACAATTTAAAGTCAAAGCATGCAGAAGCAATAAAAATAGGCATATTGGTTCAGGCTCTCCAAAGAATTTAGGTCTCTAACACAAGGGGAGTATCTGAGTCAAATTTTGTCAGTCTAAAGACCACTAAACTCCACCTTCTCTTGCTTTAATCTCTTTTCTTAGGTTCACACACATTCAAACCCCATAATGGAAAACTGCAAAAGCACCACATCTCTGTCTGTGATATTACATTTGGTGATAGTGCACATTCTCCAGTGGGAGGAAGGCGTCAGGTGCTCCCTTTGGATGTGCAGAATGTTCCAGACTAGCTGGCCATAAGGGATGTCTGCAAGGACCCACAAACCAGTGTCTTCCTTGGCACAAGTCAAACGCTACCGCTTCTCGCTAGTAGATTAAAAAAAAAAAATAGAATGAAGGATGAAAACTTGAACGTGAGCTGCAATGCCTGTTTGCAGCCCAGAAAGCCAACCGTATCCTGGGCTGCATCAAAAGAAGCATGACCAGCAGGTCAAGGGAGGTGATTCTGCCCCTCTACTCTGGTGAGACCCCCCCCAGGAGTACTGTGTTCAGATGTGGGGCCCCCAATGTAAAAAAGACATGGACCTGTTGGAGGGGGTCCAGAGGATGCCATGAAGATGATCAGGGGGCTGGAACACCTCCCATATGAGGACAGGCTGAGAGAGTTGGCGTAGTTCAGCCTGGAGAAGAGAAGGCTCCAGGGAGAACTTACGCTCTTTAATATATGAAGGGGACTCATAAGAAGGATGGAGACTTTTTCCCAGTGCCTGTAGTGACAGGACAAGGGGTAACAGGTATAAGCTGAAAGAGGGCAGATTTAGATTAGATATTAGGAAGAAATTTTTGACTGTGAGGGTGGTGAGGCACTGGAACAGGTTGCCCAGGGAAGCTGTGGATGCCCCATCCCTGGAGGTGTTCAAGGCCAGGCTGGATGAGGCTTTGATCAACCTGGTCTAGTGGAGGGTGTCCCTGCCCATGGCAGGGGGGTTGGAACTCGATGATCTTTAAGGTCCCTTCCAACCCAAACCATTCTATGATTCTATGATCAAAACCTTGGTGCAGAACACCAGCAAGGGCAACTATGCCTAACTTCACTGCAATAAAAGCATAGTTTAGATTTACGATGAATGGAAACAAAGAAAGTTATATTAGGCATAAAACAAACATACTTACCTATCTGCCTGGTCTCCTAAGGATCCTATAAATATGGCAAAAGCGTTGACTTGGGCGTTGGTGGTCAAGGCCTGGGCAAACCTTGATGGTTGAATACCGTATCGCTCGAGATTTGCGTCACTCAAGACAATAACAAAATACTCATCAGCCTCTTCCTTAGCGATTTCACGAATGGCGTGCTCTGTCCCTTCCAAGGTATGGTCTCCACTCATGCAGAACTGAGCATGGGCATGCATGGTCTGTGTGCACAGCATAATCAAGTGGAAATATGTAAGATGACTTTATGAATAAACATTCATTTCAACTGGCACAGGAGGGAGCAAATACTCAGTAATGCTATATTAGGGGATGCTTCAGAGATATGGACAGTGCTCCAGATAATACAGAAGATGTAGCTTTTTATACAAAATACATCATATTTTAGGACAGACATCATGTCTTAAAAACACAGTGGATCAAATAAACAAAACCCATGCACAGACAGAATTAGACAGGACCTTAGGGAAGGTAAAATACTTTGATCAGCTAGTTTGAGTAGCTACATTCCTATGTATTTAAGGAAGAAAACGGGGCTTAGTTTCCTAATACTGCAATAGGTTCCAAAACCTAGCAGTGTCACAGTTATTATCAAATTTCTTACTCCAGACACTGGCAGCAAGGTTTAAAAATGATGAAACATTTTGTTGGGCTTATATGAAATAAATACATGGTTTTCATTGATGACGCTGTTTCCTATACAGAACACAAGGAATTTTAGACATTACAAAAATCCAGTCTTTCTAACCCAAATAACTGTCAATCTTTTAAAAATGCTTTTTGAAGGAAGCTCAGATACACAGTTCTAACTTATCAATCTGTCAACCAGGTAAATTCTAAAATGTACGCATTTGTTCTTCATCTTACTGCAGTAAAATCTTGGTGAATACTTTTGCAATAGTGATTTAAAACATTTACAACCTAGCACTGACACAGTTTCCCACTGCTACTGTGACACATCACTTTCTGAAGGTACCAGGCTAAGTCAATGACCTGGGATCCCTCTGCAGTTTAAACTAGTGACTTACACACTAATAATATCACCACAGTATTTAGGTAGAGCTATCTATATCACTGTATAATGCTTGAAACTTCCTATAGCCTTTGACAGGCAGTCAAAACGACACATTTATGACACAGCAGTCCAGAAAAAGGCATATCTAGCTTCCATTATTTTGGTGTAATTTGTCTTCTGCCAAGTCTCTGAAAAGTCCTGTTTCAGCTTTATGCAAATACAGAGATTTCATTTTCTCATCTACCTTTTATACCACTCTCCTTATGTTTTCCATTCTGTGACCCACGTACAATTTTATCTTTGCAGTCATAAAATCCTTGGTTATCCAGCATCACTTATCAGTAGGATTTACCTTAAGAATCTCTAATCTTTGCTTATTGTTCTTGGGAACTCTGTCACTCCCAACCAAGGCGATGTTGAAGCCATCTCCTGAATGTCCAACAATATCATACTGCAGGAAAGAAACTTTATCAGTCATCTGTTAGTTACGAATGGCCGTTGGGTCACAATGACACAGGACAGATCAAAGACAATTTGCTTTCAACAAGAAAACCCAAATACTCATCATTGCTTCTGTTTATGAGCTGCTTAAGGGAACTACGTTCAATTTCTCATCAACACGAAAACACGTGAAAGAATTGATAAATAATGAAATTAAAGAACAGTTACTATTTCCATGGTCTATTTTTCACATCATCCCACCAATTGCAGAGCTGTGATGCGTAAGATCATGACCTTGCCCTCCCACATTGTCTGCGTACTTTTTTAAAGTAGTAATTTTCATCCTCTTGAGTCTGACAAACAAGAAGTGCATTGTTTGAGAGCAGCTCCCATGTTTGATGGATCGTTTTTGTGACCTCATTCTGCTCTGAAAAAAAAAGTATTACGCGCTCTCTTTTTTGAAAATCAGCACTGCTTATTTTTGTGCATAACACATCAAAGTAGCTGCTGGAAGTACATAGAGAAGTTGATTCCTAGAGTCTCTGTACATTTTCAAAGGAGACACTGTGTACATCATTCTCCTGTGAAAGATATTGCAAAAACATGACACATTGAGCTGTAATGCATTAATATCTTGTTGAACAAACAATGTAATACTTGGAAGGCCTTTATTTTATGTGAGATTTTTGTTGTCAATGCATGAAAACCAAGACAAGCTGAGTTATGGCAAGGTCCTGACCTGCCCTTTGTGTTGTGGATGTGGCAGTCACCCCAGGGAGAACTAATGAACAGGACAAAAGTGGATTTAAGAGCTGTCTACACCAAGCAACAGAGCACAGTGCACAGATCCTGAGCCCAGAGGGACCTGACCTGACAATCCCCAACATGAACATGCCTGTATTTCCCCCTGACTAGCTGGCACCAACCTCTCTTTAGTTGACAGGGAGCCCTTGTGCAATATTTTGCCTTTCTGGTTTTTTTTTAATTCAAGTACTGCCTACAGGTCCCTGCCAGCCACACCATTGCTAATTCCCACAAAATCATTTGGTAAAAGGCAGGTCTATTTCTCAAATTTTTTTTGTCTTTTCTTTCCTATTAAAGACTACTTTATTTGGCATATGCTAGGTCCTGAAGACTGGAGAAATGGCATTCTTTATTGACAAAGCTCTTATTTGTACCCATACCACTATTCTGCTTAAAAATATATCAAAAGTAAAAGAAAGCTATAGCAGCTGGAACAACACTTTTAAACATGATACCTCCCTCTGCAAAACAGCAGACATGCCACATACTATAGATTTTTTCACCCAGGGTCAGGCCACTTTATGACAGACTCACATAACCAAGACTTCCTTCCCCTAGGAAATCTTTATATAACCAGCTCCTCATGTCCTCTCATTTCCTTCTGCTCTGTTGGCTTTTCTTCTCAGCTTTTCTATTTCTAGTATTTGCTACCCAGCCTCATGTAAAGCTTCCAATCTGCCACATGCTTTCTTTTCAAAACCCATTTCTTATCACCAATAATGCTGCAGAATTTTTCTTTCCCGATGAGTTATCTTTACTGGAGAAAAGACACGGCAAGTGAAAATACACAAATTTTGAGAAGAACGTTGAGGTTACATTCAACATACGCCTGAATGAATACCAGAATAAATCCAGAATGTGAACCACACACAAAGAGAGTGCGTATGTGTATGTTTTAAAAACTAGAGATTATTCAAATTAGAGGAACTAAATAAAGCGGTGGTTTAATGGAGCGGAAAACATACAGTGCTAATGTTGTTCTTACGTAATGTCAGAAATGTCCACAGATCTTCACTGTAGGCTCTTAATTATGAAACCCTCCATGTCTTTTGCTGAGCAGTTTTGCATTCGGTATCGCTTTTAAATCAACAACCTAATTATGTAAAGCAAAATGCTGTCTTTCTTCTGTGTAAAAAGAAGGCTAATTCCTTCGTAACGAGCTCTTTCCCAGCATTTCACGGACCTCTCCCACTGACTGTCCTGGTATCAGCTCTGCCATACTGAGTTCATGGGATTAGGCTAAACTTTGGTATTTGGGAATATAATTTTGGTTTCTGGCACACACTAATAGTGGACCAACCTTTGATCTCAAAAAGGCTGGCTTTAAACTCCGTGTGACAGTCTGTGTAGAGGGAACGGCTGTAGCTCCTAGAGGGAACACCAGAGGCGGACCCTACGGCTGGGGCCCCTCCACATTCTTGCACAAGGCGGGAATGTACAACCCGGGTACAGGCAAGGTGAGGCTGAAATGATCTGAGCAAACTATTGCAGGCATGTAAAGCCGTTCACCTGGGAATATCATGTCCTGTCTGCTCCCTCCTCAGCTAACTGTTTCTTACTCTGTGTGCCCGTGCATGCGCTGGAGTATATATATTTATATTTAACAGATGTTATCTGTTTCCTTGTTTCTTTGATGATAGATTACTATGCTATTTGTGATAAAAAAGTGTGGTGAGGCAACAGGGAAGAAGTGCCTGTTTGCTTTGTCCTGGCTGCTGAATCCTGGGTGAAGTGGGTCCTCCTCAAAAGCTGGGGGAGATCCTTCTGTGTCTGAGCACCTGCAGAAGAGAAGTGCTGTGGTCACCAGCCCTCGTGCGCTGTTCCTCACGGTCCTCTGATCCCCTGGGAAGTCAAGTCAAGGACCAGGAGTGGCCAAAAGTTAATTAGCACAAGGCTGCTTTTGGGCAGCTTAGCTCCCCAAACTGTGAGGTCAGATGAGGCCCAAGCGAAGGTAGGGAGAGGAATGTAGCAACACTGACTTGGATTGACCTACATCAGTGTAAGACTGCAGCCTAGGAGACCCTCCCTCCAAGGGAGGGATGGGAGTAGGCTCACAGCCAAGCTTTACAGGTGACAGAAGGGAGATGTTTCCCCATGGGACTGTCTGGAATCTTCCGCAATATAGCAAAACAGAGTTTGAGACAGAGTAAAACTAGAGGGAAGAACCCAGTCCGCAAGGGCAAAGAAGGAGGATTTAAATCTCTCATCCAGGTTTTCTTTTAGTAAGTTATTACCTCCTCCAAATTTGTGTTCTGGTAAAATTAACCCTTATCAATTTGATATTACCTTGGTGTGCTAATTTTAAAGAAAAGATGCAGAAAGCTCCAAAGCCCTGGCCAACTGGGAAACTCAACACATGCAGACATGTGCATGCTTTGTCAGTTTCCATCCTTTGCACGAACACTGGAACCAAAGATGAGCCCAAAAAAAGGGCTTCTGAGAAGCAAAGATCTGATGCATTTTTCTCATAAATTCCCTAGGAGAATTTATGTGGATGGAGTTAAAAGTGAGAGAAGAGCTGTGATACAATCTTACTTGGAACTGACCTTTGTTTTATTTTACAAAATAAATTGCAAGCACAAGCTCTCAGGACAAATCCAGCAGCAAAACACGTTTGCTGTAGTGCAGGCTTAATTGAATTAATATATTATTGTGGTACACAGTCGCTCATTTTCTAATAGCCTCAGGTACAACTGAGACAAAAACTGCTCTATTCAGGGCTTTGAGTACACAATATGTAAACACGTCTCTTGAAATAGCATCACTTTGTTGGTTTCTTTCCTTACAGGTTAAAACAATCCCTATTCCACTGTCACATTTTGCACTCAATAGATGGTTTCTGCTTCCTAAAATGGGTAAAATGGAAGACTTTGTCTTCTGCAGCTGCCATGCCAAAAGGTTTAATTTCTGAAGGCATTTAAAAAGCTGCAAGAAGATGCACGCTGCATGTAAAAAGGCAGTGTGAATTAGACAGGCTTCTGCTGGAAGGCTAGATCTTTGTAGATTCATCTCTTCTTTGGACAACACTGAACATTATTTTCTTCTGAATTTATTTCAAACCTTTTGTTTACTATTTAAAAGAAACTATTTGTCAAGCATGTGGAACATTTCTTCTTCTCCTGAATTAACAGTGCTGCCTTCAAAGTAAATTCTACAAATGGGGAATGCTGAAATGGGCATGTTAAATCTGCAATACCCCTTTAATATTGCTATAAATAACCATTCAGGCTTTTCCTACCAGTAACATAACATGCCATTTATTGAACCACTTACACTATTTTAAAGACTTCATAAAATTGCTGTTGGATAATTTACTGGACATGCCTCCTAAATCTGCCATCATGTGTTCAAACGATGGTAATTAGGGATGATATAAAACCATATGGTTTGTGTGACGGACAAAATACTACCTCAGATAAAACAAAGAACAAACTTCTCTGTACATTTTCAAATAATTGGCACCTGAAATGAGATGTACAAAAGATATAGGAACTTCAACCCTGCAAAATAACTTGCTTATTATAACTTACAGGTATAAGTGATGCATCCACACTTCTAAAGCGGTCAAGAGTCATTTGCAGGAACATATATAACCTCCATTATTAGGATAAGACTGAGAATGTGTCTTCTATTATCTCAGTCACTCCCACTCTTTTCTTAATAAAGCACTTCAGAGGAAGCATGGATCAGATGACATTGGAGGAGGGCTTCGAAACATGGCTGTTAATTTAAATAGATTTCCCGACTGGGGGATGAGCCTCCTGTCTCCCCCTTGACAAGGAGTGATTCACTGCCTGCACTTATGGGAAATGGAAGCAGGCAGGTTGTCCTATGCAAGCATAAAAAGCTGACAAATACCTGCTGGCACTCAACTGACTTTCTGTGAAGGATAACTTTGTTACCTCCTTGGTATAATCACATACCCAATACTTAGCTTTTCTATATAATAAGGCAGGGAGAAAGTAGTCTCTAGCTTCATTCCGTGATGTAAAGACCAATCAGACAATCAACAAAGTGCAGCTGGTAGGATAAAACAACCAAGGAAAAGCCCATCTGATTAATTCACAATCTTATTTACCAGAGAACTAAACCAAGCAGCAAAGTGATCTTGAACATTGGTTTCCAAAGTTTGCACTGCACTCAGACAGCAGAAGGCAACTCTACTATGTAAATCACCTCTGAATGCTTTGCTCAACAAGCCTGATGGTCCCCCAGTTCAACACATGTTGTATGGGAAAGCCCTCAAATCTGCAGCACATGTTGTTGTGACCCTTGCAGATGGGGCTACAACAGGAGCAGATAACTGCAGGCATATCTCAAGGCCAAAAGAGTCTCTTTTTATAAAACCACTCTTGGAAGGCAAGAAGAGGATAAGAAAAAGAAAAAAAAATAGATAAATTGCAGATTTCTCATTGCATGCAACACAGTTGTGTGTTCTTTATATAGTTCCTCTTTTAGACATGAGAAATGTGCGTTATTTTTGCAGACATACCCAAACTTCATCTTTGTCCTGAGAAAAAATTGCAGCATCTTGTAAAGTGTCAGCATTTTACAGACTGGACTCACTGATACTTTAAAACAATCACTGGCTCTCTCTGAAGACCTAATTACAGTCATTAGAAACCGAGGAACTAGCACATGTTTTGGTTATTGATTGCATTCATGCAGGTGTAGCAACTGCCATACCAGATTATATACCAACAAAAAAAAAAATCTGTATTTTTGAGATGGAGATTTCAGAAATGCTTTTATTAAAGGAATGACTCAAGAGTCCATCAGCACACACATGGGAGATTTCTCATATGAGAGGACTGTGTAATCATAGAATGGTTTGGGTTGGAAAGGACCTTAAAGATCACCAAGTTCCAACCCCCCTGCCACGGGCAGGGACACCCTCCACTAGCCCAGGTTGCTCAAAGCCTCATCCAGCCTGGTCTTGAACACCTCCAGGGATGGGGCATCCACAACTTCCCTGGGCAACCTGTGCCAGTGTCTCACCATGTCTAGTCTAAATCTACCCTCTTTCAGCTTAT
>VZTO01013634.1:0-44210 GCA_013400615.1 Syrrhaptes paradoxus | reverse complement strand
CCCCCAAGTCCTTCTCCTCGGAGCTGCTCTCTATCCACTCTGTGCCCAGCCTGTATTTGTGCTTGGGATTGCCTCGACCCACGTGCAGGACCTTGCACTTGGCCTTGTTAAATTTCATGAGGTTTGCATTGGCCCACCTCTCAAGCCTGTCAAGGTCCCTCTGGATGGCATCCCTTCCCTCCAGCGTGTCCACCACACCACACAGCTTGGTGTCATCAGAAAACTTGCTGAGGGTGCACTCAAAGAGCTATTTTAGCCTAATCATTGGATCATAAGAATATGGTTCAAACACGACTAGCTAATAACTGCCTCTATTTGTGCTTACTTTTGGGGATTACTTCAGTGGCCGGTGAAACATAAAGCCTCACGCTGTGTGCTGTCCTAGGCATCTCTGGTCTACTCTTGCAGATACTATGCTTAGAGAAAATCAAGTCCCAGTCAGGCAGCACAGATGTGAAGGAAGAAAAATACTTTTCTTCTCTTGGGTAAAAGCAGCTCTGAAGTTGATAGAGCTCATGCTGGAGCTGGCCAGCCTTGAATCAAGGGGCTGTTACTGGCCCCTACAAAGTTCTCTATCCAGTGGATGAAGCCCTTAAAGGCGGAGAGTTACCCCAGAGGCAATTGAAGTTGAACAGGTGTAGAAGCTGATAACAACTTTTCTTCCTTGGTATGTCACTAAAATTTCCAGCACCTTCCCCATCACTGTTATATTAAGTATTAAATTTGCCTTACAGCTCTCTTTAGCTCCGAGATTGTAAGGATAACATTACTACTCCTGTTTTTCTATCATCAAAGAGCAGCAATTTTCACATCTAATAACTGCACATTTTTTTTTAAGCGTTTTTATAAGTGGTTAGTGGTAGTTAAAGAGGCACATTTACCATTACAACTAACTGCATTTTGAGCTCTTTGCATGGCCAAATACAGGGGTCCATCTGTGTGCGGGGCAAAACACTGGCCAATAGCAGCTACTGCCAAGCAAAATATAATCATCTGTAATAGACACAGAGGGATTTGAAAAGTAATGAAACAGATTTTGAAATCCCAGAACTGAAGGCTGTTCTTAATGATTTTACTAATTCTTCAGTGTGGGCTGTCTGTCTGTCTGCTTCTATATGTTATTCCTTTACCATGCACCTGAAGGTCATGTCTGGGTTCTCAGATATAGAGCTACACTGGAATTAAGGACAGCTGGTTATCCACCACCGCACTATATCTTTTTTTTTCAGTGTCACCACCTTCCAAGCCACTGTCTTCTGTTGTGTAAATGTGAAATAATTCATTGTTCATAACGAGAGCAGAATGCCTGTAGTAGAACAGAATAAAAAACTGTTCCCTAGTCACCATTTCCATTTTACTCAAGATTTTATCAGCTCCTTGATTTTTATCTCCTCCAAACTGAGCAGCTCTGGCCTTCTTAGCCATTGCTTGTATAGACATACTTCCATACCCTTTGTAATCTTTGTCACCCTCTCTTCTTTTTCAGCTCTACAAGAACTTTTGTGAGATGGAGGACCAAAGTTACATACGTTACTCCTGATGTGAATGCACTATGGATGTTTACACTGACATTCGGATGCTTTCCGCTTTATTCTCTGTTCTTTTGCGAGTAAGTTTCTAACATTCAATTACCTTTTTTGACAGCTGGTGGGCACTGAGTGCTCAAAGAAGCATACAGCATAATTACAAGATTTATTTGTTGAGCACTAATATATAGCCAAGAGTGAGCACCACCAGATAGCCGAGACTTCCTCACTGTGTATTTGAAATCAGAATAGTTTTCTTCCATCTGCAGCACTTTACGTTTAATAGAACTGAATACCATCTGCTATTTTATTTCCCAGTCACCATTTATGGTCCTTCTTCAACTTTTTGCAGCTGGATTTTCCCTTTTGTTTTCCCAAATAACTTCGTACCACCAGCAACTTTTTTTCACCTCACTATTCATCCCCTTTTACTTAAGATGACTTAAGAATATACAGAATGACATAACAACATGGGCTCTGGCACAAATCCCAACACAGTTCCACCAGCGACACAGTTCTTCACTTCTTCACTCTAAAAAATGACTACTCAGCCTGTTTTCTGCTTTTAGCAGTAGTTAATTCATCGGAAGGCTCTCCCCTTCATCCCCAAAGTAGTATCATTTCTTCCTGAGCCTCAGGTGAGGGACTTTGTCAAATGCCTAAGGAGACTCTATCAATCAACCTTGCTTGTCACATACTCGGAGACTCTTCAGAATGCGTTACTTCCCTTTACAAAAGCCATGCTGGCTATACCCTAATATATCATATTTATCCTTGTGTCCACTACTTCTATTTTGTCTTCTTTTGTGAATGATCCTGCATTTGGCCATAGCAATATGCGTGTTCCTCAGATATGCCTGGTTCACCAAGCTACACAAATCATGTTGTATAATTACATGCCCCTGTTAATGTTTGTCATTAACTTTATTAGCAGTGAGCATGAGATACATGAGCAGCTGAACCAACAAACCCCTCATATCCCATGATTTTCTTAATTACAGTTGAATTCCCACATGGCTTCTCTGGGCTAAGGTCTAAGCTTTTGGTCACAGCATTTTTCTCCAACAAGAATACAGAGCGTCACTCTCTACCTGGCCTATTTTAATGACATTTGCAAGAATTTAGTGTCTTTGGGAACAAAACCATGGTTTCAAATCTGTCTGAAATTGCGCAACATGCTCTGTTTAACTATGTTTAAAGGGGAGAAGGCATTACTGCCAGAGAGTATGGTAGCACATGCCTCGTTTCCTTAGGAAAGTAGGCTAAAAACATAATGCCTGTCTCCTTTCTACAGTCTTTTCCCCAGCAAATGGAGGTCTGCATGATTGTGCTTTACAAATGTTCTAAAAGTACGTGCCTCTGTAGGGCATGTTTTTGTACAGGAGATTCTACAGAAGAACAGTAACCTGTAGGATTGTGCTGATGGAGGAACAACATGAAGGAGACCTGGCTGAATTGATGTGGGCTAAGTTTTTTATGAATTCTGTAAGGAGATTTTACATTTTGTTCAGATATATTTTAAGTCTTATGTTTGAGAAGCTCTTCAGTATAGGCATTGGACATCTTTATTCTTCCATTAAACACTGAGTTTGTCAGTAACTGGCCATTCCTGTCATTTTTAAGGTTAAAGAAACATACCCTAGACCTTGTTTAGTCTTACTGAGACAAAAAAGTGTATAAAATTTATTTACATTTCCTTTGCAGGCTACCATTAAATACCATTTGGAACCCAATATCTTTCAGTACAAGAAATTATTTTCTTGCTTTCAGGTAGCTGGAAGAGAACACAAGTAAGGGACAAAGAAGTTTGGTCTTTTCCTGTGACAAAGTACTGCTGTCTGTACTCTGGACAGATGGAAAGGCAGGGCATCTTTGCATGTCCTGAAGCTCATATTTATTTGTGTTCTGTAAGCATAAGCACTTCTGCTCAAAGAAACAAATAAACAGATGAATACAGAAAAAGGCATCAAATTTCACTAAATCTGAGTCTTAGATCGAATTCTTCCCTGCTGAAGCATGTAATGTTTCTTATCCATTCACTAGTATTATTTTTCAGGCTGTGAGAAACAGATTAATGTCTTTATTCCCTTGCAGGAATGAATAATGTTCTTTGGCTAGACTGACTGCTGAAACACGTTTTCCACTGCTCCACACAGCCTGAGCAATAACCACAAAGCTCCAAGCCCAGCTGTAATTACCTTGAATTTGTGCTCATAATTCTCAAAAGCTTCCATGACCATGCAGACAGCCTCCATGGAGCGTTCCAGTCGTCCATCCACCCCATTAAAGCGGTACATGCTACCCGAAACATCCACCACCAGGCGCAAGCGTTTAGGTTTCTGCTGGGGGCTCCCAGGCTTTAAGGGAAAAATATCAGAAAAAAACCCAATATAAATGGGAAAGCTAAACATCACTAATGATAAAACATTTCAAAAAGAGAAACCAACACACTGCGAAGCAAGAAACTTTTATCCAGCAAACACTGATTATTTAGAAAAAAAAAGAACAAAAACATTTTAATGCTTTTTTCTAACTGTTTTCAAACCAGTTACTTGACAGATACCTCAGTTCAGTCTTTTCCCTCACCTTCAATGACTGGAAACAAAATACCTCAAAAAATTCCACACATGCTTGTCAGGAAAATACTTTTTCTGTCTCAGTTTTGATTCTTAACATTTTATTTCAATAAAGAGACACTCAGATTTGCTCTTTCTGCCAAGGCTTATTATGGAAATGCTTTTCCTTGGCTTATGGTACTAACAGGGACCTGGATAAGACAGTAAAAACTTGTCTGCTGAGGTTAATAACATTCCAAAAAATATTTGAAATCTTGTTCTGATCTAGTTTCTTCTTCATTCTGATGCTGAAACCATTATTTTTTTTCCTGAAAAAAATCCTCATATGTTGTAACAATTTTTGGCACAGTACATTCAAGGGAGGTGTTTTATTTAGTGTGCAATGAGATGAGTCTGGATTGAAGTATAAGACTATTAAAGACAATCTAACAAAAAAACAGTCACATTAAAACCAAATAAATAAAATTTTTCTTTTAGCTGTAAACAGTTGCAAGCATTTGAGTGCTTTATGCTTTTAATCGTTCTTTTAATAGACTGTGACATCCCTGTCCTCCCAAAAACAAAGGGAGAAAGAGGGTCCATTAAATCCTACATTTATTTTGTTTTTTTAAAAAAATTAAAGGTGTCCTTTTTTTTTCCCCAATTGAACTATTTTTACAAAGCCTTAAAACAGATATATTGAATAAATACATTTTGTAAAACATGATAAATGAAGATCTAATCACTTTTCCCATATTGATCTTTCACACAGTGCCAAGTTCCATCAACTGTTCAAAGCAATAGACATCAGGTCCAAGTAGCATAAAAAATAATACCAGGGATTCATCAGATGTGAGTAGCTGACATGCAAAAAGATGTTCTACTCAGCTATTAAAAAATATATTATTCGTGTAGTTAAAAATTGCAATCTGTCATTACATATTACTGTTAAATATTATGGACTATCCCTACCAGTTTTGGCCAGGCTTTGTTGGTCTGATTCAAGTGTTTTTTCTGTTGGTGACTCACATAATGTCTCACATAATAAACATAATGTCTTCTAAGGAATGGCTGAATTGAGCCATAGGACGGACAACTTTATAGTATCTTAATGGGTTTTCCTCACACTTTTTTCCCATTATAATTTTTATTGTTGTAAATCTGAGAATCTGTGGAAGTTGAAATTCTTTGCATATCATGGAATAAAGAGAAGTCATTTGTACAACACTATTTTTTTTTAAACTTCCTAAGGTATCAGGGTATTTCTTAACAAAAATTAAATTAAATTAAACTAGTGAGAAAATATTTTCCTTTTTTTTATAAAAACAAACAAGCGTTTTCTGCTAATTGCCTTCAGCTCATTAAAATATAAAATAAGAACATAAAAACTGTTGCACTGAATCAAACCAAAGCACTGCCTAGGTCAGCATCCTATCTCTGAGAGTGGCCAACAGGTAATAAGTATGGAAGACTATTAGAAGAGGTAAAGCAAATTTTCCATCCTATGGTTGCCCCTGTACCAGGGACTTCCCAAGCCAGAGATGATTCTCATCCCTCTATCTTACTCAAACTCCAAACAGATGTTGTACAGCCACTATGAAACCAGCAAACCAGTTAAGCTTTTCCCCACCTTTCTCTTCTACTTTTTGGATACTTACTTGTGGCTCAAGTTCTCCCCGTCGTTTATATATGGCTTTTTCTCCTGTCAGCCCATCAATGATTTTGGCATCATCCAGCTCTCCAACAGCTTGGTGTCTCAGCCATTGTCTTTCCTTACCCTTGGCCTACAACAGAAAAGAAACCTTAATTCACTCAGTGAAGTGATTGTATGTTTAAGATCTGATGAACATGACATAAGCATGAATTTTCTTTGCAATGATGTGATAGTTTTGGTATAAGTCGAAGGAAGCCAAACGTATTTTCATGGCTGTCCTGTTCCTTTTCTCTTAAAGAAAAATTAACACTGACAAATAACATATTCCTTCTGTAATTTTGTGTTTTTAAAGTTATTTAATATATGGGACTTTAACTATGGACTGCAGAAATGTTAACGTTTTTTCTTGCAAATATACTGGAAATCTGTGTAACAAGCCTGTGCAGAAATACATAAAATGAGAGGGACATGCATAACTGACCATTTGTTACGTGTTCTCCATCCAAGCAGTGCAAGAAAAAAACGCTGGATGACTTAAAGGTAAAACTAAGTAGTATTCACCTTAGGTAATGGTAAGTGGTTTCTTTTAAAATAATATTAACAATAAACTATTTTTCTATTTTAAAATAAAAACCTTGAAAATTGTGATACTCAAGAGATAGTCCACTAAATGCTTCTTTTATTTTATTTAAAAGGACTCTTGTTATCTACAGCCTGACTTGATGAACATGCATTACAATCCAAGAACTCAAATATTCATGGAACTCCTGTACATAGAAGCAAGCAGTTAAGATTGAAGACTCAAGTGTTTTAATATTATAAGCAACATATTTAAGAATGTTTTCAAAGGATAGCTACATCACCGCTCATAATATATAAAATCCATCTAAAGACAGTAAAGTCTGCATAGATGGGTTTCATGGTTTATTTCATTTCTGCTTAAATCTTCAGATTGAAGTTGCTCATCCTAGTAGTAAACCCAGCAAGGAAAGATTTTAAATTTATACATGTATAGTGCTTTTGCACTCTCAGCAAATTGCTGGTCAGCAGCTGGAAGAAAATCAAATATCCAGCAGGACACAAACTGCCTTGCACATTGGTCCTCAGGAATGAAAATCAGTTGCTCCCTAATGAGCAGGAAGTGTTACATTACAAATCTCCAGTAAACTGCAGGCCTGGGATTTGAGAGGATGAATCTTTATAATTTTGAACAGTCTGAGCAGTCAGATGATGGCTTCTTAAGGCTCAGATAATCTTTGATTTTGCTTTGGCCAAAACCTACGAGTTTTTCTTTTTGATGTGTATGGAAGAAGGAGATCTAAACTACTGTCCATGGCCTATAGTTACTCAAGACTTATGGACTACTTGCCTATGAAAATAAATGGGCAGAAAGAGTACAAAGACACAAGGAAAATGTTTTGATTAATTACTTGTACAGTATAGAATTTATATAACTGTGACAAACACAGTTTTTTTTTAGTTAGGTAGTGTCAAAAGCTTTAGAGATGCTTCCTGATGGGAGACAAAAACAATGCCAATACATGGAAACGTCAGCCTTTTAGGAAATCCCAGAAGGGGAAAGTGCAAATTCTTACATTGTGAATTCAGTCAGTTGTGCCCTCTGATACATTTTCATGGTGCTACAGTTAACCTAGCTTTAACCCACTTCAGCAGTGGGGTATCTATGAGTTTGTTTGCACCACCAACTAGGAGTTTCCACTATTATTAAATACTCTTGGGATGAAATGTGAAGTTCCTTCTTCCATAGGATCATCAGTTCCTTTGTTCCCCAAAGAGTCATGTAACATCGCAAAAAGATACTTGCAAACTCCAGGTGACCTCTATGTGCTCCACCAAAATGTCACGCTGTAGGAGCTTTCCTGCTGTGAAATACACAGTACGATAACCCATGGCAAATTTCAACAACACTCCAACTAAACATTAAAAAAATGCTCCTGGAGGCAACATGCTGCTGAGTGAGCAGAGCCTGTCTGCAATGAGTCATGCACCTTTCAGGATGATGCTGATGAAATGACTTTGTTCTTAGTCATCTTAGCCACTATAAGTACTGGAACAGAGGTAGATCCTTAACACTTCCTTAGGGCTTCTGTTTTGTCAAATTTTTGTTATTTGCTTCCTTTCAGCAGGCGGGAGGGACAAACAACAGATTATAAAGTTTTGGATTCATTGAGCAAATTCTCAACTAGTCTAATGACTGTTTTCATTGATCATGCTTTAGCTTTGTGGGTATTTTCTGTTCAAGGAACAGCAGTGTGAGAAGAAAATTGCTTTAAACTTATGGACATTGTTGAAAACCACTGAATACCTTTTGAAGCTTATGCAACAAAAGCCAGTATTTGGGTTGAAATTTTATTGGAGAAAGACAGAGTTGACATTCCCTCCTAAAACCAGAAAGAATGCCAACAAAATCTGACCTAACCTCTTTCCAAAACTTACCATCTGCCTCTCCCATGCAGAATTCATAAGAATTTATTTCCTTTTATAAAAACTGAAAAAAAATCCCCTTAAGCATGTGTATTATACAGTGCACATATATATTACACAAAAGCTTCAAAGCATTTTCAATATATAATTTTCATTATATGCTTTGCTTAAAAGCAAAAAAAGTTTAAAAGTATTCACAATATATACCTTGCTTTGATATTTTACTAGAAAGGGCATACAACCCATTACTATTGCAATAAGCTGTGACCATACTGACGACAAAATATTCTATACATATTCATTGTGTTGCTTTTGAAATTAGAAAAATGTGCTAGATACCTGTGGCGGGTTGGCCCTTGGCTGGGGGCCAAACCACACACACCCGCTCACACAGTCCCTGCCCCCACCCAATCATAGGGGAGAGAATTAAAGAGGTAAATGGCAAAGAGGACTCGTGGGTTGAGACAAAGACAATTTAATAACTAAACTACAATAATATTGGAAATAATACTATATACAAATATGCAATGTGATACACAGTGATTCTGCCCCTCCCCACCTGATGATCAAAGGCCCAGCCCACTCCCGGCCAATAACCCCGGAGGAGGGAGGGAATGGGTGATACACAATGATACTGCCCCCCCCCCAAAAAGGCGTAGACTGTCGCCAGCTAATGATCCCCAGAAATCCAACTATACTGCCCCCCCAGCTGTTCATTAGCTGTTGCCAGCTAATGATCCCCAGAAACCGCACTCACAATTTCCCCAAAAAGGGGGGGGGGGGGAAGGAGGGTAAGGGCAAGGGGGTGCGCCTCTCCCGAAGGCACTCACGGAACGGAGATAACAGCCCAAGCGTCCCAGGCCGAGAGCTGACCGAATCAGGGAAAAAAAAAAAACCAGCTAATGATCTCCCTGGAGAGGGAGGATCCCGGAGGCACTCACGGAACGGAGATCGGAGATAACAAGCGTCCCGGGCCGAGAGCTAATGGCGTCCGTGGGGGGGGAAAGAAAAACAAGGCCTTGGGAGAGCGAATGCAGGGAGCCCAAGGGAAGTGAAAAAGCCAGCTCTCCCGGAAGGGTTCTCACCTATATACTGGGTATGACGTGCATGGGATGGAATAATTGGTCAGTCTGCTTCTCAATCTTGACCTAAAAGCAAATCCCAAGCTAGAAGCCGGACTGTCTCTTTCCCCCCTCCCTCTGTCTATGGAGAGAAGAGAGACCGAATGTATTTGTCCTTGAGGGTATCCTAGCAATAACTATAAATGTTCTCTTCGTATCAGCTTTTCTCCTGAGCAGGAATTCAAAACATAGCTTCTTGCTAGCTATTTATGAAGAGAAGGGAGAAAAGGAAAAAAAAAATAGCTCCCCTCTGCTTAACCCACTACAATACCATATCTTATAAGCATGGCAATGGCTGATCACAATACACCACTGCAGTAATTCTTTTAACTGTGTCCTGGGTTAAGCAGAGACAGAGGTAACTTTCTTCATAATAGCTAGCAAGAGGCTGTGTCTTGGGTTTGTGCTCACAAGAAAGCTGATAAGAAGTGACGTTTTGTGCTGCTGCCAAGGTCAGCAGACGAGGGAGGAAACACAGCTTGGTTACTAGCCTAGGATTTGATTTTAGGTTCAGACTGAGACTCAGAATAGCCAATAATCTATTCCGTAACATACACACCATGCCCAGTATACAGGTGAGGACCCTCCGGAAGATCGTCCCCTTTTTGTTCTGGGTCTCTTTGGTTTCTGGATCTCTCTTGGCTCCAGATCATCTTTCTCCAGGTGGCCACTCTCCCAAGGCGTTCCCCCCCACACCCCGGTCAGCTCTCGGTCTGAGACGCTCAGACTGTTCTCTCTGTTCTGTGAGTGCCTCTGGGAACACTGCATNGGTGGGGAGGGCAGTGTTGCTGTGTATTACTCATTTGTATATTTGTATATAATATTATTTTCAATATTATTGTAGTTTAGTTATTAAAATGTCCTTATCTCAACCCACGAGTCCCCTGGGGGGGGGGATTGTGTGAGCGGGTGTGTGGTTTTGGCCCCCAGCCAAGGGCTAACCCATCACAAACTGAAAGATATCAAAGGCATATTTACAAAGAAACACACAAAGTGTAACTGTGATGTCTGTACATATCACAGAAAAAGTTGTGTATAGGAAGTGATTACATCTAAATATATAAGTTGTAATGGTATAGGATAGTATGAAATACTCCCAGTTGTGGTCTGCATTTGTTTCTGGGAAAACGTTATGCATATGTTCCCTTAGCTGCTGAAATCAGAAAACTACTACTGAGGGGGCACAGAGTTTTTTGCATCGTCAGCTCTCTGAGGCATGTTTATTACAGGGCTGCCACTATTTCATTCTTGCTGCTATGACCAGACAGTTCCCACACAGTCTAAATTAGTGACTCAGGCTCAGGTCTGCCCAGTTTAAATGCAGATGCCTAAACAATGCTCAGAAGCTACAGGGACAGCTGCCCCAGTTTCCCTCTGTAATAATCAATAAAAAGAGAAATACTTTCTAGAAGGCAAGTCATCCAAAATCTAAGAAGACCTTTCTGAGGGACTGACTGATCGTAAGCTTTTGAATCTTAAGTTCAGATAGACAAGCGTTACTCAGGAGTTGGTCAGCATTAGGAGAAAGGAAAAAGCTCATCATTGACTGGATTCCCTGGACTTCTGGCTTTGCTACTTCTGCAGAAGTTAAACAACAACTCAGAATGTTTTGCTAATGTTGTTCAAAGAGCTGGCAGAGATCAGTGAGTTATGCAAGGTAAAATGAACAACAAAATTACATTCTCAGACTGTATTTACGTGTCACTTTCAAGGATAAGCCTGTTCCAAACATCTCTTTCTGCAGCAACTAATTTTTGTGAGCCATTGACAACTGGACCTGAATCCCAGACTCTTGATTCTTGGGATGTAAAATTTAATCAAAGGAACATATTTTTTAAAAAAATCCACAAACCTAACAATAAGAAGGCATATGTTGAAAGGAAAATCCAGGTTAAATAAACATGGACAATATACTTCCATTATGTGAGCACATTGAGCTTGAACAAAGCAAACTCAAAGCATTTTTAAAAAGCCAAAAGTCTTCCCTGCTGAGAAGGTAATTTGGGATTTTCACAAAGTTAAAAACACACAGACATCTCAGCTGCAAAGTTTACTGCAACTGACTGTACCATTGACTTCTTCTTTGAAAAATGAGTAATGTCTGACTGATAACAGAAAGAAAACAGTTTGAGCTAAGAATCCATGGTGTACATAGGACTATACAGAAAAAAGGGGAGCCAGAGGCATAGTCCTTCATGAGGGCTGAATGACTTACCATGTTGAAGAATTCAAATAATTTTTTTTTTCTCAAAAAGATAACATGAAACATGCTTGGACTCAGATTCCCAATTAACAGCAAGCACTTTGCAACTAAGTAACTTCTGCTATCATTTATCTTCATTTTTCTAGTGCACCTTCTAATAAAAAAACTTATCAAGATCTTTATAAAAATTTATAAAGTTAAAAATTTGCTTTCAATATTGCTCTTATTCTATGAGTTAGCTTTTCCAAATTCTGAGTTTTTCATCATAAAGCACATTTACTAGCTTTGTGGTTAGCTGCTGCAGATTTTGCCAGGAAGTTAGCAAAAACTCATAAAATACTGAGGCTTATAAGACTTTGCCTTGATATTAAAATGACCTTTTAAACACAGCAACAGCATATGTCTCATTATATTAAAGTATGTTATATTTTGATTATGATTGACGTGATCCCTGAATGTAAGAATTTTGGCTCTAATTTTGGCAGACTAAAAAAAAGACTTCAAACTGAAGATTCACTTATTCACTTCACACCTAGAGTGTGCTTCCAATGCATGGCTGCTAGAAACATGGTAAAAAAACCATGTAGATACAAATGATGTAGGAAAACCTGAGATTTATATCTAAAACTTTTCAACTGAAACCTGTCTTTACAAGCTAAAAGCCCATGTCCTGAACTGAAACACATATTAGGTGCATGAATCACCTAATCATGACCATCTTAAATGTTAATTATATGAAGAGCTCTCTGAATTGACACATTCATAAAAAAAGCAGTTAATGGTTTCCTGTGTATATATGTGATTATGGTAACATTGTCATAGTCACAATGGCTTAAAGATATAAGTCAGGCAAAAAAGAAAGTTATTTTTTAACTTGCAATACCAGGGGATTGGATTTTCTGACCCAGGAGGAGCCCATCTATCACACAAAATAATTTATTTCTATATTTCAGTTTTATTGCTGAAGTAAGGAGACAGATTAGACACAGAACAGTGACTAAATAATAGACAAAGTTATATGTATACCAGTGGTTGGTAGCCTTCAACAGCAATATTTTTAATCAGAGCTGTCAAAAGCTGCCTTTGAAATAGTCATATGAAACTTTTTCCTCACCACGATTATAACTTGGATCTGCTTTTAGCCCTCAAAGGTATGATCATCAGATGCCAACAGGATACTGGCAGGATAGTATTTGAGGCCTAATGTAATGAGCTCACCATATTCCTTTACCAGTGAATCTAAGATTACCTGAAGATTATCTAAGATGATGCGGAGTGACTGAACTTGACGTCGGACTGCTCCAGAGAACCTTTCATAAGTTGATGCATCATATTCACTCATCTGAATCTCCTTCAATCTAAGGCAAAGAAGAAGGAGCTAAGAACAGTTTAGGAAACAACCATATAATCCATTTACATATGTAAATTACAAGTTTATTTATTCAATAACAGGGAAATTCAGACTGTAATAACCAGACACAAGAGACAAATCAAAGAAGTGGCTGCCGCTTTTGTGCATTTTTGACAAGGCAGCGATCACCAATGTCTACAGGGATTGCATCACATTAAAACTTATTAAAGTTACTAATCCTTTGTCTCGCTCCTGATCTGTTTTAATCTTTGGGAAGTAAACTAGATGTTGTAAAAACTGTGATCAAATTCTAAAGGTTTTATTGGCTCAGGTGTTGCTATCTGTACACAAAAGGATCATAAGTGTCTATTCATTACTTCACCGTTGGAGTATTTTAAACATATCATGATCCATGCTTTAACACAAAGGTTAAGTAAAGACACACTATAAAATCTGTCATTGAAGACCTACAACTAGTAACTCTGTCTCAAATACCTATCTTTGTGCTTCATAAAATGATGAAGCCTTGAAACAAAGAAGTTTTAAATGAATGTTAACAAAAATGTGCTCCTCCACAAAAATGAGTCACGTTACTGTCCTGTTCAGATGCCTAACAGAGTGCAACATCTGTACCACAAAAACAGAGTTAAACCTGAGCTAAAACACGTTGGCCTATCTGTGCACAGCTCCTTTCAAGCAAGCTCTTCATAACAGCATAACCTCACTCACACTGTTTTGAAAATACATATTTTTAAATGAACTATGAATGGATAGTAAAGTGTGTATGACCAGTTATATTTCTACTGACTACCCCTTTAATGATAACACGAAAATCAAACGTCAAATCATTGCTGTCTTTAGTATGACTATGTCTTTTTCTATTTTGAATTTTGCATAGACATAGTCATTATAGCCAGCTATCATTCATAAGAGGCACAAAAAGGTTAACTTTCAGTGCTGTACACTTAATTTCATGGATCCTGCCTATGGAGTTCAGTATCTTCACATCAATGAAGAAAACATTTTGTTTCAAACAAAAAAACCCTCACATGCAGTTTTATATTGTTAGACTCTACACCAATCCACAGTGAAAGCTGATTCAGAAAAATACCATGAAAAATACCGCATCTTTTCAAGAGCAGTTGCTAACTTCTTTCTAGTGAAATAGGGCAATTTAAAATGTTTTCCACTAGAAGTACTATCTAGCCAGGAAAGCAATCAATAGCTTTCATAGTAAAATTTTCCCTTACAGATAATCATGTGTAAACAAAGCTGGGAAATCTGCAGTCTCCCTCTTTTTCTTCAGCATGAGGACTCCAGCATCCCTAACTTTTATCTGTTAGTTTCCACAACTATCCAAGAAATACAGAACAATAATCCAAGTACAATGTGGCTTCAGAATAGGCTACATTTACAGCTGGCATATGCCAGCTCACTGGTTTTAGCAGAACATGAATTGTTATCTCATGTACAGATACTCAGATTTTACAGGACACAGCTGCACCGTTTCCACAACACACAGCAGTATCCAGGAATTTCCTCTAACACTAACTCTGCAAACCACCATACAGGCAGGTAGAAACTCACTAAAGCATGCCATATGTGTATATGTGCATATGCACAAAGAGATGTACAGTATCCAAGGCCATACATATAGATTGTTTCTATTATGATGCAACTGATTAAGCAATTTTGAAGAATGGGGATGTAGAAAGGGTTAAAAGTAGTCTTCCCCACCTATCCCCAGGAAGCACCAAGAAAAAAGACAAAACAAGCTCTGCCTTTCCCCTGAAAACAAAACCTTAAGTGACTATTTTTAATTTAAATTTCTGTATGTTGCTTGTATAAATTAAATCACTATTAAAAGGAATTTTGCCTTTCAGGGTCTTTACCTTTGAAGCACTGACATAACCCATACATTTTCTCAGTCTTTATTAATCATTAATGCTCTAACAGCATGTTAAATGCTCCAGGTACTTTAGTAATAAAAACATGATTTAAAAATAAATTTGAACTGAATTAAATATATAAATTGCTGGTTTTAAATACAGTGATTCATGTCTAGTGTGTGCTCTATGCTTAACAGACTGATTATTTACACATCGGTTGAAGCAAATGGCAATCTCACCTGCTCCGCATAGCACCCACATTTGCCCCCTCTTGGGAATCACTTTGTTAATAGGAACAAAATGTGGTATGATTAAGCTGCTTCTAAATTTATTTGCTCTGATCTTTAATCTGTGTCTAGTACTCTGTACTTTCAGACAGATACTCACATTGCAATATGTCCTGAGCTGAAATGAAAACTCATTTGGTATGACTATCAATACACTTTGACTTTTTTTATGCAAACTACCAGAGTTTGACTTCAGAGTTCAGTTGGTGGAAGAAATCTGAATCTCTGTGCACAGTCTGGGAAATAGTTGATTAGTTCTAATGCATTACACTAACGCTGGGAAGATCTGTGGTTTGTGTAAAAGTCTCTGCTAAGCTCTAACAGTTCAAATCATCTCACCGTTTGGCTACAGGTTTTTCAAACGGCAGCAACTTATTTGTAATGGTCCATTTTGAAAGACATTTGTTAGCTGATGAATTCCTAACAACATACAATCTGGATTCATCATAACTCAAAGAAATTTCCAGATGGTAGATCCCTTTTTAAAAAAGATCAACATTCACATCAGTGTCCTCATCCGTCTAGTTATGTTTTACTCTACCAAATCACATAGTCATTTCAACAGTGTGGCTTAATTCAATAAAACATTCTATACATCTTGTCCAGAACAGTGAAACACATACTGGTAAGCTCTGTTAAATGATAATGATCAGGGTAAGGTAGTTGATAAATGCAGTTAAGAAAGAAAATTCTTTTTACCCATCTTTTTCAAGTTATTTCAGGAAATGGAAGGGAAAATAAAGACTTTCACACTACCTCTGTTTAAAGGCCTTTTCACCCATCTCTCGAGCAGCTCTCTTAACCTCCTCAGGAACAGCATCCTTTTCAGCTTGAGATATTTGGTAAACCCTGTGGCCAGCATCCAGTCGATACGGCCCACCTTTGCCACCTAACCCAGCGGTGTCTCTCCCCCCTAACATGATTGAGACAAAAAAATAATTAAAAATATGCATTCGACAATAAATAAGAATGCATTTTCTTTAAAGCTTCTGTTATGATATCTACAGATGTTCCAAAAAAAATTACCAACAATCCCCAGTAGAAATATTTCTTGCCAAAGATTTTCAAAACCAAGCAGCTACCACAGTAAAAAAGAACACTCATGGAATTCTTGTTTTTATAGTCCCTTGAGACCAGATTCATAATGGTTTCCACCGTATGCAAAGAGGACTTTAGATCATGTAAGTCTTGTACATCTCCTCAAAGCTCCTGGTCCTTAGAGCCATTCATTCGAAATCTCTCTTCTCCCAAAATGTACCACTTTATCAAGTGATCATTATCATGCTCTTTCAGAATCAGGAGGCACTTTGCCTATCCTGTGTGCCTCTTGCCTATACTACCTAAATTGCTGCTGCTACAGAGACATCTAAGAGAATGGCAGATGACTCAGCCTAGTTTCTATGGCTGCAAGCTTCTGGTTCTCTATATCGATGATGGAAAGAAACTACAACAAAATGTAAATGAAGTAGAGAACCACTACATACAGTTGAAGTTAGACACTGCAGGTGCTTTTTTTCATTGTCAACAAAGCAACCCTCTACTGAGTAAAATAGCTCTAAGTAGAGGCAGGCCTTGTAGAAATCCACTTTTGACTGGCACAGCATCTCTCTTAGACATCCTTCAGTGACGCATAAAAAAAAAAAAGAATGAAAAACCTGTTCCACCAGCNTTAATCCCTGTAAATCATCATAACCACAAATCATGTCTGCAATATGCCCCCCTTCGCAACTGCTACTAACTTCCAGAATGTATGTAGCAAACTTTGTATGTAGCAAATTTTACTCAGACTAGCCACATCTGAACCACCCAGTGCTTTCAAATCTTACCCACACTAGAAAAGGGCTTACTGATAATTGCCAACATAATTCAAAATCCCCCTGTAGACAGGATTATCTGCAGTTTGAATGTTTCTCTTAGTATTGGCAACACCTGGCTGTACATCCATTCACAAATTTCAAGGACACCCAACTATGGCTCTGTGTTCTTTATTGATGGGCAGATTGATCTTCCTTTTATGAACCAGGGCCTAAAGAAATGACATGCTCTTCTCCAAGGTTTNTAAATTGCTGCTGCTACAGAGACATCTAAGAGAATGGCAGATGACTCAGCCTAGTTTCTATGGCTGCAAGCTTCTGGTTCTCTATATCGATGATGGAAAGAAACTACAACAAAATGTAAATGAAGTAGAGAACCACTACATACAGTTGAAGTTAGACACTGCAGGTGCTTTTTTTCATTGTCAACAAAGCAACCCTCTACTGAGTAAAATAGCTCTAAGTAGAGGCAGGCCTTGTAGAAATCCACTTTTGACTGGCACAGCATCTCTCTTAGACATCCTTCAGTGACGCATAAAAAAAAAAAAGAATGAAAAACCTGTTCCACCAGCCCATGTGTTTCCACCAACATGTGGCATGTTGTCTGGATCCACTTTTCCATGTTTGGGGGAACTGACATCCAAACCACTGTCCCTCTGAATGGTTATCTGTAAAATAAAAAGATAGAGCTGTAAATCTCTCTTATAGCAAGGAAAATGACTTTAACAACCTAACAATAACATATGAGGGTCTGCTGAAGAGCTGTAGGACCAGAATTAATTTAATAAATGCACCACCCCACCTGCTGAAGACAACATGATAAAGGAGAGTAAAAGAGTGCACCTGAGTCGTGCATTAGACCCATACATATAAGATTACTGCCACATCTGAACCACCCAGTGCTTTCAAATCTTACCCACACTAGAAAAGGGCTTACTGATAATTGCCAACATAATTCAAAATCCCCCTGTAGACAGGATTATCTGCAGTTTGAATGTTTCTCTTAGTATTGGCAACACCTGGCTGTACATCCATTCACAAATTTCAAGGACACCCAACTATGGCTCTGTGTTCTTTATTGATGGGCAGATTGATCTTCCTTTTATGAACCAGGGCCTAAAGAAATGACATGCTCTTCTCCAAGGTTTGTCAGTAAATGGCTGGTTCAAATGACACTCATGTAATCCTTAACTTCCCGCCATGGCCGCCTACCATGGTGGGTTTTCTACACCTGTCCACTGACTGTACTTTCCCCACTGATTCACTGCACAGCTGAACACCCAACAGCTGTCAGATGGTCAGGGTTGAGTCACTTCAGGCTGAGGTTGGATTTAAGTGGGTGACTGAAGGTAAAAATACTTCTTCCTGTTACCAGCTCTGAGTCATGTAGTAGTGAATCAATGATTCATGTACGAACTGCCCTTCAGTTACTAATCTTCTGTAATTTAATGCCAGTTAATTTTTTTAATGAAACTTAATAAGAGATGTAAAATTGATGTCTTTAACCTCTACAAATTACATTTCTTCTCATCTAACATAAAAGATTTAATTCTCTGATGAATTTATGTGCCCCAATAACTACAATTTACTGCCTTCTCAGAAGTTTACCAGCATCATCACGGTTTTCACTAGGACTGTAGAGCAGTTTCATCCTTGAATATGCTGTCTTGCAGACTCAACTTTATGCTGCTATGAATTCCATACATGTTTTTGAACTGAAAACATATGCTCTAACTACAGTTTCTTGGCAGCTATTCAAAACATAATTTTCTTTCTCTTTGTAGACTTTATATTAATTCAAAGAGGTACAATACGTCCTCTGTGAACCATGTCATTGGTGTAAAATCAAGATCTAATCTGATAAATTACATTAAATTAACATTTCTATAGGAAGAAAGACACTTAACCACAATACCATGTTACCCTTAGGGTTATACACAGTTTTGGTTTAAAATATTTCCTCCAAAATAAACAGTTCATTTTTGCATAACTGGTAGATTTTAAAACTGTCAGAAACACAGGTCAACAAAAATCACTGGACCTAGGTTAAAATAAAATCATAAAACCAAAACTGTAGCACCAGCCTCATGAAGCAGAACAAAACATTATTCTGTAAAGAGAAACAATAGAATGATGGAAAATCTGTTATGTTTTCATCCTTCTGGGTTCTTCCAAATTCTGCAAAAGGAAGCTCTATAAGGCAAACATTACCATAATAAGTGACGCAAATGCCATATTCTATTTTTGTCAAGTTTTTGTATTGACAAATTTCACTAAATATTTTGAAATACAAGCATTGTTTAAATTTTAAGTGAAAAGTTCTGTAGACAAAACAGCTTTGTTGCTTACATGTATTTCTCACATATAAGTTGTTCACAAATGATATTTTTAGTACACATGCAGTAACCAAGTTTCTAACATAAGACTACTTTTCAATAGTGTTGATCTGATTAAAGTGGGTATTCATAACTTTGAAACAGCATGTGGTTAACAGAAAATCTTTTTATTTTACAATTATTTGTGACTTTTTGTTCTTAAAAGGACAGCAGAACATCCAACACTTGATTTCTATTAAGATTTTGAAAAAAATTGCCTGAGTGAGACAAGTTGTACAATCTATCATAGCTTAAGAATGCGACCTCATTCCTATTTTTTTTTAACATAGTTAATAGGTTACTGGGTAAATAATTGAAAACTTAAGGATACTAGAATGGAACACCACCAGCAAATGTGTAAATTTTGTGCCAGTGAATTGCAGCAGTTTCATTCATTTACTTGTTTTTAAGTAACATCTATGCACACAAAAGGTAGTAAAATTTTGCTACATTTGAATAATTTAACAACCAATTTTTATTAGCACTGGTTTGCTGAGGTAATTTTTAAAATTTACGGTACACCTAGAAACTGTGTTGAATTAGCACACTGCAGAGCCCTGTGAAGAAAACCTTCTGGATATACTTTCCTGGTCTTTCTTTGAGCTCTTAGATAATTGCATTAGTGACTTCAGGCTTTTCTCCTCCCCATCCCTGTCTCCATGGATGTGTTTCAAGGCAATTTTACAACCATTTCTCTCTGCTGTGAAGGTGATTCTTTCCCCTCTAGAACGTAAAAGTTAGATTAGCAGACATCTAGAATAGAACTGAAGATACATTTTAGAAAGACGATAAATCACTGAGTCTGGACATNGTATTGCAAGAGTTCTATCAACTTTGTTTCTTTCAGCAAGAGTTTTGACTAAGCATCTCTTTTTGAGAGAAATCTGTGCTCTTTCTAGCTATACACGCACTGAAAGGAGCTATTCATTACTGCATTATTGTGAAAATTCCGTACTGCCTGGTGTGCATTTATATCACAGCTTTGTAAAATGAATTCAGCCCAGTAGCCTTGAGTTTTAGATATGNAAACTGAAGAGAAAAACTTTTGGATGATAATACATTCTTCAGCAAGACAGATATAAAGAGACAGAAGAGCCATAGATAAGTCAGCCCTCTAAGGGCTGGATGAATTCTTGACATTAGAAACTGTAGCAAAGGTAGATTTAAGGGGGAGGAGCGAAAACGGGAGGTATTATGAACCTGACAAACTGAAAGACAGTCAGCAGGGAAAATCTAGTTTGTCTGGAGTGAGAAGGAAGACAAGAAAAACAACTACTGAAAACAGAGAAAAAGCTCAAACGAATCTAAGAAATCCATAGTAACTTTTCCAAGCTTGCCCAACTGGAATTTTTAAACCTACTGAAATTTCTCCAAACATAAATAATTTGCTTNAGCCCAGTAGCCTTGAGTTTTAGATATGAGGTAGTCTAATAGCTGGAAAAACTGTGAAATTTTCCTTCTAAGATTTCCTTTTGATTTCCAAAATAACCACTATTTCTAAAACACTCACAACACACATTTGTCAGTTGTGCATCATCTAAACTTGTTTATACATATTGGTGATTTATGATCGAAGCATGGAAGCACTTTTCCACTGCCTGTTTGGGCAGGTTCTTCTTCAAAGTCTTCACCACAGAAGAAGCACAACTGCCATCCTCTCCTGGGATACATGTGATTCTTATTTTATTCTCTATAAAGTCCAAATTCTCAGTAATCATCAATGATCTTAGTCCCTGGTTTTCAATATTTTTATTCTCTTTTCTTTGACTGTATTATATTCTCAGGCACTTACACCAATAGGTAGCGGGTGCATTTGAAAGGACTTTGTGGATGGAGGCTCTGCAGGTCTTCCAAAGTCAATGAAGCAAACAAACAAAAGTTTTATGTGAGAAGAACATGAAGACTGCAGGTCAGAAAGATGTTAAAGGAATGTGCTTTTCTGAAGAGGCAAGGGAATGAAGGAAGTGCTTGAGAGAAAACAAAATGAAGAAACAATAGTAAATACCAAGACTTGTTAACGCTTTGACTTAATTTTCTGGTCCTGCCTCTTACACATCCATTTGATCCTGACAGCAAGGGCAGCCAGGCAGTAATAGAACTAAACACTCATTTTACATTCAATGAGAGATGTTGGTCCCTGAAAAACTCGATCTATATCAGTTTCTTCTGAGCTATGTGAATGGATGCCAAAACAGTTTTACATGGCTACACTTCATTTTTGCTTTTCTGACAATAGTGTGGTTCTAAGAGCCAGAGGAATAAGGGAAACTGATACAAACACATTCAGTTTGGAAACTAAGTGCTCTTATCACCCTTCATATAGTAATGTAAACAACATAAAGAGGCTTAGAGAAGCCAGTTATATGAGTTAATGCACTCAACAACATAATGAAGCCAGGTGTTTCACATCTGTGTCATATTTATGCCAAACAGCTATTAAATGCATACCAATCTGTGAGAGGGGCCACTCTGAAGATGAGTCAAAGGTTACTAGTTTTGTCTAGACTTCAGCTGGTCAGGCAAACGATGGTAAGGGAACGTTATATTGTGTACTAACCAAATCTTGATTATGTTTGGAAGGGGATCTAGAACTACATTTATGCCACTTAAGCGAATGTGGAATTGAATTCTATTGAATGCTGATGTGAAATCACACAATTTAATAAAATTAACCCCTGGAGAGTAAGGCAGCACTGGCATACATCGCATTTTGGTGCTTCTTCCATCCCTCATTAAAAGACAGGAGCTGAATTTGTTGAGGCTCACCCAGCTCACTCAGATACAATGTGCAAGACTGTCAGAACTATGGGAAGAAAGGAGCTTGCAGTAACTCATTAACAAAAATGCATGAATTATGGCAAGAGCTGCTGTATCCTATTATTAAAATGATTTATGTCCCACACTTATGCCAGCATTTTATTTTAATATATGAGCTGTTTTCACAATTACAGTACTTCCCTTTTGAGCTCAGTTTTAATTTTCTTCTAGTATATTGCAAACAAATCTCTCCGGTTCTATGAGGAAAACTGACCAAATGCATTATCAAGTTTATCTTCAGCTGATTTCATACAAGTGAGCTTAACAATATTTTAGCACCCAGTACTCTTAATCATACATTGCAATGAAATTGAGAAGAAAAAAATGTCTTTAGAAAGGTCTTCATCTCCTCAAAGGCAGTCCCAAGTAGCACAACCATGCATTTCTGTATTTCAACAAGTGCTGGTTGCCCCCAATCTGCTTGTGCCAAGCAAATAAATATAACAGAAGAAATGACAGCCAGTCTTCAGCATGTCACATTTACATGGCTGACAGCAATAAAATCATTACATTGTCTGACTTTTTATGAGATGCTTTTAAGGAACTATTCAAAGTACATCTAGACTGAATACATATTCGTATCTCTGTTATTAACCTGCTTATAATAGTATCCAATTTAATGAGCAAAGGACACTTAGCAAAGTCAACCGAAATGAACATTTCAGTATATCTATTGTTCCATCACTCACGTTTCAGAGTATACAAGACCTCCAACACTGCCACCTTTTCACCCATGCATTTTAAGCCCATACATCAGCTCCTCGTTGTTCAAGTCTGTTACAATAAACTAAAGGCTAAAATTCCTAGAGTTTTATTGTGGAAACAGGGAAAGAGAGAGGGAATTTCATCTCTTCCTGTATTTTCTCACTTGAAATTCTCTTTGTTTCTGGGAGTTTCATGCAGGAGATCGAACCAACAGCTGTCACCATCTTAGATGCCCATACCTCCATTACAGTCTTGTAAAAACAAGGGACAGAACAGCAGACCTAACTGCTGGCAGAAAAGAACTTGTGGTTACAGGTTAGGAAATATCTTTTAGACTTTGCAAGCAGAAGTCAGACGAGGTTAAAAATATTTCTAGCTTTGAATAGAAAAGTAATAAGTGACTGATGGCTTCCAGTGAAATGCGAAGGACTTTTCCCTTGATGCAGTCTGGGAATGGGTCTCTGATGTAGATTGTTTTTTCGGTCATAGATATTCCTGTCATCCTGCCCTGTACACGACAGGCTTCTGTTCAACACAGCAAGCTGGCTAGAGAGTAGATGGTCTTTTAATACAGCAGCTTACTTTTGTATTCTGATGCAGTTAACTTCATTAAAATTCCTGAAGGGCACAGGATGTGTCAGTGCCTCCCATTCAGGAGTGCTTGCCAGAAAAGCTCCTTTGCAGTGCTCGTGGCAACAAAAGCAAGTTTCTGCTTGAGGACTGGCAAAGAAACTCTGGTTTCTAATGGGTAGGAGCTACCTCATGTACAGGGGACAGATCTTTCACCTCTTAGTTTTAATAGATCTGGCCCTGCCAGGACTAACTCATATCTAGTCCTCTTACGCAAAACACAATCCTTACTTTAATACTCCAGATACAACTGTTAAAAGGGGGGGAAAGACGAAAAAATACTCTTAATTCCAGGCTAACATCCTGCAGGTGTAAAGGGATGCAATCTGCACTTTAGAAAATGTACTATGTATTTCCATTCCCCAAACCTCCCCAAATCAATTTTCTTTAACCTTTTGTGTCATGTTTAAACAGAGCTGGCCATTCCTTATAGGATTTTACATCATCATTACAGAAATAAATGGAATTCCTCCTTGTTGTATGTGGTGACAAACCAACCAACCTTTCTAATAAGCTCTCCTAAGCATTCAGTTCCACATACAGCACATCTACTAAAACTGAAACCAGCATGATTTCATGTGTCACAACTTTATAAACACACATAAATGGGCATAACATCATTTTACAAAATACAAGCAAACAGGGTCACAACTGCAGTATTTACAGCTGTAATTATGTAGGAAGAGTTTTAAAAAGAAAAAGCTAAGGTCCTCAAACTATCTATTTTCACAAGCACTTATGCTAGGATTAGTAGTAATACTGCATTATTGGATGTTTCTTACTGTTGATTAGAAAAAAATATGAAAAAGAAAATGGGCACTAAGATTCGAGGTAGAATACAATTCACATGATTTAGGTGCTTAGTTTAATGTACATTAAGGAGGTGTGCAATAGATTAATTAGTTGCATCATTAGACAGTCCGGGAAAGTAGGCAAATGTAGGCAGAACCTAGGCTGGCAAAATCCCATTCTTCATTTGCTCTTTTAATCATAAAGGAAAGAACCCTGCTAAGGTGCAAATTAGAAGATATCTGCTCTTATCCTAACATACCTGGGACATGGAGAGAAAGAATTAATCTGTTATTTTGCCTTTTCATTAATATACAATATATTAAACAGTCAATGAAGAATATGTGTTACTCCATACAATGCATTAAATTATTATTGAAAAATATGAATGACATGAATATAAAAACACTACAAATACTATAAAGTTAAAATACAAATGTTTTCTTAAATAGCTTGTTTTCTTCACTAGTACTGTGTACAAAGACGGGGCAGGCATAAGAAGATCACTGCAGGAAAACAAGTGAAAATATCTTAGCCTTTTGTCCTACAGGTGATTTGGGAGATGTTAATTTCTTCATCAAAATCAGTGAAAAATCTTTTATCACAATCACACATTATCATGAAAGATTGACTTTGGATATAGCAAAACATTACTATTCTCCATATGAGAAAGGCATTAAATAATCCATCCCACAGTGGCACAAAGGATTACGAAATATATTGCATGGAATGCAGAATATATTTCAGCAGATGTGCAAAAGACTGACTTTTCCCTGAAACAAATTTTGGTTTTCTTTTACGCCCCACCACCCCTCCCACCCCCCAAAAAAATGCCCATCCTTAAAACCTCGGTATTACCCTAGGCTGCATTTAACAGGTCACAAGCATATCCTTTCCTCCAACACATTCTTTATCAGCAGCACGAATATATATATTATATTCTCAAGGAGTATATAAAAATTACAGATCAAGCAAAATCAAAGGCTAATCTGCCTGTTCCATGGTGGTTTTACATTGTATTGTAAAACTGATTCTACCAAGGACACAAAGAAAACATTTTATAATCTACTACACAAACTAGTGAGAGAAAGGCAAAAATAGGCACCAAAAAAAAAAAATTCCAATAGCTTCTATTACTTTTACTTGTACCATGTACAGCTTTTTTCTGTGTACTAAAACTTAATAGCACAATTTCTATTCACAACAACAGCACAAAATTGAGCTCACAAGTCATTTTTCTGCAGAAAGGAAGACAAGACAATAATAATTTACGAAATAGACTCTGTGTCTTCAATTGTGTCCTGAAGTGAAAAAACACGAGTTGCAGTGCAGTATGAAATACACTTAATAAGTTTTCTTCATTCATTTTGGCTTCACTTTGATTCTCTGTCTTATCTGTAAAACGTTGCGAACACTCAGAATGAACTAATGAAGTTTCATGCATCATCTGGCTCCTGTGAACGTTTCTCTCTAAAAGTAGCTTTAAAAATTCACACAGGCATTAAAGTGCTGTCTCAAACATCAAAACCATTCAAAGCATCACAGCCTTAATGGAATTTTGGATTTGTAAAATAAAAGTGAAATCATAGGGCAGGTTCATCTGGGTGGGGGAAGAGGTAAAGATTTGGAGTGGAACACATAGAAAGAGGTATCTTGCTTGCAAATGAAGTTTTTATACGCCAGCTAAAAAAACCCCACTATATAAAATGCAGTTGTTGTGTGTGGGTCTTTGTTTGAACTAAATGCTGTCATGCTAAGACCCAACTCAGAAACTCCGCAGCAGTAGATGTATTAGTCTTTTGTTCATTAATATGTACTCTTTGGCTTAAACTAAAATGAAGTAACAAGAGAATATCATCCATTTGCTTCCATCTAATGGATCTTTCCTAAGGGCAGAATTATTAGTACGCATTCTTCTCGCTGGGACAGCAGGATTTCAGCAGTGTTAGGAGCTCTGGCCTTTACATCAGCATCGTGCACTGCTTAAGGCTCCTGAGATCTGAAAGACGGTGTGTTGAGTTTATTATGTTTTCTCCCATGAGATCTGGGGGCTTTCACAGGAAGCTCAGACGAAGAAAGAGGAACTTTGTGCTGGATCAGCCCCAAGTAACAGAAAGTTAAGGTTATTTCCACTCCTGCTTTTTGTCTGTCTGCTCTAATTAGACTGGAAGATCTTCAGGAAAGGGAATGTATTTTAGATGTGTTTGTATAGTGTTTCCAGCAAGGGCCTCATTTCAGCTGAGGACATTTATATGAGAAAAAGTATGTGACAGAGAACCAATGATCTTTATCTGAGTTGCTTTACTCAGTGGAGACTTGCAGAGATATGAACTTATCAAGCTCTGTGGGTTCATGGCTTTCTAGTTTTGTTTCCCAATACTCAAATGCCTTGTTTCAAGGAGTGGTATACAGCTGCTGCTCCCTACTTTGCTAAAATGAATCATACAGTTCAGGAAAAGGTCACAGACCTAAACTGTGTATTGGGGGCACACAGATCTCAGAACTGCAAATGCTATCAAACTATACCTTGTAATCCACTTATTGACCAGTCTGCAGATCTTCAACATTTTCAGGATCCTGTGCAGGGCTGCAGAATGCCATCATATGGTTATTCCAACTTACAAAAACTCTCCACTACATGTATTTTTCATCATTTATGGGGTTTGTACCAACATTATTTAAGAGATGAGCAAAATCACCGTTATTAGCTCACCGATGCCCTCATGTGGTCACAAAAACCACCTGGTCTAAAGTAGAAAACAAAGAACCGGAGGTGGTGGTGCTGAGGACTAGCCACTCTTCTTGATAAAGGTCATGCTTTTGTCTCGAATCAAGAGCTGCAGCTTTGCCCAGTTCAGTATTAACATGAGAAAAAGGCCAGTTTTTTGATAAAATGTTATAAGGTGTCACTTTTAAAAAGGAAAAAAAAAAGTAAAATTGTCAGTATAGATTAAAGTAGATCCTGAGCAGTAAACATAAACAAGTTGGGATCACTGAAAGTCCTGAATTAATTATTCTTCAGATAAACATCCAACCTAAAAAATAAACTTCATCAGATGAACTTGCATTATCCTACACTTTCAAGTACAAACTGCAGCTTCAGAAAAACAAAAGAAAAAAATAATGCATTCAGTATGTAAAAAAAAAAATCATGCACTTAAAGGGTGAATAATTCATTGTAGAGCTCTTTGTGATTAGTTGAGTGGAATACAAATAGAATAAATGAGACTATTCAAGGAAGGGAGCAAGATGATCGTCACCCAAAGATGGCAGAGAATCAAACTGCTACAGATATTCTGGTCTCAGCCCAAATAACAGAAATAGGCAGAAAGGAAACTCCCTTCCATTTCTAAGAATCTATTTCCCTAAATCCATAAATAAAGCCCCACACTTGAGGATGGGATTTGGATCCGGACTGCACCCAGATCTCCCAGGCAAGCCAGGTGTCTGAGGTGCCGCTATGGGCAGTGGTGTCTGAAGAGCCATACAGAGTCTCCTTCAAGGTGAGCTCTTCAGGCTCTCTGGGTGACAGTGGGAGCTCACACATTGAGCTCAGAAGTAGACACTGAAATGCCTGCAGGTCTGGAGCTGGACCCTACTCCTTCTCCTTGTCATTACTTTTTAATGTTTCCAACCACAGCCACAACAACCTGCCTGAGCTGCTTGTGTGCAAGTACATGCACACGTTGTGTAAAGGAATGAGACTGAACTGCTTTAGCCTGCAAAAACTAAGCCTTATTTTTTAAGTACAATGCATCTGCTGCTTTTTTTTTTTGATCTAATACAGTCTCGAAAATAAGCAGGGTAAAGGGTATAGTTGACCATATCTATCCTTGTCTGGGAGGTAACTGTTTATCTCCCAATACTGCACCAAGGCTCACGGAAAGCTATGTAGTACCCAATGAGCATAAGTTTCGGCGAAAGATTGTAAAAAAGAAAAGGACCCCCTCTCTAAACAAGATTTTAATAAGACAGTCTGATCAATGAACTCCCATGAGTTAAGAGAACTTCAAGCATGTTTTCAAAGGGTTTAACCATTAATAAATCAAGGCATGACTGCTGTAAAGGAAAACATAGCCATTCATTTCATATAAATGAGAGTGTTTGCAAGACTCTCTCGACTTTTTGTTACTAATGTTTTATTTCCACAACAACTGTACAGGTGATTTCCAAAATCCTCTAAGGAAAGCACTTGCATCATATTATGAAAACTCAAAGGCAGCTACAAAACATTTCTTGTGTTCTGTAATAGCACTATGAGGGAATGAAAGAAATTAATCTAAGAGTCCTTCTAAAAAAATCAACTATAATTAATTCAGGATTAAAAGTACTACTACTTATCAGCCACCTGCCCCTTGTCCTTGATCTGGCCACACAATGGAGAAGTCAAATTGCAAAGATTGCGAATAACCATGACACTTTTTTTTTTTAAATTCTTCTGTAGATTTTACTAGACCATATTTTGTATACTGTATCATCATGAATTCTTGACAATCTCCACCTATTTAATGACAATTGTTCTGAACCTCTCACTGTTGCAATTGGAGGCTAGTCCAACTGTGCACACCCCCCTCCATTCTAAGGGATCAAAAATGTGTCTGGGAAAAAGGAGGCTGTGAATACAACCACAGTAAGTTTCTCATTTTATGAATCCTCGTAGGTGTCTCAGTTATATTCTATCTCTATATTAGGCACACACCAGCTGAAATAACCCCTTGGGTGCAAAAGCCAGACAAGGAGCAGGACTTGTGCCAACAGGTCTTTTAACCAGCTGACTACAGACAAGGACAGGACAAAAGGAAGGAGAAGTATTGTTGCATTCCTCATGGCTAAGGATATGTGTAACGCAGGGATCCAGAGATCTTTTTCCTAGAGTTGCTCTACAATCTCTTCCTCCAAATCCACTTACAATTCCTCTTCATTATGAAACACAGTGCCTGAGGGATTGGGTACCTGCAAAGTTATTACTACCTCCTGAGGTAATTCTAATTCAAGAGAGTCAATGTCCAGGTAATGAGATCTGAGAGAAAAATGAACTTGTGTGTGTGTATGCATATGTGTGTATGTGTGTATCAATGTATGTATGCATGTGTGCACATACATAAATATATGTGAATATATATATGCACACAACTACACATGTACACAAACCTCACCTGAATTTAACATGATTGTGATTCTTCTAACTTCAACAACAAATCTGACATTTTTGGCATTATGATTACTTTAAAAACACACTCAACTTTGACTCCAGTTCAACATAGGCCTTAGCTTAAGTCTAGGTAGGATGGGAACACATTTTAAATGTATTTTGAATTTTGAACCTGGCACCCCATAATAGCTACTTAGCGTTTGCCTTTGCCCTCATTGAATCCAAAGGTTAACTGATGGATTGCAGAAGAAAGTCTGAATGTTAGGAACTACTACTGAGTGCTGCTGAACTCATTAAAATGCTGTTTTTTAGCAAGAAGTCCGTGCATCACGGATGATTTGAGCAGTTATGACATGAAAAAAACACCTTTAATTTTTTTAGCTGTTGGTGATGAACACATATACATTGCTCTTTTACATTACTGACATGAACCATATGTTCATCTCTTCTAGCTGTTCACAGGACGTAGAATAACTTATGTGTTCTGTTATAATTTTTGAGTGCTGCTGTAAGACCGTGAAGAGAGCCATTTAAATCTGAGAAAAAGATCTAATTTTTGCATTTCTTGAGTTTTGCTGAGTATGTCTACACTCAGCTAAGCATGTTTCAACCTCAAGCTATCTAGAGTTGACATTTGTTTTCTTAGGTGGTTGCACTGCATTCATATGCATTTTTTTACCCAATTTAAGGAACATTCATACTGATTGCAGCATTCAAGGACAATCAAGCTACTCAGTTTGGCAACACAGGTACAAAGTATGTTTATATAACCTTATGGCTGTATACTGCATTCATCCTGCCTCTGACATGGCAGTGTAGACATACAGTGTGAACAAATGACCTGCCTTCCTTATGTCTCAGTTTCCTCCTCTGGAAAGCAATGATAATGACGTTGCAACAATTACATATTTAAATGTTTTTTCACTTCTCTATTTAGCTAGTTACAATGATTCATGCTTTGTGGAAACTTATCAGTAAGATGTTAACTAGTCACAGCAGAAACCAAAAGAATATGCCTCTAGAACTACTGGGAAAGGGGATCACAATTTAAGATAAAAACTCTCATTTTTGACAGAGAACTATTCTCTCAGTCAGTTCCCCAGGGCAGAAGATCTTGAATGAAATCTCCCAAAACCTTCATCTAAAGCCTTCCCTATGCTTACATACATTTAATTCATGTCTCCTATTGACAAGGCCTGAAACATATCCAAAATATATCCAGGTCACGCTGAGTTGTCCACTTCTAGGACCATTTCTAACAGAATGAATTTGGGCAGTACTGCATGAATTTCTACACACTCCTGCAGAACTGTCCCTAGTGCATTTGTTGTTCAAACCACTGGTGAGAAGCAAACAAACATTTTTTTTCTCATTCACATGTTTTTCTAGATTGATTCCACCATCTCAGTTTTATGATGCTGTGAACTCTAACATAACTTAAGTGTTCAGTTGACTTTTTGCCAAAAACCAGTCAGATCAGGTCATGTCACAAGAGCAAAGTGGGGAAAAAAAAGGGAGAGAACATTTTCAGGCTGTTTCTTGTCTCTGGAAGCGTCTTTCGTACTAAGGAACTGTCCAAATAAAGGTCTGCCCTAACCTGTGGACTATTACTGATAGACACTATGTGAATAGTCTTCAGTGACATGAAGAAATGTTCTTGAACTAGGTGGGCACACACCTGCCCTGAGCATGCGTCAGTGCCTCTCTTACACAATTCCTTTGGACTGACTCATCTACAAAGAAGCACATGATTTTTTAAACTGAGTGTTGCTCATCAGTCTTGAAACGAAAGAGTTGGGATGATGGAGATGTTTTATTATTCAGGTTCTACACAGTGCATGTGCTTGCTCGTGAGTGAGTATGAGTGTAATTTTTCTACCTGAAGCAGAAACTCCTGGTAGCTGATCTATCAATGCCAAGTACTTTATTGATTTTTAAACAGCTGGTATTAACAAGGCTGGTCCCACTCTATTCACATTTGCTGTACCTCTCCTCAGTTCAGTCCTACCGTATATGATCTTGACATTATATCGGCTGAATCTGAATAATTTAAGAAACCCACTCAAGCTCTTACAGTAAGTATAGCCTGAGCCAAACATTTTGGATTTTTAAGTTTCTGAGGAAAACACACACTATACAGAACACCTGTGTAAATTAGGCCATCCTTGAAGAAGCCAGTGTACTGTAGAACAGGCAGGCCTTGAGTCTTAAGATCTGGGATCTTCCAGCAGATGTGACACTGTTTTAGAATTACAGCAGAAAAGATGGGAAAACAGAAAGAAGGATTTTTTTCTTTTTTCTTTTTTTTTTCCACTTGTTAGCTATTCACTTGGATAAAAATATTATTTCATTTCAGACTAAATACTTTAACGTCTATGAGGAAGGCTTGCTACACTGCCAACAGAAAATGAGAGAAGAGTCTATAGGCAATCCAAAAAGTTGCAACTATGTAACTCATTAGGCCTTTATATATAGCCAGAAATGCCTAGTGCTGCAATTTCAAAAACCTCATCTCATGCATGCAAGAGGTAATGCAGGCTCCACACATACTTTAAGTAACAGAGACAACAAAATCCCGTCAAAATAAACCCCTAAGAAATCACAACAATGCCTTTTTTTTGATTAATTGGATCACTTCTTTGGACAATCCTGGCACTGAAATAGCAAGGGACTATCCCCAAATCTGGGATGTCATTTTGCATGGTGACATTGTCTAGACCAAGACTACACATGGATTGCCAAAAATGTTACAATTAATTTTTGAGGTTCAGATATATATTATCATTAATCACAAGCCAACTTTTTTTGTAACCCAAGCACATTTTTATGCACTCAACAGGTTTGGGTATGTTCTGGGATTTTTGAAAACAACAACATTTTGAGTGTAATCTTTACATAGTATACAACATTTTGGGCAATAGTCTACAGCAAGAGAACACTAAGTGAAATGTATACAGAAATAAATGTTTTTTGTCTGATAATAATCTATAAACGAAAAAAGATTTTGTTGTGGAGATTTCATGTACCTAAAGCATGAAGCTTTACTGTCTACTGAAATACCACTAAATTATGCACCTTTTAATTATTTTAATGTAAGCATTGTACTCTACTTAAACGAGACATAACAGTAAACAATGCTTACTGAAAAACAACAGCCCAACTATATCAGAATGTAATCAGTGTTTTTTTTATCCAATTTCTATCAATAAAGCTTCAACACAAAAAGTAACACAAACTTACCAATGTTTGCCTATTGCCATGAAGCTTTCAGGGCAAGATTTTAAAAATAGTCTTTCAAATTCTTTTCAGATATTTGATAACGAAGTGACCTTGCTTTCTGAAACACCTAACAATGAAAAAGCTTGGATTTCAAGTAGAGTTCATAGCTTTAGAAAATCAAGTATTTTATTTAGATATTGTATTGTAGGCACTCCAATGTAATAGTTTCAGAGGACTGTAGTCATACTTTGAATTTAAAACTCCAATAAATGAAGAAAATTTCTGCCTGCCTATATAAATGCAAGCTTATATAAACATAAACCATATTTCCATAAACTATTTTTGTAGCCTCAAGACTCCAGCAGTTTGAACTCCGCTTAGTACATCAGCAATACAAAACACACTGACTATTTTGAAGACAATTACAACATTATATCAAGGGGGCCTAATTACTGATTATAAGTGCTACAGCTGTTTGTTTTCCTCTGTTTCACTGTTTATGTACATACAGCCTGTTTCTCAGATCTAAGGTGTTCGTAAAAGCCAAAATGCAGGGCTAGAACATAGTACCAATAGTTGCAACCAAAGGCTGCTTGAAGAGCTCCCAGTTGTTTGCACCTATATTTATACTGAAAGCTCTCTTATTCCTTTTTCTCTCAAAGTTCAGAAAGCTTCAGACAGATTGAGTGTTTTTGCAGAACAGTCATTCCCAACCACCTACACAGGTCTCATGCTGGTCTAAGGGTAAATTGGGGGTGGGTGATATGAGGATCATTGACAATTCTCTTAAGTGAGCTTCTGCTACAAGATGATCGGGAATGATGGGTTGAGTTAAGGAATTAGAGATGCCTCATTAGACTCCAAGATACTAAGCACGAACATGAAACAGTGTAAAAAAGAAAGTGATTTTCATACACTTGAACGAACAGATCAACATGTGGCTCCAAAATATCTCCAATTCTGTAAATATATATATCAGGAAATATTTAGCTGCAGCTTTCTTAGCAAAGTAAGCGTTTCTAGAACAGGAAGTGCTGGAGTTCTTGCTATGCTTACCTTACACAGGAAATCTACATGAATACGTTTTCAAGCTAACAGGATCTTTTCATTTCCAGAAATGAATGCCTTAATAAAGTACTGCTTCTATGTCTAAGTCTACTGAAATCTGAGTTAAATAGGAAAGGTGAAGGCCCTAATCTCCAAATAGCAAAGTGTAGAGTTTACACAGCAACGACACATTTATTATCTTATTGGAGATGTACATAAAATAAAATAAAAGATTTATTTTATAACTTATTTCTCTGAAATGCCTTTGTAAAAAAGGTTTCTTAGGTTTCATTATCTTTCCATTTAAAGCAAAGTGTGTAAAGCAGAGAAAAAGAAGTTAGTGATAATCACACAAGTCTGAAGATCACACAGGAGGCTTTGTTTCAGCCCTTTAGCTCAAATCAAAAAGTATGTCATTTTGAGTTCTGACAAACCACTGACTTGAGATATATACCCTGCGTTGACAGACAGAAAGAAGAAAGATACTCTAAGAAGATTTTATCCTGTAATGTGCCCACTAGAGAGCCAGACTGTCAGGAGAGAGAAATTCCACAACAGATGTTGAAAACTGCTTTGTGACTGTGGGAAAACTTCTTAGCCTTTTTAAAAAAAATGGTTACTTGACATTACAAGCTAAATGACTCAAAATTTTTTAATGATGTTTACTTTCCAAGCCAGCCTTCTCTAACATTTAGTTGACTAAGATTGACTGTATAGTAATACTGTTGAATAAAATTACAAGTTATCAAAAAGATTAAAAAAGAAGGAAAAAACCTCCTATTAAAGCAAGTAAAACTCTTAACTTTTCCTCCTGGCTCTTTGTAATTTCTACTAGTCAACTTGATCAGTAGATCAAATTGGTCTGGTGTAAACTGACTATAAGTGACCATAAGGTGGTGCTAGTGCTACTGCATTGGTAAAAAAAATGGCACTGGTAAAGCAACAGCAACCACACAAACGTGCTACTGAGTAACAGTTTCCTTTTCTCACCACTTCTATGAAAGGCATATGCTGAGGTCCAGTAACAAGAATACATAAGTTCTTGCAAAAACTTCTGTAACTGCAGAACATCTTGTAGAAAGGGAGCTCACAGCAGGAAAAGAAAGTGAAAGAAGGAGCTATGTTTTCAGCCTAATAAGCCTCATTCACACTTGAGATAGTTGGACACCTTATAAACAAAACCAGAAAGAGATCTAATTTAGAAAAGACTCATACTGTTTTTCCATTCTAATGTACTGTGAAAGTGGTTACAGAAATTCATTAAACAGAAATAATTGCAGCTGTTGATGGAGGTAGAATCTTCCTAGTAGAGAAGTTCTCTTAAAGCACACTCGTTCTTCAAAGTAAAGTGATACCTTCTCCACTCACTAACAGAAAATAAAGATGCAATTAAACAGTCCTGAATTTTCCCTCTGTGTTGCAATGGTAATCATACATATTAGCCAGTACATTAACACTTGTGTTTACATACATACATACACCCACACACAGCATACATGTATATGCTGTATATTTTTAACATCTACCTAAACATTCCATGAGAACATGGCTGTATGGAGCCCCTTGTAACTCTGCTCAGCTGGGAGAATTTTCTAAATTAGCCAGAGGTGCTACTGTGAACTCAAGGTATCTTCCACCTAAGATTCAAGTTTATTTTCTAAGGTACATATACAACAATTTTTTCCAAGTATTTGAACTCTGGAAAATTACATGCTTTCCTTAAAAATTAATTTAATTATTCTAAATTTTGAAAGTTGCAGTTAAAAATCAGCAGGATTTTTTACTTCTTGCATTTAAATGTACTGGAATTTGGCAAAAATACAACCACTGGAAGACAAAGAGATTGTCAGTAACCATAATTACAGGGGTCATAAATAAGCTTTTTAATTAAGCTATTGTGTCTTTACTTTTCAGTGTAGATGTCTATTCAACTTTTCTCACAGGTGTATTTCTATTTCACAGTGGTCTTCTCCCTTGACCCCTCTCCCAGGTGAACATGCCTTGGCATCATCAGCTTTGTGAACTCCTACCTGCACAGGACGACCATCTTCTTGGCCAATCATGTTCCTCCAGTCCTGCAGCGACCGCTGGAGGCTGTCCAGCCCGGTCTCCCAAAGCCTCACACAGCCTCCCATGTCCACACTAACCAAGCCTACTCTGCCCAGTGGCGCCAAGAGGGCATCAGCATCTGAGATCTTAGAAAGCCAAGATGTATAAGGAGAGAGAGACTGGGATCTGAAAAACAAAAATTAAGGTGATTTTTCTAGAAGCTGAAATTAAAAAGAGGATAAGTATTTCTGTAGTTAAGGTGGCAATTAAATGAAATTACATCCTCATCCCATGAGAGACTTTAACTAAGCCCTGCAGACACACTTTTGTATCTGAAACATTCTACCTACTGAAAGTGGATATGATTGAAAGATACTTGTCAGTAGAAAAAGCAGCATAAAAGACTAGGCTGAAAGGGAATGTGTTGCCTAACCCACTACTATATCTCCTCTGAGAATAGTCAGTCTTTACAAAAAAACATAAAGAATATGAAAAATTTAAAAATGTGTTACAGAAGAATAAAAAAGTAAAAAAGAAATAGGAGAGAATGTGACCTGGGCACTGAGGAAAACACCTTTCTCTAGTGCTATAATAAAAAATGAAGATTTAAACTCTCATTTAAAATGGCACATCTTTATGCACAGAAAATCTTAGCACTATTTCAAACAGTTAACCTGCAGACAAAAATTTACTGCTGAAACAGAGAGCCTAATAGAGACATGATATGAAGGGAAATTTAGATAAATTAAGAAAGATTGTTTGCATTTTTTCAGTACTGTTAATGACATGTATAATGACTTGGCAACTTGCACTAATACTATAATTAATAATCTTTGAACATAAAAGCAGTAACACATACATCTCTGCCAACAACTGAAATCACCATGCACTAATTCAACTGACAATTATCTTAGCATTTGACCAGGCTAGCTTTGCCAGAAGGAGAAAGGTTGTTAGATTTTAGCATACATCTATTCATATATATGAAAAGTCACTTTATCAGTTCTTTAATGGAGTACACTTTGAAATCTGGACTTCTGCTCAGATTTGTCATAAATAGCTTAAATCCTCATACTAGGTCGAGGGTCATGATGTTGAAGTTTGGCTTTGTAATTTTTGTAATTTCTTTTAAAATCCTAGTGTAAAATAAAATATGTTTCCCTACTATTTCTATGTTAACACCTTACATTTATGAATGATTGTATAAGATGTAGGCCAATGGATGATCAATTATAAAATAGTAAACAGTCCAAAATTAATTCTCTATTAAATAAAAAAATCCACAGATGATTAATGAAGCAGAATTAATTAATTTAAATGAGAATCAATATTGTCAAAATCAACATCAAATGGATAGAACAAAAAAAAAAGTATATAATTCCTGATGTGTGGGTTTTGTACATGTACTATTTAAACATGCAAAGTTGAGAGACTGCTATTTAAAACAAAAACCTTTATTATTATTATTATTATTATTGCAGTGGAAAATGACAATTTGTAACCAAAATATATGGTTATGTCATAAAAGATTTGCAAATATGGTCTACAATGGTGAGAGATAAGTGTTCAAACCAAACAGAAGCCACATAGTCTGTCTATTTTAATGTATCATACAAGGGATTTGTGTATCATGAAAGATACATGTGAGGGAATGTATATTTTCCAAAGGGAGAATCAAAACATAGAGAAACTGAAATTATTTTCAAGATGAACTTTATATTGGACTGAAACTTGATTCCTGGTTTCCTAACACCTAGCACTGGATCATTCTGACTGTCTTTGTTAGACCTTAAAGACAGAGAAAAAGGAAAAGAAAATAAGGATAGCAAAACAAAATTAAAGAGGGTAGAGGACAAAGTGGGTGAAGAGGGGGAAGCAGCAAAGGGAATGAAAAACAGAAGATAAAGCTAACCTTTCATATTTACTAATTAATGGCTACATTTTCACTGTTATCATCTAGAAAACAGATACAAAATGTTGACAAAAATATGCTGCAACAGTTGCAGAATTGTATGCACTAGGTATGACTTCTTCTTACTTTCCACGTGAGAAGAAATATTTGCTCATTCTGAAGTAATAATACATGAAATTATCTTTGCTCTTCCTGTAAGACAGAGGCTGCTCTAATCAATAAAATCAGTTACCTAGGAATAGCAATGTATTTGATTTTCTTTGAGTTAAGATCTGTTACTTCCAAGTATCCAGCAGCTTGTGGAGGAGTGACATCTGAAAATAAACAAACTTGTTATTTGCCTGATGCATGGTTATTGCATTTGCATTTATCAGATTAGATTTGAACATTTCATTATACAGTACCTGTCAGAAAATGATAAGCTTTCACATTCAACACAGGAGTATAACTTGCAAATACAGAATTGTTTTACTATTATGATAGTGAGCAACCAGACAGGAGCAATTATAAGACAACAATGTATTTGTAGAGCAAATGTCAAAATTACACACCAATATAGCCCTGCTCACTAAAGCACTAATCAGGCATTACTGCAATCCCTAACTCACTGCTTTTATCTGTCACTGAAGATAATGTCAGCTGTATGTCTGACTTTAAAAGCACATTGACGAACATTTCAAAGCATTGTGCTTGTGATTCCCACTTGAAAATTTCTCAATATTAACCTAAACATTGTTGCCTTCAATTGAACCACTCTTTTGCCAGGTAGATTCTCAATATGCGAAGATTTTATAACTTCATACTAAACAGCCCTACAGTATCAGGCATTTAATATTCTGCTTATAGATAGTTTAATGAATACAGCTAATGCTATGGTCTCTCCCTCAGAAGTAAATTTGTGTGTGTGTGCGCCCACACTGGCTTTTGTCAACATATGAGTACACTCTGCCTGGGCTTAGAAATGGTTTCCAGTTAGGAGATGGCTTTTATCTGCCTGGAAGAAATTGAGCAACTGAAGTTTTTCAGAAAAGAAACCAGAAGACTGAATTACACTGCATAGTATGGGTACAAAATATCATTGTAACAAGATGAAAGCAAGCCTAGATTTCCTTCTGAAACAACGTATCTTTCACCTCCTTGACATGAAGGAGACATTGACTTTACCAGCGGAAGTGTTGATGCTTGTGTACAGCACACACAGAAAAGACCACCAAGTTCAGCAGTATAAAGGAATCTAGCATTCAAATAAATCTAAAGAATAACCCACAGCAGTACTTTATGCATCTCTACTGTATCTACATATCTCTAGTACGCTTATCTACCGTACCACATCTGTTGACTTTACTCAGTCTTCACAAAAATTGAAATATCACACACACTAGAAATAAGAAAAAAGAGTGGAAAAATGCAGGTTTGTGGGCCACAGAGCACTTTTTGTTTTGCCTAGATTTTGTTAGTGTTTTAAAATGTGATCTCTCTTTTGGTAGTAATGGAGAATAAGGTACACATTAAAGATTCTGATGAAGATCTAGAACATAGAGCTGATATTGAACTGGAAGGGGTAGAACTGTGGGATAAGAATTAATAATTAAGTTAATAATTTAGAGAGAGAACACAAATCAACCAAATTAAATTATAAAAAGACAAAGGACTGCAGAGTAGGAATCCGAAGAAAAGGTAAGCAAATGTTTAAATGGAACACAGGAAAATCGGCCAGACTCCAGAACTGCAGTCAAGAACCTTATGATGAAACATGAACATCTAACCTTAAAAAGTGCAGTTTGTTCCTCTTTGGCCAAAGCCAAATGCAGAAGAATAGCTATACACAGCTCTAGACATCAAACTTTAAGGAAAACATAGACACATGAAGTACTCCTGGGAGTGACAAAAGAAGTTAGAACAGATGGGCTGAAAGGACAAATGTAAGGAATTCACTTTTTTTTTTTTCTCTAAAAAGAGATTTAAAAAAAAAGAGTCCCATAATATCGAAAAGATCCTTATAAAAGACAGCAATACTACCCTGACTGAGTGGAGGCGACATGAAGTATTCAGTTTCACTTACAGCAAAACTGCAGGATACTAGGAAAAGCTTTACTTATACAAGGAGAGTGAAGCATTGCAATAGGCCAATTGTTTGACAAACATCAGTTAATCAGAGTCTAAACATGTGTCATCCTGTCCCTTTATAAGCAGGTGGACCAGATGACATGTTGAGGTTATTCCTGTAACTGTGTGTTACACTATGTGTTGTTCCAGTTACTGTCACACTAATAGAGATTCGCACTCAGTAATAGACTGTTATTTTATATTCACATGTAGAAAGTGCTGAGAAACCAAGTAAATATTTGCTCTCAAGTAGCCCTCACTTCTATAGCCTTGTTTTTAGAACAAACATTAATACTTAGTTGCTGGATTCTGCCATGATCTCTTGTCTGAGTTTATATTTTGTGGCCATATATTTGTCTGTCTTTGGGGAAATTATTGCTTGTTATTGTTTCTTTTCAAACATGACTATTATCCTGGTTATACAGTTCTGATAAAACATAAAGGAAATTATTTCTTTGCTTGTTGTTCCTGGAACAGTTTCGGTAATACACATAGGAGTACGCTAGGTTTTGGTGGAGTACTTTGAATTATTAATAGACATGGAAGGCTGTGTGCCAGAACTGACCAGCTGTCCAAGAAGATGAGAAAGAAAGCTTGATAGATACGCAAACCAAAGCGGGAATATAAAACAACTCAAAGCCAATGTAAGAATTAGTGCAAGAACTTCAAGGGACTGTGACATACTCCATTTTATGTAATAGGACACCTTTGCTTCACTATACCATCTCCCAGGAAAGGATACAGAGACTTATGAAGGAAGCCTTATACAACTTCCACAGGTAAGTAACTACAGGTGTCCAGTGCAGAAACAACAGCACAGACAAATCATCAAATGTCCAAAGGCCTCCATGAATTATGCAGCACAATCAGGAATAAGAAACGCCTAATCTCCGCGGGGCCCAGACTGTTACACACCTCCTGGTAGCAGTTAAATATGCACTCAGTTAAATATTCTGTCAAGTAGTGAGACTGAGAGGCGAACTCCAGAAGAAACAATAGCCCAGCAGAGAGGGCTGCAAACACTGGATCTCAAACGGGCACAGTAAGGACTAGTACCTTATAATCTCACCTTCCAAGTGAGTATATGAATGCACATCTCTTTTCTTCTGTCTTTCCGTTTTCACTTGGAAAGATTTTGGATTCATGCCACAACAATGGCAACACTGGGTCCCTCTAATCTAGTATCCTGTCTCTAAGACTAGTTACATGCTTAAAAAGTGTAAGAACCAGACAAGCACACATGGTATTTTTCTCAAGTCACCGACCAGTTCCCATCTAGGGGCTTCTTAAGCTGAATGTGGTGTCTATGGCTTTATGTTTACGTATTTAGTAACTTTGCATGAATTTGTCCAGTTTCCCTTTGGATCCCACGTTTCAGCATTCACAACATCCTTTGGGAAGCAGTTTCACATGTTGGTTCCCTGCTCTGTGAATAACCACCTCTTTTTGTTTGTTTTGATGAGATCCTGCTAGCTTGATTAGCTGCCCCCTAACTCTGGTACTAAGTTTAAAATTGTTGCTTTTTCCACTCTTCATGCCATACATGTTCTTGTAGAACTTCACCATATGACCCTTTCCTGATCTTGCCTCCGCATGCAGAAGATTTGGCCAAAACTACACAGTGTTAAGGACACACGGATTTACACAGCAGCACAAAGATGCTGTCTGTTTTTTCTGTTTCTTCCCTAGTAATTCCTAACATTATTTGCTTTTTTTTTAATTGTTATTGAACTTTGAACTTATATTTTAATGAAACTATCTATCATAACACCAAAATGATCATGCTCCTGAGATGTACTGATCAGTCCCATAACTTTAAATGTAGAATTAGGACTCTTTCTTTCTTCCTCCATGTACATTATATTTATCTATACTGAGTTTCATCTGTCATTTCTATTGCAGTCAGCATTGTAGTCCTTTTATAATCCTTCATAGCAAATCCTTTTTACCATGAATAATAACCCGTATCATCAGCAAACACTGTCACCTCACTGTTCATTCATTTTTCCATTTTTTCATTACCAGTAGTCCAGGTCTCTGTAGGACTCCACTCATAGCTCCACTAGGAAAACTGACCATTAGCTGACAAATGGAAGTGTCTGAAGTCCTGAAAAAAGGCTATGGAATAGAAAACCTAGAATGTTGCTCAGTTCCAATTTAATTGTATCAGTAAGGTTGTATTAAACATGATTCTATTAAGACCAGTTTCGGTAATTCATAAATTAAAACTCCATTTAGAAAAGAAAAATCAATGATAACCGTCTTCAAAAAGGTCTTAAATCTTCCAACTTAAATGGCCATAAAGCACTGTCCAAACTATACCTCATAAAATCTTCTATAAATTTAAAGCTATCAATCACTATTCATGCATATATTTCACCATAGTTGAGGAAAAAAAAGTTAGTATCTTGTTTATCTATAACAACAGATATAAATTAAAATGCTTGGTCAGACAGAAGCCAATGCTCAGACAGATAATCTTCTCAGGTCACTGGTATCCAGGATTCATGAAGAATGTCCCGTGCTTTTAATTTTATTAATGTAGCATTATAAAGTGTTATACCACAGCAACTTCAAAGACTTTTAGAAATAACTGTCAAAATCTCAATTTTAGGTATCATTTGGAAGTATCCCTCCCCCACTCTCAAATTTTAACAAAAGATCAGAAGATTTACCTTCTGGATGTTTATACCATCCACTTCACAGTCAGATTTTTATTTTTTTTTTACCATGAAAGCTTAAAAAAAATGATCCAGTCTTACCTTTCATCAGGTGGAAAAGTAGAAGATTACAGTCTGAAGTAGTATAATTAGTTCCAAGATCATCATGCTAACTCCATTTTATTTAGTTTAATTTTTTTAAAAGCTAACCTTTTCTTTACAAAAGTAGATAACTTCAGTTTTCTACCCTGTTTACATCCTTGACTTTGCTTCTGTAGTCAAGTAAATGTTTTATCCTTTCAGTAGTAGTCTACACCTGCTTTATTAGTGTACAAGTGGAGGATGGCTTTTCTGTATGTGATAAGAGAAGAACTAAAAAAGCCTGTGTCTCTTCGGTTTGGAGAGAAGGCAGATGTGACTGAAGTTTACAAAGTCATGAAGGTGATGGCTAAGGTGAATGCAGAGCTGTTATTCACCCAACCCTGCAATGTTAGAATGAGGGGCACTCAATAAACCTGGTAGGAGATGAGTTGATCACAGAGAGCAGCAAATTTGTGATCTTGCTGTGAAGATGCACAGGTTTAAAGAGGGACCAAATTTGTGGACATGTCTATAAAAGGAGATTTCAAGGCTGACGCAGGGACATCCCCTACAACATCCCTAACAGAAAAACTGCAAATGTTAAGAAAGTATGACAGGAAACACACAGAAGTGCACAGGTTTGTCTTATCACTGCATGTCTGTGTGGTACTGAGCAGAGGCTGGAAATACTGGTGAAGGTCAACTGCTGACCTGGAATGATCATATTCCTGTATCTGGTTCCCAGAATGGACAAAGGGAGATCCCATCTACTGGGATATTCACAGTGTAGGTAGCCTGTTAACTCCTCAGAAGTATAATTCAGCATGTTAATAAGATCCAAATTAATTTTAAAAATGAGTGGAACTACTATCATTCCTCCTCAAATGCTTGCTTTGAGATTCTTTAAAAACATTTCGGAAAAATTTGTGAGTGATTGGAGTTTACAAAACAAAAACAAGTTGCTGCAGCACAAGTATATGAACCTCTTACCTTTTGGGTAAATGTCTTTCAAAGGCACATCTCCAGGTGCTAAAATTCTGACTATTTGATTAGAAGCCAATAAAGTTACACAATTGGTTTGTTTTGCAGCTCCTGTTTTCCTCCGGGGTCCATAATAAAAGGGATCAGAAGGAGAAGCACGCTTGCCACTCAGAGAGGAGTTTCTTTTCCAGCTATACACTTCACTAGGAGACTGCAAGAGACAAGGAGTCTACTGAACATAATGTTACTATTATTGAGCCTAAGAATAAATGTTTCTTGATAAGTTCCACTTCCTATCTCATTTCAAACCAAATGTAGCTATTGTAGTTACCTCTCCTCTCACCACATGGCAAGGAAAAGACCTGGATTAATTTGTCATTAAAAACTCCTATAGCAGTGAAAAACAACAGACCACCTACACAAGTTTTAGGAATTGAGACTCTTTGAAGATCTGGCTGAATCAACATTTTTTTCACGTTGAACCAGGAACAGAAATCATTGAAATAACCTAGTCTGGAATCAAACTACACAGTTATGTAGTTACTGTTACCATAATCTAAGTTTCAACTAATGTAGTTAAATGCAAACAGATATTTCAGTAATGAATTCAAAGCTAGGCATTAAGGCTAGGATTTGGCTCCAGGTTCAGAGACATAAATGTAGGTGTCCACACGTGAGCCAGGTGCTTCATCTCCCACTGTAGTCTGTACAGCTTAGAGAAAAAACACCTTGTCTTGAAGAAGGCCTCCACATTTGGTCAGCTCAGCATTGATACTACAAGAGCTTAGATACCTTGTTCATACTGAACACCTACACTAAACACTGAATCTGAAGTTTTCTCC
>VZTO01013633.1:0-16822 GCA_013400615.1 Syrrhaptes paradoxus | reverse complement strand
GGCTCATGTTGAGCTTCTCATCCACCAATATCCCCAAGTCCTTCTCCTCAGAGCTGCTCTCTATCCATTCTCCGCCCAGCCTGTATTTATGCTTGGGATTGCCTCGACCCACATGCAGGACCTTGCACTTGGCCTTGTTAAATTTCATGAGGTTTGCATGGGCCCACCTCTCAAGCCTGTCAAGTTCCCTCTGGATGGCATCCCTTCCCTCCAGCGTGTCCACCACGCCACTTGCAAATTACTAGCTTTCATTATTTGGGAGAATGCATGTTCTGATTAGAAAGCTGAGGACAACTTTACATTTTATTTTGTGAATTAATGTCACAAAGACCAATGCATATATAATTAATCTCTTAATCTGCAGCTATTCTGTGGCTTCAAGTAATTTCATTGTCTCTTCAGTCTTCATGCTAGTGTGCTCTTTCATCATCATTGCTCATGTTCTAGAGATCTGAGCCCTGAATATTTTGAGAGGAATGATAGAAAGTAATAAGAAAATGCAAAAAACAGGTTAATGAACCTGAGGAACTCACATGCATGCCTTTGGAACTAACCAATGCCTTTTCAATAAACTAAGGGTAAGATGTAAAGTGAAATAAGAGCTTCAATGCTTCCCTATCATGAATCACAAGAGAAATGAACCCAGCAGAAAAATGTCATGTTCAGTAGAGTGTCCGATATGTCTCAAAAGGTCCGTGATCATAGAAGACCCTGTGGGAGAATATCTGTGTCCTTGGGTAAAGAGGTAGTAACTTTGCTCCTTTTTAGAACTCGTTACAAGATAAATGGGATTCTGATATTTAGTGTCAAATAAAGTTTCCAAAATTACTAGAAAAGATTCTGATACAAATTGCATTTTTTAAGAGGAAGGAAAATGTTGAATGGGACTGAAACCAATACTTTGTTGCAAAGTTCTGGCTAGTGTGTATTGCCTTTTCATGAAATCCTGACAAATTCATGGCACTTACTACCTGGAAATAAAAGAATGTGAGCAGCAGTAACATTCAAGGTAAAAGAAACCACACTACTTCCAGATAAATTTAAAGAGCTACTCCCACTCTTCAAAGGCTTTCTGGTATAAAAGATTCCAGGAGAAGAGCATATGTGGAATAGAAAAGCTTAGTAAAAACCAACTAGCTAAAAAAAGGTGAGTTGGTATTACAGTTCTACAGCAGAATGGTAATAATTTTGGCATGAGTTTGCTATGAGATACAGGACAAGAAAATATATTCTCTGTTATATAAGACCACAGTGTATCATTAAGTTGTTCTTTGCAAAATTGGTTTTAAAAGAGTGTGAGGTATGATTGTTGTATTGTTAATAGATTTGTTGCAAAAAATAGATATGCTGGCTTTTTCATACTTAGGTCTGCCAGTAAGCAGTACAATAAAACACACGGTATCTTTTTTTTTTTTAAGGTTCTTTGCTTCATAGTTTCCAAGAAAAGCAGGACTATTCTAAAAGAACTGCATCAATGAAGAGCATTTTTCTTTACTGTACTGTAAGTTAAATGCACAGTAGATATCAAAAATAAATTTATAAAATAATAAGAGCTATTGCTTCCATTTTCTTTGGGTTAAAAAAGCCCCACAGGTATACATATATCAAACCAAGCTACTTTTTTTTTCATCTACATGATGCGTTAACTTTCTTCCAGAACATTAAAATAAATTAAGTATTAAAGCACATACATTCAAAGTCATTCAAAAGATTGTTTTCCTCCCTCACAGGTGACAGCCAGGAATCTTAAATCTGAGAAAGAAATGCTGTGATTGGGATTCTGCTTTTTGAGGTGCTCAGAAAAGGAGAGATGCTCTTGGAAGCCATGCTGGACTGAATATTATCTAGACTGAGGTTCACAAATTCTAATACACATGTGCCATAGTAAAGTGCTGCCTAAATAATTCCTATGCAGTCAAACACATTGTCCTGGCCAATACTGTAAGCTGTTGCTACTGCAGCTTCTGCTACCTTTACCAGTGGCGTTCTAGTGAACAAGATGCATATAAGAACCACTGATCTGGATGTTTTTTCTTCAGCTACAGACTGAGGTAATGTGTTCTTACCTTTCCTTAAGAACAAAAGGAGGACACTAAAGAGCATGAAGAATCTACAGGGGAAAACAGGAGCAATATAAAGTAGGTAGTGGGAAGAGAATGTAAGCATTTTTAGTTGGGTAGACAGAATGGGAGACCATAACCTAAAAATGAAAACATATTTAATTTGTTGCATTTGGTACTTTATTTGCCTATTCTCCTAACTAATATAGCAAGAATAACATGCTAAGCGTAACACCACTGTTGAAACAAATAATTGAGGACAACTGCATGATATCTTAGAGAGAAACATTCAAGACCCATAAATACCAAAATGTTAAAGGATCTAAAGGGATAAAAAACCAATTTTAATGCATTTCTGATCTTCTTTCTTTAATATTAATACCTAATGAAAATAGAAAATTCAATGAAGCAGCTACAAGTGACCACTTTTACACACTGCTAGTCTAATCTTTCAAGCTGTTGAATTACACAACTCCTATTGAAATAAATCAGTAGTGCTGGTGCTGAGCTCTCTGACAAATTGGGCCACCTGAGAAATTGTTGGATAGCTGATCTGAAACAAGTAATTGTTAAGGAGTTGTAAGTTCATATAATGCTTATGCTTAAGACTAAGCAGATGGCTGAGTCTTGTATGCATTTTGCCTGTTCAGCCCTTTTTTTTTTTTAACTTTTTTAAAATTCAAGTATACATCTGACTTTTCTAATCACTTTCTCAAAGACTTCAGGAAAATTTATTAAAAGCCTAAGAATTATCTACTGACACAGGTAATCTGAAACAACGTGTTGAAACAAATGGAATTTTTAATAAGCAGGTTTCTGGAAAGATAAACAACTTAAGCCAGCGAGAAAAGAATATTCACAAATACAATATTATTGTATAAACTTCCTCTTCTAAACTGTTTTGTAATTGTCAGAAGCACACAGTAAGTATATCCCATGTGCTGTGGGCTATAAACAGTAATTAAAATTTTAGGGCATCTAGTACCAAGTAAAAAACATCATGGTCTAGTGATTGAAAGCACTGAGCCTGTATATAGTCAAGCTGCCACTAAAAATTTGCTCAGAGGGGTTGTTCAGTAATCTGTTAGATAGGTAATTGTTCAGTAATTTGTTGTCTGGCTTTCCGTGATACTGGTATGCTTCATCTGTCCGGACTCTGCATAGTTAGCTCAGGCTTATCTTTTTGGTAGTTCCTGCTTTTTGTCTTCCCTGCTTTCTGTGCTCAGTAATTACTAATCCTATATCAGAACAGAGATAATGTGTCAGAGGTGACTGAATTTTAGCTCAAGAGAGCAAAGTACCATCTCTTTAGACATTTCACTGAATAGTGGGCTTCTCTGTTGGCTGTATCAGTCGTCACTTTTTCCTACAGATTCAACATGTCCACATATGCTTTGTATAGTAACAACTCCTTCACCTTCCTGTCATCCCAGGAATGAGTAGACGTGTCTTTCTGTTGTTAGGAAGCAGTCTTGATACCCATCATGTTTTTCTGGAAGGAAGGCTGGAGAAATACACTGATAATGGGGACCTTCAATGAGCAAGAAGAGTCTTGCTGGGTAAAAGTGAATCACCACTCACGTTTTGTTGCCCAAAGTGTCTCAGGTGAACAGCTAGGAACAAAACTATGTCTTATGTCTTAGCCAAAAATATATTCCTCTTTGGAAAGAGAGAGCTCCTTTCCAGAGGAACTGGGATAGAAGGGCAGGAAAAAAGGGGGTATGTGGTTAACACACAGAAAAGCTACCCAAGTGAGGAAAGCCTGGCATGCTTCACTGTGTTCGTCACCCTGGGCTCGAGGGAGACAGGGACTTTATGAATGGCATGTCATGTCCAAAACCATGCTGGCTGTGTTTTCCACACTAATTAACAATGCCATAATGCAGTTAGTGATTCCCAGCCTCCAAATAGTTGCAGCAATCTGCCTCTTAGGTCAGCCTAACTCTGTTGATGGCCATTTTTATGCCATATATGTTCAGCAGAGACCTCCGGAAACATTGTCTGTTCTATGTTTGTTTCCCTCATCTTTGCCCCCTAAGCATTTGCAGCTCTTCCCACTGCCACCAACTCTTTTAAAAGAACTCTGATGTTAATAGCATGGATGTTAATTTTATTCATATTGAAAATTCCTCCCAGCAGGGCCAGCTCAACCTCCTTTGCTTCATCTCTGCATGTACCTTTTCTTGCTGCATGTGGCTGCTGCACATGAAAGCTTTCTTCTAGACAAGGCATTTCAATTCAAATATATTTAATTTCTGTGACCAGTTCCTATCTTAGCAGTGACTCTGTTTATGCTGCTCAGTGAAAGTCTGTCACAGTTTAAGGCTGAATTGACAGTGATGAGACTAAATGGACTTAGATACTAAAGCACTTCTAGTCACAGATAAATATTTAATGTTAACTGGTGACATGACTTCCCTGTTCTGTGGGAGAGACAGTGCAATCAGAGGCCAAGCAAGTCAGTGTGATGGTCTCTAACACAACCTGCCTCCCCTGCAGTGAGGGAGATGGTGTGGTCCAGAAGAAAGTCAGGTGGGTCAAGACAGCAGCACCCCGCCATGCGGTGGACAGTCCAGGTGCGGTGCCCTGGGGTCCCCACAGCTAACCCTGGGGCTTCTGCTAGACCTCTTCCCCAGCAACACCAGAGCCCCTCAGCAGTGCTCACAGTCTGCCCTGTGGGAAAGTTCTCCACACCTTGGCAACGGCACAGCAATTAACAGGTTAGTTGCAGGGGCGTAATTGGAAGGTAAAGAGAGTTTAACCAGTCCAAACCATATGCCAAACTGTCAAAAAGTGACAACTTGTTCTTGGAGAATTAAGGTGGAAATGGCAACCTGACAATGATCTGGTGTTTTTTCAAGAGACTGGTTGTGGAACAGTCTGACCCCAGGAACAACTACTGACAAACACGCCAAGGATATAGCAGGCAGATGTGTAAGTTCGGAACACAGTTCAGTGTCAGGCAGTGCATTGGCAGTGTACACCCACAGAAAACCACTAGCATGCCCTCTTGCTAGCTCAGCAATGTTGTTTGAAATATAGTTGTGTAAATATGCATGACCTGGCTAAATTTATATTGTTAGATGATCCAGCAATGGGTAGACTTTTCTAAATTGCCTTGGAATCATGGCCCAAAATTCATTCAGAATGAAGGCTGTACAAGTAGGTTGATAACTGTAATATTGTACTACCATAATCCTACTCAATGTTTTGATCAGTTATTTCACAATTATGTTAATGAATTATGGTGAAAGTTTAAAATGCAGTAGAATATGGAAATTACTTTCCTGCAAATGTAAATATTTGATATTAAAATATGCAATTTTTTTATACCTTATTACAACTGTATACAATGTGGAATGTGTACTATAATGAGTATCAACTAAGGTTCATAAATAATTTAGAGCAAAACTGTAAATTACACTTTTTCCTGTGTAGTTTGCAGAAAACTGAGAGCTGTGAACACTCGTTAGGTAAGTGGTTGTATATGAGTATGTTCTCACAGTAGATAAATGTACACAGTTTCACAAATAGTCAAGTTTCATGCCCTTTTAAGTCTGATTCCAGAAAAGCCACAGAGAAAGAGGTTTTATTAAACAGCAAGAACTAGAATAAAAACAGCAAATAAAGTAGATGGGAAGTTTGTACATGCTAAGTATAAAAATATGTACAGATCATACATATAGCTATCTTACTTTGTGTTTATTATTTAAGCAGTAAAGTTACAATAAAATATTTTGCTTACTAAAAATGAATACTGAAACCAGTAGTGCAGCTGGTTTAAGGAGACAATTGTTTTGAAAATCTTAGGGTACTTCTATTTATACTATGATCTCCTATTATGAGAACAAGCAAGTCTCTAATGAATTGAACTAGGAATTTTGTGTATATCTTCTCAACAGGATTGCTAATTTAAAATGTCACAAAGTAAGTATAAAGTATTTGACATAAACAGTACATGATTGGGGCAGGTGGCATCTAGCAAAGAAATCTCACTCCTATCAAAATGTTATGGTGCTTAAATTCAATTCATGCTTAAATCTAATTATATGTTTGTTTTAGCAGGAATCGCTTGAAAGGGGATGAGCAGTCTCATTTCACTTTTTCACCTCTGAACTCCATGGAGGCAGCTGCTTGTAGTCTCATAAGAACTTTGTCACACAATCCTATGTGGCTAGGAATGCAACCACTCAAAACACACATATAAATATTAAGGATAAAACCAATATAAACAGTAAGCCAGTAACGTGCCATGCAGGTAGTATAGCACCTATGAGAATTAAATTAAAACCAATTTGGACAAAGTAATTTCAAAGTCTGAAGAAAATGCTTGGAGGAATGTCAGCCTTTCGCCCTGTATTTACTCCAGCATGACACAGACTGAACATGTCTGACCACGTACATTCAGACCAGCAACAGCCAAGAAGAAAGAATCTCCCTCTGATTTTCTCTAATGTGTATAGAACTGGCTGTCTTCAAGCTAGATCACTATCTAGTACTTGGCTCACGATAAATGAGTGCAAAAGGCATACTTCCCACACTAAGAACAGCCTATTTACTAAACAGCTGGAGCTAATCCGAATGTAGTACACTAGTGTTTGTGACTTGTTCTCTTTCTACTGTATGCGTTAATGGTTCCTTACCAATGCAAAAAGCTTTGAACAGCTGCACTCATGCTGTTTTCTATGGTCCTCCTGATACTCATTGTAGGAGCCCTCGTTCACTATACATGATTCATTTTACAAGTCCTACATATAAATTTGAGAGTTGGAAAAAAAAAAACCCAACAAAATTCTAATCAGCAAGCACAAAACTCTGATTCACTAGGCAGAGAGCTCTGCAATATTACCTTCTTGTTCTGCAAGAAAAACTCTCTTATCTTGCCCTAAGTAGGTCTAGCTCAGAGGTACATGCAGCTGCTAATCAACTGGGCTGGAACAGATAACTTACTGTCCCTTCTAGGCAGATGCCATTATTTTCTGTAAACCCTGTGCAGCACTTAGATACTAGTTTAATAGGTTCCTTGGAAACTGGCAGAGTAAAATTATGCTAAATAAGCAATATTTACTAGAAATTCTTTTGATCCTTCCCTTGAGGTGTAATTGAACATTTCAACTGACTCCTCAAAGGTGGCTGCTCCATTTCTAATCCCTTTACTTCTTAGGAAAAGCGTTTTGCAAAAGGAAAAACTTTTAAATTATTACTATTCAGTTTAAATTATTCTCTTCAGATACCAATTTTTCTACCATCTCAGAAGCAGTGCTCCTGCTAATCTCTCCTTGTGTGACTCTACATTGGGAATAATTAAAGGAGTGGAACAGGCTGGACTAGGTAGGTTTTTTGCATTTCACACAGCAAAATGAAAATTACCAATTTGAGAAGCTGCATCTTCATTTTTTTAAGCTTGTCAAAAAAATCTATGACCATAATATTTATGGTCGTATATATTTTACTTTTGGTGGGAAGTGTCTTAAGGTGTAAATATTTTTCATGCTTATACCTAAAATAATGTTAATTTTAGGCTTTATACACACATCCTTTAGGCCTAGGAAGTAGATGCTATATTACACCACAGGATCTTTTTTTCAAAACAGCAAATATTTCCAAAGAGTTGTATGCCGTGTAGAGAACAGAGAGCTTTATTATGTGACCCCTAAGGCAACACTGACCCAAAGGAGACTTAACATGGAGATGGTCGAAAGCATTAATGACAGCAGCAGAACAGAGTTCTTTTAGATGTCATAGAAAAAGAACTGCTCAGGCTGATTACCCCGGCCCGGAAGAGGGCAGTGGTTTATAAACACTCCTGCCTCGAGCATCAGCACTTGAATCCTGTTCAAGCTGCCGCAGGGCCCAGCGCTAGCAGTGGCTGCGGCCGCAGGGATCCGTTATGGAGCTGGCGGAAAGGGGGTAGCTGGCCACCGTACCCCCCAACACCTGCCCTACCTCCTGCCTCGCCTCTCCTCCGCCCGTGTATCGCAGCATCCGCCTTAAAGACCAGAAGAAGGGGTCAGCCGTGCCCTGCCGGCCCTGAGCACTCCCCTCACCAAATATCTCCTTGTGGGGGTACGTTCCTGGCGGGAAAGCGAGGCCTTTCCTTCCCCGCGGACTCAGAGGGAGAAGGTGGGCCCGGGGACGGTGCAGTCCCTGCCCCACGGAGCCTGCAGCGGGGGCGCCCACCCGCCGGGTCGGTCATTCCTCCCGTTCGTTTCCTCCCGTCCCGCTCCGACCGTTACGCCTGCCCTCGCACCGCCCCCCCCGCCCTGCGGAGCGCGGCGGCGCCCCCGCGCGGAGGCACGGCTCCTTCCCTGTTGCCACCCGCAATGACGTTTGACGCTGCCGCTGCTTGCGCTTCTCCGATTGGCCGGCGCTCTCGCAGGCTGCCCGCCTCCGGCGCGTGATTGGCGGGTCGGCCGAGGACAGGGCGCAGGGGGGGAGGGGAGGGTAGCCCGGGCCGGGTGCGATCGGAGGCGGCCGCGACGCGGATGCGGGACGGGGGCAGAGCTCTTATTGTCTGAGCGCGGGGTCCCGGCGGTAGCGGGTCAGGGGGTGGGGAGGAGGCGGGAGAGCGGCACGGGGCGGAAAGAGGAGGGGAAGGAGGGCTGGGCTAGCTCCCGGGATCGGCGTGCGGCGCGTGCGTGTGTGTGAGGGAGGCGGGGGCTGCGAGGGCGCTCGCGCACGGGGAGGGAAGGCGCGGGCGGGGGAGGGGACGACGGGGGATTTTATTATTAATATTTTTTCTGGGCCTTTGGGCCGGCGGGGGGGGGGGGGGAGGGCCCGGGGGTAAGAAGAAGAAGAGAAGAGGCAGACAGGCAACCAACGCTACGGCAGCGGTAGCTGTTGTTGCTGTTGCTGCTGCTGCCGCCGCCGTGAGGTGAAGGCATCGTCTAGTCCCTTTAAACTAGCGAGAGCCGCAGGCCCGGCTGGGCCTGCCTGCTGCCTCACGGCCTCGAGTTTGAGCGCGGGCGGCGGAAAGGCGCTTTTGTGCGGGCGGTGCGGCCCCTCGGCTGCCCTTCCTTCCTCGGCCCTTCTCTGCAGGGAGCTTTCCTTCCCCCGCGGGGCTGCGGGCGGCCACGGCAGCCTTCGCCCACCCCGGTGGATTGTTTTCTTTCGCCTCAGCTGTGCTCCCCAGCATGAACTAGGAGCTGGGCCGAAGGGGGTGGGGAGCTCTCGGTGCCGGGGTGCCTGTGCGTGTGTGAGGGGCTGCGGGGGCTCCCGGGCCCGCGCGGCGCCTGAGGGGCCGGGGCGAAGCGCGAAGGGCGGTCGCGCCGAGTTGTGCTGCGAGGCTCGGTGTTGGTGCCGGTCCTTTCGGTTGCCTCCTTGAGCCTTCGCTTCGGCTGAGGAGAAACGGGCAGAAAATGGCAAAGTCTGGAGGAGGCGGCGGCGGTGGTGGTGGCGGCGGCGGCGGCAGCGGGGGACTGACCTGGGTGGTAAGTTGTGGGGTTGTGTTTTGTTGTTTGTGGGTTTTGCGCTTAAAAAAAAAATACTGTTTCATTTTGCGTTCATTGTGTGTGTGGAAAGAGTGTGGGCTGGTTTTTAAACGAGGAAGAAAGTGAGGGCTGGCGTGAAAGGCGAAGCGCTGTGGAGCCGCTCGGTGGAGGGGTCCGGGGCGCAGGGAGAGGGAGAAGACAGCCTGGTCCTGCGATTGGGGTGGGCGTTAGCAGGAGCAGAGCTTGCAGCCGTGCGGGGCTCGGCAGGGTGCTCGGGACTGCAGGGAAAAGGTCACTCTGTGAGCAAACTAGTAGGAAGCAGCCTCCTGACTTGGCGGGAGCGGGTGGGCCAGTAGGGCTTTTCTGAAGTTACTGTCCTCCAAAGTGGAGATGCGGGCTGTCTGTCGTCCCGTAGAAGTCGTAGTTACTGCCTCCTGATGCTAGAGCAGAGTCTTTGCGGGCTGCCAGAGGGGCTATGTGTTGATCCCAGCTTCTTTCCCCACTCTCTGAAAAGACAGTACCTGAAGTTCCTAGGTTTCAGAGGTGGGTGACAGGAGGCTTTCAGAGACATTTAGGGGGATGGAGGTGTGTGCTTGCTATTGTATCTTGTAATTAACGTTAATTATTTTCCAAAAGTTGTAACTCTGTAACATGGCCAAGTAGGGGTTTTTCTACTGCTTTTCATGGATTGGTCAGAAGTAATAACATTTGAGAGGGTGCAGGTGATAGCTAACTCTAGAACTGGTGAGTCATTTTGAGCCATTTTAGAGTCCTTTGGGAGTATTAGCCCTGACTCCCAGTGCAGAGGGATGCTCTCTGGTTTTGCTAAGAACGAGGAAGGAGGAGAAAAGATGACATGAAGGAGTCTGGTTCAGCCAATCAGTAACTTCCCTGTCTTTTGCTTGCTCGATGTAGGGTTCAAAAGGGGGTAAATTCTTTAATATTTAAGCAGAAGACAGTGTATCTTGATAGACAGATGATGAGGTATGGCCAATCAGATGCACATGCTTTACAGGGTTAGGAACTCTTAAGTCTTGTTAAAGAAAGTAATAGCAAACTTGTTCTGTTGTGTCTTTCTACATCTTTGAGCTGTTCAAAAAGAATGTGAGTAGCATTATTGGAGTGAACAAATCCTGTGTATTCTGTTGGTGGACTATTTCTGTGTCTCTAATTACTGCATTTTATGTTGGTAATTCTCTTTTTAATTTTAAGAAGCTGGCAACATGGAGAGGTGTATAAAAAAAAATGAGCAAGTTTCTGGATTTGCCACTTGAAATTAGACAGTTTAGATATGGGAACAGCCTCATTAGAGAAGCTATTCTTCTTTCTTTCCTGCAATACTATGTGAACTTTATTGACTGTGGTCTTTGGATAGCTCTTCAGAATTAAGATTTTTACCAGCTAGGTTGGACCAAGTAATTGAAAGTTTTACCGCTCATATAGAAAACTGCAGTATGAAGCGTGAAAATCACTGAGTAGGCAATTTTAGTGAAACATTTTCTTAAACGTAATGAGAATGAAAGTATGGTAAGTCAACAGTTTCCTACAATTGTAAGTAATCAAACTTTTCCTTCTCTAAAAGCAGTGAAAATTAAAGTGTTTTTTTCAACTCTGAGTACTTGTAGGGAAATAATTAGATTTTAGTTAAAAGTATGTTTACTTTTTTTTTCAGAAAACAGTAGGATGTTGTTTCTTTCACAGGCCTTTTAAATGCTGAAAATGGGACTTCTAAGACAGTTCCTAAAGCCAAACCTGTTCAATGTTGGCTGTAGAACACTGGCATACAAAAGAGTAGCATTTTTGGGGCACTCAAATGGACGGGGCAGTGGCTAGTGATTGGTTTAGTATGCCAGGCTGAAAAAAAATGTTGGTTCAGGTAATGGTGCATGAATAGATATCATATGCTGGCTGTGAGGATGAGGTACAGAGCTAGGGTTAGTAATAGTTTCAGCTGTCTGGTTTTAATCTACCTGCCATATATCTACTGGATATGCAAATACTTTTGTCAGTGTGTTAACTCCGCTAAGATGCTTACTTTCTGAGTAATGCATTTGCACAGAATTATTGAATGATTTGGATTGGAAGGAACCTTAGAGATCATCTAGTTCCGACCTCCCTGCCATGGGCAGGGATACCTTCCACTAGACAAGCTTGATCAAAGCATTTTGTATTTTTAGTGGTTTCTTTTTAAGACCAAAAGTTAAACAATTGAAGGGTAACAGAAGTAAGTCTAGCTCTAAAGATGAGGAAACAAAGCTTAGTGGGATGTTAATTTATGGTTCAAACAAGCAAATCCTATATATGAAACCTGGTGCTCACATTTTTGGTAAAGAGTTGTATGTATAATTTCAGCTTTGATTGTGATTTAAACAGTATGCTTGTTCATCAGTCCAGTGAACTAGGAAAGAATTACATGCAGTTATGAAAAAGGAAGGGTACTTCATGCAGTAGAGAACTTACCTTAGAGTGAATTTCATAAAGAGAACATCACGCAAGCATCAGGTGGTACCTACTTTTACAAGCAAGATTAATTAAATGTTCATGGAAACAAACAGCAAGTCATCTGTGTTTTCAGCTACCTGTAACAGGACTTAAAGAAAAGTAACTAGCAATGGTTAAGTGTAAGTAGGCACAATTACCAGTGGTGGGGACACATGGGAGTATATCAACTGAAAAAGTTTATTGAGAAAATAATTTATCATTATATAACTGAAAATGAACCAAGATAACCTCTGATTTATCAGATGTACTAGTTTTATCTTGAAAACTTAATGTCATTTTTTTTTAAAAGATATATATGTAATAGAGAAGATAGGACGGTAGACTCAAAAGAAAACAGAAGGAAGCAAAAAAACCTCAACAAATGAAGGCTCCCCCCTAATCCTTCTGCTAAAGGGACCTTGTCTTTGTTTCATGATTTCATTTGAAAACAAATACTTGTAACTGTATTAAAGGGATAGCTTTCAGTTTGACTTGGCTTTTAGTAATTTGTTTCAAGAGGATTAAAACATTTCATTTTAATAATGTCTGATAGTTTCCAGTGATATGCCATAATTCACATGTTATGGATTCTAGGTGGTTTCTAACTTTTGGGTAAGTTTTTTTTGCGTCTGAAATCTGAACAAGGTCTCTCCTGTACCAAATATCTGCACGCTGTTGCTGTATACTGAGCTTCAACCATTACTCTGATTTGGGAGCTGGGGCTTCTGGGCAGGAGCAAGAAAGGAGTTGGTTTTTTTTCCTGTCGGTATAGGGGTTGGAGTAAAAGTGTCGGGATATGACAGGGTGCCCAGGAATTGTTGTATGTTAGTGCTCTATTAGGAGTCTATTCCTGTAAGCTGTCAGGATTCTGTCTGCCTGAAGTACAAACAGTTAAGTAAATATGACTTGTAATACAGCCAAATCCTAATCAGATCTTCACGTTTTAGAAATAAGCATGCTGTCCTAGAGGTGAACCAAGTGTAAATAGTTCTTCTTTTTATTACTGTTTATTACCACTTTATTAATTTCAAAAGGGGGAGTAAGTGGTTAAAGTTCCTACCCCTGAATCCTCTAGAACTCTTTAGTTGCTTGTCTAGACCCAGGTTAAAGCTCAGAATTAGCTTTCTGTTCTTTCCGTTTCCTTATCTGGATCAGGCCTTCTGTTTGCTGGCTGAAGCTACGCCTGGAACACAGTTGTCATATATGTAACAGTTGTTACGTACACTGCAAGTTACTTTCTTATCTTTCCTCTGCTGTATTGTGGTATCTGCAGAGGGGAGGGGAAAAAAAAAAAGTCTTATGTTGTTGCCAAGTCTTATTTCAATGCTCCTCTCTTGCTTTTTATACGTCTTTCTTTTCTTACTATGTTGACCGGAGAACTTTTTTTTGCTACCTTGAGTGCGCTCCCCTTCCCCCTCCACTTTTTTTTTCTTTTTTCTCCTTTTTTCCTGTTACACAGTGGAAGGCAGGACAGATCTGAAATAGGTGCCACACTATGTTACTATTTACTTTTATTAAACATAATGCATTTTTTTTAGACTTTGGAGCTATGTAGTATATCAACAGTTGAGGGGAAGTGGCATTCCCTCTTGTGATGACTCTCCTGAATATTCTATCACTAGAGGGAAATGTTTGTGATTCCATTTGGTGAGTCGGACACAATAGTTCTGAAGAGGGATTTGTTAGAAGTTATAGCTTGCCTGCCAAAAGAAGGTTATCTCTTATCATCTGTCCTCTGCACCACCATCCAGTCAAATACTTTTGTCATCTTCTTGCTCATTCAATCTTTTCCTTATTAGAATTGAATAATGCAGAGTCACAGAAATGATAGAAGTGTTATCAGGTAGAGACTTGGTCATGGAACAAGATCGGGGCTACCTCTTTGGCTGCAACTGGGCCAAGCTTAGAGCTTAATAACATACATTTTTGCCTGTGTGTTCTGAGTTGGGAGGAAAACTTGTTCCAGTGTAGATGAAAGAATACTGAATGGGTAGAAGTGGGGAGCTAAAGTGTAATGAAGGAACGTATATCTTGGGGCAAGATGGTGGGTTGATTTAAAAAAATACATGGGGGATTACATTAGGTATTTTGTGGGGAAGGTGTACATTCAAACCTGTTTCTGCTGTTAATGTTCTATCTGTCTAGATTTGTGTGTGTATATATTTACTTTCTAAGCTACCTGTGCTGTATTAAAGGTTAAATAAGGAATTACTTTATTTTGACAAATAAAGTACCCTTTCCAAATAAAAGAGTATATAAGTAGTCTAAGGTAGGTGGTCTAGGTTTGAAAAACATTATGGTTTAAATCTAGTATTTTATTTCCATAGACTTTGTCTTCCAAAAGTAGATTTTTACCTTGCATGTAAACAGTCTTGTGTGTCTATGTATAAAAGTAGTCTTCCAATGCATGTTTATATTTCAATTAATTAAAAGCAGCACATTTAATTAGTAGCTAATGGATATGAGTGATTCCATCCCTGAAAGCGGGTTTTATATATATTACAGATTATATATAGAGAACCTGGAAATGAAAAATGGTAGAGAAAACTTAATTTTCATAATTTAAAATTGTAAATTTATTGCAAGTCAGTGACAAAGAAAACATTATCCTGCATCATATAGGTGGTTTAAAAGTTTTCAAAAGCAGACTGAGCAAAAAATATGTAGTTCCAAATGTGGATAACTGTGTGAAGAAACCTGTTTTGAAAATTGTATACTTGGAAACCTAGTGGTGTCCTCTCAAGTACATGTAGTGAAACCCAGGTGTTTTGGAAGAATAAAATTCAAATCTAATATCCTAAATTTAAAGTGAATATTAAGTCAAGGCATGCAAAGTATTTTTATGGAACTTTGAAAAGAAGTACTAAAATTTTAAATAAATTTCAAGTTCTAGCAACCAGTGAAGTTGTCAAGATTAAACATACCAAATGTTTATATAGGAAAAAAAGTGTTCCTCAGAAGCAAAGTGATAAACCAGCTCTTAGTAATTTTTTGTTCAAAAAATGTTTCCTTGCCATTTTATTCAGGTAGTTCAGTAATGAGTAATCAAAAGGTGATGTGAAAAACAAGGAAAGATTCCTCCCCTCCCCAGTAACTGAGGATCAGAGCTGCTTCAGTGCAATTGCAGAGGCTTTTACTCTTATGAACTGGGTCCTTTTAAGTTATGTTTTGAAGTGTGTGGTGTTAAACTTTTTCTATTATATCAGCTCATCTGGTTTCATTTAATAAAGCCATTTTAAAATGCTGTGTGCATCTTAATGCAGTTCAGATTTACATATAAATAAAGTTTGCCACTGAAAGTAAATTAAAGTACTGCTTTTAATTTTTTATTTTATTAAAATGATAAATCTTTGTTACACTGTACACATGTAAGCAATTCTGTTTTTTTTTCTACAAGTAAGAAAAAAGGCCGTTAGCAAAGTTAGTGTAAAGGCTGCTGGAGCTAGAATATGTTTGAAAGGTTCAGATCTATATTTTTCTTTGCTGGACATAATTTAAAAAGCTTGCTTAGAGGGGAAAAAAAAAGGTGTAAAAGAGGATTAAATTCCTTAATCTACTATGTGTTTGTCCTGATTTGTGAGGAAGAATTTCAATTGAGATATTAAGCAGTCCTTTAATGGAAACTCTGTGTCATGAGGAGATACTGATTCCATTTACTCTTAGGTTTTTTTGTTTTGGGGTTTTTTTGGATTTTTTTGTGTGTGTGGTGTTTTGTTTTGGTTTTTTTTGTTAAGTGTATGACTGGGCTTGGTTAGGCTGAGGCTTCCTGTTCTTCTTTAAGACGTTGAAGAGTTGCAAGAAGAACAGGTGTATGAAAAAGTGGACAAATGTCTGTCCTAGTGAGGTGCCAAAAACTCACATGCCAGCTTTCTCAGTCTGTGAAGGAATCTTCAAGGAGAGAGCAAGGAACAATATTTTCTTGTCGTGACAAAATCACAGGAGCTGTAACATAACATTGAAAAGAAGCTGAGATAAAGTAGGGAGAAACAAAAAAGCTCTTGCAACCAGGTAACTTGATATAGAATCTTTCTATAAGAGCAGCTGAATTCTCGGATCATCCCCTAAGGAGAACATCTTTACCTATGAGAAATTGGTAGTGTGAGCTTCACTGGAGATATTGGAAAGCAGCTGTCTGACCTCTGGTAGCTCTGGGGTACTTTGACATTTTAGGGAAGATAGTGTAGTAGTATATGAACATTTCAGTGTTGTATTTATTCCCTTGGTGCTTGTGTACCATGATATAAAGACACAAGAATGACAAGGTGTCTGGGGAAAAATAACACCATTTTAGACCAGCTGATACAGGCAGAGTTCTAGTGCAGGCTGTTGGCTCCATGCATCAGCACTGAGCTCTGTGTTGGCTGAGGTAGTGTTTTTAGCCATACACTGTTTAGTGATCCTAACTTAAAGTCTTTTCCACCACTATCATATTACAGTATTGTCATGAAAACTTTGAAATATTATGTCACAGTCTTGAAGTAAAACAGAGGCAAGTTGCTTGGAGAAGAGCAGTTGCAAGAAGGGAGGTAGTTATTTTATATTTTTGTTAAGCAGACCTGGGAGAGGATTTTTCTTAAACACATAAATAAGAGACTGTATAAGCACATGAGGAAACAGCTAGGGAGGAAGTTCCTTACCTGTATTTGCTGGTGGAGAAGGAGGGAGGTGGTCCAGATACTTCAGAGAAAGCAAACCTGAAGTTGTATTGTGTTACCTTGCCTTTGCTGATACCAGTTAGATCTTTCATAATGTGCCATGTAGACTTTTTTCTTTGCTGTTTGAGTGATAAACATTGTCAGGTAACAGAAAGATGATGAAAAAGCTGAATGATTTGAAAATTAATCTCAAAAT
>VZTO01013631.1:31476-98978 GCA_013400615.1 Syrrhaptes paradoxus | reverse complement strand
GTTCTTTGCACACCAGCCGCGCCTTTGTCTCAGAAAGTGGCAATTGTTTTACTTTCACCCTGGAGATTTTCTCATGATATTGTAACTTTGCTGCAACAGGCCTGTCGAGATGAGTCTTGCTCCCAGGCCGCATCAAATCCATAGAAAGGACCCTATAGTCTAACTGGGGGTGTCATGTCCTTAATGACAAGGTTGGGACAAGCTGATTTTCTAACCAACTCTTACACAGACCACCCAGATGGTTTAATGGCAGCTGTTTTGTTGTCCACATGGTGACTTTGCACGTACTTAAAAAACAACCCATGACCTCCCTTCCCACCCATATCCTGCCAAGCTTCCATGATTGGCTTCATCAACAAAACCAGAACCAGTGCAGTCAGTGCTTTATAAAGCTTTATTGCAAGATGTGTTTACATAATGCTGTAAAGGTGAGCTTTTTAACTACTTATATCAAGAAATTTTGGACACAGGTCTGTGGTCAGTTTTCCCCCCTGACCCTACATGGCACAGGAAAAAAAAAAAAAAAAGTGTGATTGCATCTTTCCAGACAGTAAAGTGGGGAAAGTGAGGGAGAAGAGGCAGATAAGGGGTGTGTTAAAAAGAAAATTCCCCTGGTTTACACAAAATGTGACAAAGCTTCTGAAAGATCAATACAAATGGTAGGTGAGCTTCATGTGTAATAAAATCTTAAAGAGTAATCCAAGTTCTTTATGAAATAAAACTCAGAAACATAAAATGCAGTTTCATGGACAATTAAATTTAACATAAAACAAATTTACCTAAAATGAGAAAACAAGAAACAAAACCAAAAACTCAACCAAACAGAAGGACCAGTAGATAATATCTCTGACCATGCATGGCTTGGTTTTTAAATTACAATTCACAGAATAACACTGCTGGAAAGCCTATTTTACACTATGCTACACAGAACACGAAAAAACATGAGTAGTGACATTTACACAACTTTACAGAATTTCTCCTTTGTCTAAGAAACATGTCCTTTTCTACTTTACACTTTTTTACAATTCCCAGCTCACAAAAAAAGGACACTATATGCGCAAAGACAGCCTTTAAAAAGGAGAAATGCATCCAATGCTACAAATAAACCTTTTCTTTCACAGAAACCTCTGTATTAGATAGTGATTAAACAAAATATATCTCTATCTGCCACTCAATGTGAAATGGACTGATTTGAAATAATTTTAATTATTTTAGAGTAAACATAAAACTATACAACACCTCTGAAACTCCTTGAATTATTTGCTATGTAACTATTAAACTGCTTGCCAAAAACCTCTTGGGATTGCATCTGAAATGCTAATTGAGCCAGTTGCTGCCCCATCCGAAAAAAAGGAAGGAGAAAAGGCCTTACATGTTGTTCAAGTGTTTGCAAATCATTTTCAGCAGTTGCCCATATCTAAACAGTTTCTCTTTCAAAAATGCTCCAGTTTATTTTCTTTCAGAGCCTGTAAGTACCTGGCAGTTTTCCCTGCGGAGAAACATCAACAGTCATAGTCCTTAGAGCTTAGACAAGGGTTTCTTGCATCCTGGAAGTGCAGAGCCATCATCCAAACATGGCACAGGGTCAGGCTCTGCCGATGCACACATGCATAGCCCGCCTCAACAGTAATGAGAGGAGCAGTTTGTGTGTAGTGAGCGTACAGGAGTGAAAAATAGAGAGGAATATGCTCATGCTTCTGTCTGACACCGCATCCCTGTATATACTTTAGACAAAGGCAGGCAGTGTATATGCCTGCCCACCTGCGAGCTGTCAGGCCGCCACCTTGTCCCCATTTCATCTCAGTAAAATCAAAGTATTGTAAAAAAAAACCACACGCAGCATACACACACCTGAATCCAGACTACTACCATCGGTCAAACATTTTCTCAAGCACTGTGGATAGCCACTTGCTGTTGTTACACTATCTCGGATGCTTGACGGAAGGAGCCATTTACTGCACCTACAGTGGCACTGTACCCCTCCTTAGGTTTGCAGCAGATGTTGCAGTCCTCACTAGTGACTTTTCAATGGCTTTTAGCATGCACCAGGGTACATTCAGAGCACAGCACACTGGGGATTTAAGGTGCTGTCCTGCCATGTTATCTAGTACCTTGAGGAGGAATGGAGCACCTTGTAGGAGGCTCTTGCTGTTCAGTCACATCAAGACTCTGACTCCAAATTCCTGTTAAATCAGGGCTTGACCTCTTATCTAGATATTCACATGTGAGCTTCTATTAAGCTAAAGCCAAAGCCTTGCCTCTCTACAAATCGGATGCCTTATTTTGCTGACAGAGCCAATCACTACAGAGATTTACAATAAAAGGGAGTCAAAAGAGAAAAAGAAATGTATTTTGAAAACTGCTTTTGATGGTTTCCAGTATTTATCGGAGCAAGAAAGATCCTCATTAAAACACCATTTTTTTGTTGATTTTGGATTATGGACAGGGATCTATCAAACAGAAGGGTCACATGTAGCAGCTGAGGGGCTACAAAACATCTGGAATCCATGAGCCTGATGCCTGGCCTTACTGAAAGGTGAAGAGTGATGGATTTAATTTTTGTGAGGGATCTTTCACTCTCAATTGTGGCACACAGCATTCTCTGGGGGTGTTTCTTCACCGCAGCCACATAACTGCTACTGAAAGTTATCCCTCAGTTGGGAGTGAGGGAATACAAAGTATTTGTATGCAGTCTGTTTTTAAACACCAAGGGAGAAGAAAGGAAATTAGGATAGCTTCCCTTTGGCGGCCATTTCACATGCTAAAGTTTACCTCAGCATCCAAATTAGGAAGGCATTATGGTGGCAGACGGACAGACAAGTTATTGGCAGCAGATGGGTGCTGAAATAAACACCAGCAGTGACTCTGAGAGCTTGGTAGAGATACAAAACCCTGGGCACTACATTTGCAGCTGACTGGTGATGTGAGAAAGAGAAGAGAGGTAGTTATTAGGGCTGCAAGTGCTTGAAAACAGCCTTCATGGATCTCTAAGTGAGAAATGGGAATATGTGTTGCTACATCGTGTTTCCAAGACCTTTATATTTCTCACAAAAACAACCCATATCTCACATTTTAAAGCAACTGTTACATCTGAATGGTGAGCTCTTTTGATGATGGAAGGGCAGGCAGCAACTCAAATCCTGAAGGTTACAAACTGATTAGACAGAGAGGCAAAGGTACACAAATACAACCAATTCCTCCATTTCATCTGGAATCCACTAGTTAAATGAAGGGGAACAACTGTTATTCCCACAGTCAGGACATGCTAGCAGCCTCCGGAGGAAATACTGCCACCTTACAGATCAGCACATTGGGACAATGGCCTTTTTTATCGTGAACCGAAACGGAAATCTTTTCTGCAGTTATTGCATTATTACTGAGCTCTGTCATCTTGTTGCAGCAAACATTAAGGACACTAGAATTAATCTGACTGTACACTACTGCACAAACAAGATCAAGTTATCCTTCAGAAAAACTGGTATTGGTTTTACATATAGAGAAAAAATAGAGAAAAACAAACATGATGGAAAAATAGACAAGGAAGAATATGCTTCACATGTAAGACACTTGCATCCAGAAAATCTGAAAGAAACCGGCTTTTTTTTTCCTGAACTTATTCTAACCCCACTCCCTATATTTCATTTTCTTCTCAATAAGGAGCATATGAAGCTTTGCACAATTTTTCACACAATTTTTGGAAAATACATATGCTCAACTATCAGTAATTTGTCAGCTATGTTATGTTTCAGACACAGATGCTGCACAATGTCTTAAATGAAATACAAATTTGTTTCCTGTTAGCAAGTGGTCACCAACAGCCACCTACTTTTCGCATTCAGCACATTTTAATTAGAACATTCAGTTTTAAAAACTTATTTGATTTTCTCCCTCTATTCAAATGTACAACCTCTGTTGGCATAAACGCATTTTGTTGCATTTTTGCTAGTTCAACATAACCATTATATGCAGGGTGTCTTCCTCTTGTTTCAGACCTCAAAGACCTCCACAAACCCCCATTACCTTCATTTCTTTATTCTAAGCATCCTTAACAGATTTAAAAAGTCCATAATGGTGAGCAGCACATAAAGATCCACTTTAAAATCCAGATGCTCATAGGTCTTGCTTATTTTACAGTGAGATTAATTATATGCCACTTCTTTCTGTTTCCTAACCAGCTTTCAAAAGCTTTCCTAACCACAGCTTTCAAATACACATTTTATTAATTACACTACTACCTTCTGCCTACTTGTACAATTGACTTTTTGACAAGTTGAGGGGAAATCAGATCAAACTCAATGGTATCTGTAAGAACTATTGCTCATTTGTGACTTTTTACCCATAAACTTTGACATGTGAAGATCCAAGGCAACAGCAAATCAAGAATGAAATGTTACGATCAAGAGAAGGATAGCATAGATAGGATCTATGCACAGATCTCATTGCAGTATTGTCAGCGACCTGGTTCTCTCGTCACTTGAATGCTGTGTTCAACAGGATGTGAAAGATGATCCGAGGTTTCAAAGGTTAATTGTGTTTGGTTCGACTTTCTTAAACAATCTTCAGCGATTATCTTGTCCTTAATGAGAGCAGAGTAGAGTAACTTGCTGAAGTACCTGACCTAGCTTGGGTGCCAGAAGCTACATAGCTATGGCATTAGGAGCCCAGCATAGACTACTAATTAGCCCTACTTTTCAAGTGTGTTTTGCAGCCAAAACTGAACCCTGTTACCATGACTAAATTGTTGCAGTTCCTCAGTTAACTAGCTTGAAGGAAGTATCAGCTGTTACTGCTGTGCAGACACGTCCTTAATCTTAGAGGCTAAGGCAATGGAAAGAGATAATCTTGTGCATCCTTGAGGATCAATTGGTCATATACAGACTTTGGCTCAAAAAGTTCCCTTTTACGTTATTGTTATTTGCAGTTCTCTTCAAAATGCTTCAGCACTGGCTAGGGTGACTGTGTTCAATTCATTTTCTCCACTGTATGTGTCCTCCACCTAAAGGCAGATGAGTTGACCAAAGGTTCTTCAAACACACATGCTGAGGTGAGTCATAAAAGTCAGTTATAAAACAGTGAGATAAGGGCAAACATATTGGAGTGCTCACTGTGGTACCCTCTTCACTTACATCAAGGATAAAGTAAAGAACAGCAAAAACACAGCAGGCTTTTAGCAGGGCCATTTCATATTCAGATCCATTAATTTGAAATAAAATCACCGCCATGTTATCTTGCAGCAGAGAAAAGCAGCATGAAGGGCACAGGCAACTGAACAAAACTTCTTGATCTTAGCATTTGAATGCATTTATCGAGTATGTAAAATTGTTGGCATAGATCTCTTTAAAACTGTACAAATGCACAGTACAGCCATAGCTCAACAAGAGGGAGGTACTCTGTGTCCTCTCCTCTGTGTGCATGCTGCTATGTACAGTATGAGTGTGTATTAATACACATTAATTCAGGATCCTAAGCTTTCCACTTGCATTGCAGGCCATCTCCTGCCCCACAGAGTTAATCCCATTAAGCAACATTGAGTTCCAACAAGAAGACATTCTTTTCCTCCTGTCTAGGTGGAATGGTAAGGCCCCAGAATGAAAATCATGCTCCAGCTAGCTTCAGCAGGAGCATGATTTTACACCATGACTGTATGTGTATAGATACACGCACACATGTCCACACATTCATTCTGTACATATACAAAGGTACACATACATTTTTTTACATTCTTTGGTGGCAAAATAATAATTAAAAAAAAAAACCCAAAACCAAACCACAGGGTTGCACAGACTGTGCATCTTTGCTTAATTAATCTGCTTGAGGAAAATTGGGTTCACTGTAACAGGAGTTATTTTGTCTCTTTAAGGACTGTTCCGTGCATTGACAAAATGTCATACATTTACAATGACTAAAACAGGGCACAAGGAAAACCAACGTAACACATGACAGATAACTCAGAGAGAGATCTCTCCTACCCACATCGACACATCGTGAGAGAAGCAGCAGCCATACGCTTTCACCTACAAGCACTCAAACGCTTCCTCAGTTACTGTCCGGATGTCGTGTTGAGTTGTGGCAAACCCTTCTTCTGCCCTGGCTGTGGGGTTTTGCTTTTGTTGCTTATTAAAATTAAAGTAACAGAGGATGGGATATTGGGAGCAGCAAAGGAGGCTGGCAGGTCAATGCCATGCCAAAGGGTTGTCAGCCTGTGTGCTTCAGATGAACAGCTCTTCTTGTCACCACCTCTGGGATGTCAAACCTGCATCTCAGAGGTGCTGATGAGGCCCAGTGCTTTGGCTTCTTCTGGTGTCAGTCCGCTCTTTAGTGTCCTTCTCACTGGATGGTCATAAATTCGAAAAGCAGGCAAAAAAAGAAAAAAGACCAACAAAGAAAATGAAAACAATTAGCAGCAATAATTACAGAAGACTTTCAGCTGAAGAAAACCCTGTTAACATGCAAGCTGAGTCAAATCAAAAGTTGCTATGTAATCAGGGCCCCAAGTTCAGAAATACAGAGTAATGCCCTATGCCAAATCCACAGGAGCATCAAGTACCCAGCAACTCCAGTCAGGCAAAAAGACATTGCCATTGACTTTCAGCCTCTTAAGGAAAAATACCACAAAATTTTAAATTATTTTTTCTCTGAAAATGTATCAGTTTAATCCATAGAAAGTATCATCTGCCCTATTACTTTACAGTTTCATAAAGGTTTTTTAAAAGACCTTTTGGATCTTTATAGGGTTCAGCTGAATTTATCACTACGAAATCTTATGTCACCCTTAAAAGTTTAAAAAAAAAAACCAACCCAAAAAGTTAAAAGATTAAAAATATGACTTTTTGTAGTTGATTCAAATCATTAAAACTATTGCCTTCATACAGGATTCCCTTTCTTCTTTAATGTTGGCCCCCCAGCCCCATTTGTGTCATCTTTGCTATTAGTAGTCTGCAGCATTTCAGTTGAATTTAAGTGATAAATTTAGGCCAAATCTTGCTTCTTAATTTTCTATGAAGTGTTCTGAACACCAGCCCTGACATAAAACTTTTAAAATTTGTGGTTGCCTTTTTTATTCAGAAACAAGTGACTACGTGACTGTACACACTGAGCAGTAGCGTCCTCCAAGTTTTTTTCTGGCACCATAATTTTCAGGTGAATGGGCTTTAGTTCAAGACACAAATGGGGTGTTCACTCCACACTTCGATGTTTCTCCAGTAGAAAACACACATTCAGAAGTTTAAGCTGCATGCAAAGCACAAACAATGACTTTATGTTGACCAAAATATATTCGGAGCCCCAAAATAATGAAGTCTAGAGGAAACTCTGAGACAAACCAACTGCAGACAAAAGTTAAGGACTTCTTGCATCGCTGTCATCTGGCACAATTAAGACCTCTAACTCAATAAGATATTCAGTCCATGTAACTGAAACTGGGTGATCACACTCAAGAGTCTAGCAGGAGTGAGAGGAGGGAATGGATTGATATAGGAAACAAGAGGATAAAGAGAATGGGAAAATATGGTGTAGTTGAACATTTGATACCATGCAGGTTAGGACGAATGTGATCTACGTTTTATAGTCAAACCACCTTCATCAGTTACTGAGGTTAATCAAATGAGCTGGGAGTGCCACATCTGTAATTGTTCCTCCATTATCAAACCGTTACTTGCAAGTTTTTCTTCAAGGCCCCATCCTTTCTCCTACAGGATTTGCATACTTATCAAACACCCCTAGGAGTCTGCATGGCAGCCTTTTCTGATATCCACTTTTTCTTACAATACTGATCAGCAACATCTTTCAAGTTTAACAATGCTTAGCTTAAAGCAGTACAAGGTTAAACGCAACTGATAAATCTAACATTAAGAAAGACTAAAAAGGTACTACCAGAAGAGCAATACACTTTAAAAAATGCTTTGGTCTCCATGGCACAGAAAACCCAATATCTCATCATTGGAACCCTTTTATACTTCTCAAATTTGATATCCAAATATCCACAGTGACAAATGTTAATTTCTAGACATAAGCTACGAAATACCTTAGGGTCTTAAGGTCTCAGTGAATGACCCAATACTTATTTCTATATCAAAATGAACTATATCAGGATTGAAAGAACACATACAAGAAAGCTGCAGCAGAAACATGTCTGTCTCATTAGAAGCAGAGACTTCCCTGTGCAGTTCACCTGCTTACCTGCCTGCACTGCCTCTCCCCTGATCATGTTTTTTTCTATACCCTCTATAACACACAGCCTAACACAGACCATGGCCATAGCTAGCTTGGCCACCAAACCGTAGAGTCACGTTAACATATACTAGCAGCCTACCAGTACCTAAAGGGGGACTACAGGAGAGATGGGGAGGCACTCTTTATCAGGGAGTGTAGTGAGAGGACAAGGGGTTAATGGGTATAAGCTGAAAGAGGGCAGATTTAGATTAGAAATTTTTCACTGTGAGGGTGGTGAGACACTGGAACAGGTTGCCCAGAGAAGCTGTGGATGCCCCATCCCTGGAGGTGTTCAAGGCCAGGCTGGATGAGGCTTTGAGCAACCTGGTCAAGTGGAGGGTGTCCCTGCCCATGACAGGGCGGTTGGAACTAGATGATCTTTAACCACGATGATCTTTACAACCCTGACCATTCTATGATTCTATAATACAACTGTTTTTCAGAAGAGCTTATCAGAAATCAGCTGAAAGTCTCTGTCACTAGACTCAAAGTGCAATTGGATAATGCTCCCTAAGAGAGTATTCCTCCTCTGTAGACATGAATTACCCACAGCAGCTATACTGTTGAACCAAGGAAATTGACCATCATCAGAGAAAAAATATGCATACAGGAGACCGCACTTTCACAGGATGGCTGCCTAGACAACATTACGTCTTTCCACTGAAGGCAAAAGTGAACTGGGAAACTGAATGCAGATCAAATTTCCACATTTTAGACATTTCTGCAGAAGTCTCAAACCAAATGTATTCATGACTGCTCTCACACGTATCCCCAACTCTCTCAGACCACAACCACATTTGCAAACAGAGCACAACAATCACTGTAAAGCAAAGCTTTTTTTCTTGTCAGATGGTAAGGCAGGAAGAGTGAGGGAATGCACAACTGTTATTCCTGTTTGTAAACTTTTATTAGGAACTAAGGTGCTCTGCTAATGCTTGTCACATACTGGAATAAGCACAATTCTGGTCTTATTTATGACAATGTAAATCTGGAATAACCTTCTTCAGGTCAGTATAATTACTACTGAGAAAATAACTGGGGCTGAGACTTTGTCTAACAACTGAAATAGAAATGTGTACCTCCGTGACTTCCATCAAGTAGAATACAGTTGTTTAAATTTTTCCATCAGTCTGAGTTACGGGATTAGTAGTTTACTAGGAAAAGCCAAATGGATTTACAATAACATCAGTCTCTTTGAAGAAAATTATTAGGAGTTTATATTCAGAAGTCATAATCAGGAGTTACAATGACATGGTAGAAACCATCTTCATTGAAAAACAGGGAAGAAAATTAAGGAGTCTTCTTTACATAAGCAAAATTTCTCTCTGAATCTCCAGATACCTACCTACCTGTCAAACACACTAAAGTCTTAGTCCGAGGACATCCTGTATAAGCCTCAGATGACTGAAAAAGAGAGAGACTGCACGCAGCATGTGACAAGGACCCTGTTCTGGGTTTGCAGTATGATTCACACAACGGAGGCCATCAACTGTACTTTTTGTGCCACTGCAGAACAAGTAGGAATGATAACACTCAATGAATTGCTGCAACATATGCAGCTGTAATTAAACAAAACAATCTCTGCATCCCTCAGTTGATTGTTCTAACTCAGCTCAGCTACAGAGAAAGATAACTTGGATTTAAGACATTCCAGTGACCTAAGCTTTTCAGGTGAGCAGTTAGGAGAAAAGAGCTCCAAACAATGTAGGACTTTGGCAGTCATAATAAGACTGTCAGGAAAACAGTTAATAAAAAGCAAAGATGTGAAGAATCTTTTCAGTGACAGAATGGTTCCCATAAACAGTGACAGCTGCTGACTTGTATAAGCTAAGTGTGTGGGGCCAAATACTGCGAAGTGCTGTGACTACTGACAAGATTAAAGCTGTCCACCATCAACAAGCCGCTGGAAGGATAACAGCTGACGGAATCATGGTCCAGACTCAAATGAGTGAATTCTTGCCCCTACAATGCAACAGGCCCGTCTGACGCAGACAAATCCACTTGTAGTTTGCAGTATTTTGTACTTAGAGAGAGGAAAGTGGCCTGATAGAGGGTCTCTTTATATGAAAATCATACCTAATATGTGCAAATTACTCACAGTACATTTCCGCAGCTGAAGATACAGCGGATGGATGTGGTAATCAGTAGCAACACAAGAGCAAGTTACTGACCCTCTATTCTCTGCACTGGCTTGTGGACTATGGACGCTCATGGGTGATGAAGCCAGGAGAAAGTTGAGTTATCTACAGGTGCAGGGACTACTCTGGGAGGTGGGTGAACCTTGTCTTGACATGCTGTTAAACAGATGTTCTCAGACATTTGTCTGTTTCCTCATAAAGCGGTTGGTAGGGTTCCTCTACCTTAAGAAAGGTCATGGACACGTTCAGTCATCAAAACTGAATGCAGAGAGATATTTTCCTTCCATGTTTTATAGGCAGTGCAAAATTACATTTTTCAAATTAGATCTTCACTCTCCCCTCTTCACTGAACTCTGTCGTGTCTCTAACACGACATTATGTCTCTAGACATAATATCTTGGCTTGTAAAACTCTTGGCCTGCTGCAGATCACATTAAACTGAGTTATGGAATGTATTTTGGAGGCAGTGACAATAAAAATAAGACTTTCAAATGACCTTTTAGGTTCTTTAAGCAATTTTTAAAACATTTGCTAAAGAAACATAACAGAGAGAGAAAATAACTTTTACTTTTGTCACAAGCAAGGCCTGCTGAGATCCTATAACCAAGAAACTAAATGTTGTTTTTCTGGTGTCAAAGGGCATGATATTCTTTGTTAATCAGGAAATCTAGAATTTTATTTGATATTTTGGCAGAATACAATGTATTATGATGAACTCAATGAATTCGACTCTGCCTGTTGAGTCAAAATCTACACAGATACATAGCCCTCACAGTACACTGGGAATGTTTTTTTTTTAAAAAGTAATTCCCTAACTGTAGCTTTGTCAGATGATATAATTATATAGGGGTAGGGTCTTTTTGTAAAGAGCAAATAGAATTCCTAATTTTCCCTCCCTCATCTTTTTTTTTTTTTCTTTTTTTTTAAAATGCAACAAACAGTAAAGATCCGTCTGTCTGGTGCCATTTATTCTTGCACTTACAATGGCTTTTGTCAAGTGTGTCTACACATGTATGGATGAGTCACTTGAAACGAAGAATAGATATGACCATTCTTCTCAAGAAGTCATGGAATTAGTGTCTTTCCTACTACAAAAAGATGTGGCAGCCACAGAACTTTCTTTTGGTCCCAGCTGCAAAGGTAATGCAGTTGCTGACTAGGAACAAAGAAACTCCAGGTGGAGTTACCCAGTGAGGACAGCAGGAAGGGCAGATTATAAAAGGCAATGCAGGCCAGCTCTGTCATCTCATTTACGGTCATTATCTTAGTTTTATTTTGTTACCTATCCACACCCATCTTGAACACTCAGTCTATTTTCTCATGTTTTTACATTCAACATATTCTCTTGGACTTTCTTCCAATGAGTCCAGCAATGGCAATTTGCAACTCAAAAGGTCAATCCAGACAGTCGTGCTCATGTTCTCACATTTTAATCCTTTTCTGCATTTGCGTATTTTTATGTCCCTATCTATAAAACTTATGTTTAATTATGCATGTATCATTGCTTAATACAAGTAGGCCTAAATGCTTAATAAAAATACTACAACATTGTGTGTAGAGATTTTCTTACAGGGATTTGTAGGTAAATTTTTGTATTTCATCACGCACTCCTCTGAAGAAGTACAGCCAACTGAACTATGATCTTTGTCTGGGTCAGCCACAGAGACAGCTCCAGGAAACAATGTATTATTTTGTATTATTATTGCCCTTCAGCTTCCTTTTGAGTCCTGCTAACACTTCATAGATGGGACACGTCTCTCCTAACATGAAATTCTGCAGTTCATATCCATCTCTGGGTGTAACTTATGGTGGCTGTGACATAAAGAGGAGTCTAGCAGAAGAAAAGGACAAAGTGGCATTTTATAAAGAAAGCTTAACTTGTGCTTCATCTCCAGGTGGCTTATGTTACAGGGAACAAAAAGTAACATTGCTTTAGAGAACCTGGGCTGCATGAAGAACATATGGGTTTTAAAGTAATATTTAACATATAGTTGAAACTGTTAAAGTTTCCAACTTTATGTATTTCACAGATCATCATTTATATAGTCCCAACAGTAAAGCAGCAAAGAAGATTTAACTCCTTCCTTGAAAGCATTCTATGACAAAACCCCCCCAATTTTCAGGGCTTCTGTGAATTCCACTGTAAAAAGTTACTATTAAAAGAAATCCTGTTCCATCTCTTTCATCATTTCTCCCACTTCACCTGTCAGAAGTGATTCCACTATTAATAGGTAAAGCATCAAGGGCATAGAGCTCACCAACAACTGAGTCCGCATATGAGCACTACACACTCTTTCCAAGACCAGTCTATACATTAACAACGCGTAGGACAAAAAAAAAGGTCAGAGATGGGATACAGAAAGTAAGCCACCTAACACAAGTGTTTTGGGCATGCAGACTTAATAATCCATTTGAAATTTTAAAATAACTTAAAGTCTATTTTAACGTGATCTATTATTAGATAATAGACTTTTGCCAAGGGGGTAGCTCTGGTTTACTAACACAGAGCTGTCTGTTGGAGAGTGACTTGGTGGAGAAGTGTGACCATGTTTGACCACCCGGGTTCTGTGGAATGCAAATTAATTATCCCCATTAGGAATTCACGCTGGGAAATAAAGCAGTAAAAGGCATCATCTCTACAAGCCCATCAGACTAAAAATAACTATGATCAAAAACAATCCTATAATTATGCTGATCAGGTGGTGTTAGTCTGCCTAGAGAAAGCCATATATATACATATATACCTTTTTTTTTTTTGACATAGCGCTGGAGCAGGATAAACTAAAAGTAGCTTTGTGTGAAACATTTTTGTTCATCTTCTAAGAGAGACTTCACTCCAAACACATTTGAGACTCGCATTCAAATTGCAGTCAAATTCCTGCCTCAGCAGATCCTCGTGTTAAACTCTTTCATGGCAGCAGAGGTCTCTCTTTGGCAGCTGTGATATGATGCTCTTTCGGAAAGCCACATATGAGATCACTTTTGTTACTGCAAGTCTTTTGTAAGGCAACTTGAAGTAACCCTGTACTTTCCTGCCTTTTCTCGGTCTCTCATGAAAGTGCTTTCTGTAACAACTCTGTGACCTCGTCAGCAAGCAACTCACTGCTGCTGGTTTCTTACTCAGATGCTGCAAATAATAATTGCCATTCAGGAACAAAGGATGATGTAAATAAGGAGTAAATTGCTGATCAGGGGTAAACTTGAAAGTCATTTCAATTCAGAAACAAACAAACAAACAAACAAATGCTATCAACTTAGGGCTTACAGTGCGCAATTCACCCATACATTATTTTTTTTAATTTTCAAAATTTATCCATCCCAATTTTGGGAATGCATTCTGTGACAATAATTCAAAAGCGCTGAAATATACCTTTAGAATATGCCAACTAAAAAAAACCCAGAAGGCGATGTAAATTAATTCACTGAAACAGTGAACGACAAACTGGCAAAAGTGAAAACAACTATTTGTACCTCTTGTAGGATGCAAACAGAAGAGGTAAAATTAGCTTTTTCTTCAGAAATACAGTTGAAAAAGTACCAAAAGTATATAGTGTAACAAAAGTATTTCTGCAAAAAATGTCAGTACCAATCCTCTGTGACCTGGGAACATGAACAGCTTTATTTTCTACAGATACTGACATCACTTGCTTTTTACCAACTGCCCATCTCCTGCCAATTTCTCCCACATTACCTTCAGCTTATTCTTTCCTTCAGTAAAGAAAGTGCCATTTGTCCAAGAAAGATGGCCAGACAAATTCCAGCACTCGTAAATCCTTGTCTAGAAGCCCATGGGAAACAGCAGAACGTTCCCTCTTTCTGGTTCTCCCAGTGCCGGAGACAGAGCACAAAGACATGCTAATGGCCTCCCTATGCTGTAGGATCCTTCTGGAACACAGGCTTCACCTGCTACCAGGCTGTGCTCTTTGCCAAGACCAAAATCTGAGCAGTGGCTACCTCTTCCTCCACAGAGCAGCACATCTGGGCAGGCATCTAATCCCATGAGGTGACCACCACTCTAAAATTACTAGGGACAACTCGTTAGAGCAGCAGTTTTCTCCTTGCACCTACGTCATGTCCTCTGTGCTTGGGTAACATAACGTGTGCGTGTGAACGTGCAATGTTCAACATCTTTGTCTTCTCCCCGAGAACTGAAATAAACCGGGATAAAAGATATGTACTTTTTGTAAACATTGCATGTTTAATTCTGACTTTCCAGATCAATGCAATGACTTTTCTCCTTTTGTTCAGTTGCTATATTAAAACAATGCTGCTCAATATTGAGCAAATACTATATTCCACAGTATCTCTAAATACCAGGATACTGGACTCCAATGTAAAGTTAAGGAATGTACTTAATGGTGCAGGATGGGTTAATTTCATAACTGACTTTCCTTCTATAAAAAAGATAAAACTGTTTCATGCAGAAAGTTTGAGGATAGGAGCCCCAAAACAAATATTTTGTATCAGAATAAAATTCATTATAGAAATGACTCATAGATTCGTCTAGAACAGTGACTGGAAAATGAATTTAAGCCTCTTTTACAAGCAATTTTTTTACTAGATTTTTAAACCAGGCTTTCAAAAACCCTTTTGTTTTGAAGGCTACACGATGTAGAGCTGTATAGAATGATGACAACTTCACGTACGTAGTGCTAAGACCAGGCAAACACTCTTGAATGAAATGTGAGATATGAAAGATACAGTTTGAAACTCACGGAGGCTGCCAACAAAATACATAGACACTATATATTTGAACAGTTAAAAAGCAGAATGTCTACCCCTGTCTGTCAAGATCAGTTATTTTAAAAAAGCTACAGAAGTACATGTGATACACATTACAAAGCAGAAACTGAACACTCACAAATAAATACGTACCTACTTGGAAATGATATTAATATCAACAACCACAATCATATATGTTATCAATTACAACTGACAAAACTGAAAATATGGAATGAGCTATTCAACCTCATGCTTCAAATAAATACAGATTTACAACAATTAATTCATTATGAGACCAGAGGTTACTCGGCTATCCTACTTCTCCTGTTTGTTCTCCTACAGCTGTTGATGCTGGCCTCTGGCAGAGATGAGATACAGGACTCCACAGGCCTCACCCTGACCGGGTACATCAATTTATACAGCTTACTGTGTCCAACTGTATTTATTATTCATTCATTAACTATTAGTAATAATTTTTATTTATCGTTTGTATTTTTGTTTATTGTCAATCATGGAGTTTGGTTCTGTCGTTTTTTCAAAGATCTTGCCATGAAAGAACGCATTACCCAAAAGGCATCCCAAAGACGCTAGCTATCTTGGCATCTAATGGAGATAACCTTCCAGCTGCCAGAGTTTTAAGTGCTTTATCTCATGTCCTGTTTCCATTTAAAAGTTAGATTTTTATTAACTGGGTATTGACCTTCTGAAGGCTCAGTACTTGTGTGAGGACAAACAGACTTTGATACCGAATGCCATCAGTGATACATTTAGTTTTTCTAAATGCAAAGAATTGTTAAATGTGCATCACTAACTAGATTACTCTGTCCCATCTTCTAACTCCTGATAGGATCCAGTTAGCCAAATCTTAAATGATTAGTTGTAAATTTTGAGTGAAGTTGTTTGCCTTTAAAGCATTTTATATAGATTTTCTTCTTGTAAGATTTTAATTTTTTTCAAAGCATAATTTCCATTAACTCCTACTTTTAGTCAGGCTATAAATACCAGAAGAACAGTCTCCCTCCTGGTATTTTGGCACTTTTGTATCTTTTCATAGCCAGAAAAAGTAAGTGAAGAGACATGAAAATGAAGAATAATGAACAAACAAAGAAGAAAAAGTTAGAAAAAGTTAACTGAAACACCCTATGAATGCCAAACAAAATTACACACCTTTGGATTCAAATTATCTCCCATCTAGTATTTTGTTTGCTTACAAAAATGTTTATTCCAAAGTAGTTCTGCACATGTTACTAAAACTTGTCTAAAGCTTCTCTCCAAGCCTGGTCCTTTGGCAGAGCTCTCTCCCACGTTCTGGCACCTGGTGACAGTGTGCTAACTCCTATTTCACTTTTACTGAAGGTGGAATTTAGTATGAAATGGCTGACCTGGGATGTTATGTAGTTAAGTTTAATCCACCGGCCCTGAGCTTATTTGTCTAGGATTCAGATAATCTTGATTCAATTCCTGTCTCCTCCCCAGTCCACACGTATGAGTCTGACAGATTGAGTGGTGCCTCGGATTCATTTCTGCATAATAACTGTAAGAATTTTTTCTCCCTCCAAGTCATTATGCAAATAAATCAATAATACTTATGAGATGTTTCCATATCTCAGGGGTCAGTCACAGGGCATATTATTAGGCTAATATGTGATTCCAAAGTCTAACAAAAGAACAAGGCATTATCATGTCTCCTCTTTTTTACACATCACAAATAATTTTGATCAAGTAATCTCATTAGAATATTGGAATAAATTCTGATTCAATTATTATCTGCTCCAAACCCATTTTTCTACCTCAAATCTAAAGCAGATTTTTAATTTTAAGAAAAGCTAAGACAAACAAAAGTGCACACAGAGAGAGATGCTCCAAGATAAAACAATGCAGGGGAAAACAAGCCTCTCATTGTGCAATGTCCTTCAGATGAATCTAATACAACCACCACTGTGCTACTCACAATCAAACATTAGTCACACCTGAGCCCTGCATTGTGGTTTACCATTCAGTGTCAGCTGAAGATCCAGATGCAAACAGTGCTGCATAGTCAAGCCATCTTTAAAGACCTATTTCGTTGGCATAGTTAACTGAAATTATTTATTGCCAAGACCATGCTGAGATCCCCACTCTTTGACCACTGTCTTGTCTTTGGGGAGCCAGGGAACACATTTTTCAAGCATAAAGGTTGTTAATACTAACAAGTCATAAAGAAGGAGGAAGATACCTGCAGGCTCATGTTTTAGCCCAATTGTCTTAAGGTAACTGCTAGTCAGCTGGTCTGGTTTTGCTGCCTCTTGGCTTAATTGGCATTTGAACAAGGTAATTAATCCTTAGGACTTTATCTTGATCCTTTTTCAGATCCCTGCCATGGTCACTCACAGAGGTCAGAAATCAGCCCTGTTTGGCTCAACACTAGCAAGTATTGCACTGCGTATGCCAGCATTAGTGCAAATACCTTCCACATGCTGATTCATGATTATTAGACTGGAGTATGATTTTTATGACACTGACTCATAGGAACTGTATACGTTATATCGTACTCTGACAGATAGACAGATCTGTTCAGTTCATTGGGACCAACACAGAGATGGCAACTCCATAAGAGTCTTATCCTGAGAGAAGGGTTTTATGTTGGGGAATGGATGTTTTAATTAAACAACCAGGACAAGATGGAAAACAGCATTAAGTTCCTATTTGTCTATCATGAGTTTTAGGGTTTTTTAAAAATTAAATGTACTTGACAAAAGTTTCTCTCTTATGGATGACACGGCTAGTCGTTAAGTATCTCCTGTTGCCTCAAAGCTGCCATGGCTATAACATCTATTTTATTTCTCTCCCAAGTGGAAGCAATTGGCACAGGCCCGGTTCAGCATGGTGTGAACTCTCATTTAGCAACAGGATTTTCTAAGCAGCCCTTTTCATCTTTATATAATTTATTGTCTTCTTATAATCTTCACAGCAAACTCTGCTTATCTACCTTATGTTTATTTTTTTAAAATTAATCTCTCTTTGTATTAAATAACCTCCTTTCTTAACTGTTTTCTGAAATCTCAGTGGTCAGAGTTTCATTTTTATTCTCCCCAGTCCACTGGTGCAATGCCTGCAATGCTGTTCTGTAAGCTGCTGAAATTAACTTTAGCAATTCTGTTCACTGGAATTTGAACTATCAATTAGAGTGATTCTTAAAACTTCCTTATCCCAATTTTCCCTTGCACTAATTGTTTGTTATGGCATCATTTGTGAACTCATCCTAACCTTATGGGAGAACCAGACAATTCTATTAATTTTGTTTCATTGCTAAGTTGAACAGCTCCCCATAACATTATAAACCTTTCTCACAGAAAGCTGCCCTCAGTCTTCAAGAACAGAAACAGTGTATTTTCAACCTGATTTGTTTTTTATGCTTTTAAATACACTGAACTAACACCCCTAAAGGCTGGCATCTACTGTTGACACAAAGAGTAAAGACATCAGAAAGCAAACATACAGCAGAATCTTCACATGGCAACTTGCCTTGAAGCTGCCTTTGAACGACCACATTGAGGGATAACAGGGCATTTCAGTTTCTGTGGCTCATTCAATCCTGTGGCTTTCTGATTAGGCTTCTAATGAACAAATACAGCTGTAATGTTGTTTTCTTGTATATAACACCACTCCACTATGTCTGTGAGGCAGGTCACTGAACACCTATCATGAGGCAACGGCTTCCAGTTGGTTACTGTACTTCTAAATGTCAAACATTATCTTTGAAAACCTCCACTGTGTAACGGCCTAGCACAGAATTAAGTTCTTTCTCTGCAGATCATCACAATAACTCATTTTTTTATGTGCTTACCATGTAGCTTAGCTTTCTGTAGTCCATTTCAGCTTTCAAGGAAAAAATTCCTTCCTACTAGGTCTCAGTCGGCTTCCATCGTATCTGGATTTATCAGTGACCATTCGTATCTTTAACCAACAGACACAGATGTTTCCATCTGTCTTTTGTTGGGTGACTTACTGTCTTATTCCTCCTCCCAGTCTATGGTTCTGCTGATTGCTCTGAGAGTTCAAACTCTTCCATGTCATTAAGATCTAACTAAGCTCTCTGCATATCAGACACAGCCATGCTGCTCAACAGTTACAAAAGGTAAAACGGTTCAAATGAACATGTCAAAAGGTCTCATTTTCCCACTACAATAACTTTGTGAATTTAACTTAACCTTTTCCATATTCCTGTTTCTGTTTTCCCCTAGTTATAAATTGTTTGAGTATCACTTGCTTTTTACTTCACATTTTTCTATCTTTTATTAAGGCAAGAAAATCCCTCCCCCATGAGAACCTTCTACCTGAACCATAGGAAATGTTTACAGTGCAACTGCATAAAAATCTTCGGGCTTCTGATTTTGCTAAAAACAGATCTCAGCTCAGGTTCACTATAAACTTTGCTGAATGCTAAGCAAGCCTGACAAGATTTCCAGTTCTGCATTAAAAGCAATAAGACATACGCAACATGATGCACAGTGAAAATTATTCCTTTTCGCTGAATTTCACTTTGATATCCATGAATAGATTGAATACCAAGCTTACAGCAAAAGTCAAAAGATGTGTATGGGAGCCTGAAGAATGAAGGTGGTGCATCAAACTCACCAGATAATAGGGTCTCTTTGCTCTGTGATAACAAATATCAGTGTTTGCTAATCTAAATCATTAAAGTATGCCTATGATCTACTTTCTAATACATTCATGGAGGATCTGTGTTTTATTTCTACCTGGAAGACTTTCTGCTCATTTAACTCACATCACGCATTGAGAAGGGCTGGCTGGTCTCTGCTCTTTTCCTGGAGCTGCCATATGATCAGTCCAGCCAGGTGTATTTTAAAGCTAAATTACTCCATCTATTCATCATCCAGATATATTGACTATCTGTCAGAGTGAAACAGTTCAGTGAAGATATTCTCCTTTCATACTTTCTTTCAGCACATCTGCCGAAAGGGAAACTAAACTACTCAATTTTCTGTTTTGAAACTGCCTTTTAAATCACTTAAGAGTCTCATCCATATCTCGAAGAACAAAATCAAAAGAGATGGATTCTATCGTGATTAATTACAATGGAAATCAGTCCCACCCTAAACATTTACTGATGCTTAATCCCTGTTAATGTTGTTGCTGAATATAAAAACCAACTAAATGGGAAAAGAGATACTATTTTAATGATTATTATCCTGTTTTCTGGTTTTGTTTTGTTTTTTTTTTTTTTTTTTTTTCTCCTGCAGCAAGTGCTTCCTTGGGAAAAAGGTACCCTGTAAAAAGCAGAAATAAGACTTTTTGGGATGTGTGCATGAAGGAAGTGTTGGGAACTGAGGAAATACTTTAGCACAGGATAAACCATGGAAATAGGCAAACATACACGAGGTTTATTTGATATGCACAAGCCAACCACAGCAGTCAGCACGTGCAGAACAGCAAAACTGTGTAGGGAAGTGGGTAGCAGCAGAAGGTGATGCCACAAAGAGGTACAGCACAGTGTATGACGGAAAGTATGACAAACAATCCAGTGTCAGCTCATTTCCTTTGCTTAGTCTGGCTCCTCTAACCAGAGTGTCCACTTTGCTTTTGCTCTTGCCACATGCAGAAGTCCCTTAGTATGTCGGAGAAAGTGAATATACTTTCAGCACATGCTAGTTTATAGCAATCACTGCTTATACCAAGTGTTTTTGATCACCCACTATGTTAGAACAATTCCACAAAAAATGAAAATCTGTGTGATTTTTCACTCACTGTTGTTGTCTCCTCTTTGTCCTAACTTCCCAGAAATGCTAAAAAGATGGATGGAAAGGCAGTCAAAAAGCCACATATGGTGAATGAGACTAAACACTAAAATCTTATGTTCTTTGGGTACTTATCCTTCTCACAGTAATTGCAGTAGTCTCTGCACATAAGGAAAAAAGTACTAGAAAGGTCATAATCTCTTAAATATTTTATTTACTAAAGCGCAAAATCAAGTTACTCAGTCTTGGGTGCCACAGCTGAGCCCTGTTGCCACACTACAGCACTGAAAGACCACCTTGTAAATTTGCTACCTTTTCTTCCCAGTGGAACTTAAGCTCCTCTATAACCACTTTGCAGTCAAGTAGCAGTAGACATTTTGTTTTCAGAGATGTGGAAGTAGTGCACACAGCACAAGAGCAAAAGATTTTATGAAGTGAAATCTCTCAAACTACATTTTGCTTTATGAATAAATTCAGCTACAGATACAACTATTAATCTTCATGCCAGTCCACAATACCTTCACAATCTCCGTTTGAGGTCTTGATCTGACTTCTCTAGTTATGAATAAGTACAGTCATCAGAGAAGTTCTAGAGCACCATAAAACATTCCTCTTCTCTTCCTGCTAAGGTCATTTCAACTTTTGTAGAGGACAGAGTCATCCAATGCATGCATTGTTTAAACAATAGTAAGAGGAACATACGCCTATCATAAGCATACACTCAATGTACTATGAACTACCAAAGCATGTTTGCATACTAAAGGTCTGGTTCCTACACTGATATCCATAAGTATTTGCATATTTACTTATTTTCAGAAATTTAATAGCCATATACTCACATGACTTCCTATTTGCTCGTGACCGCTTCCTCTCTCTAGGCACCGCTCGCTGGCTTGGCACTTGGGTGGCGGACTTTACAATGCGATCCATGATCTCATCCGCTGCATCATCTGTTGCATTAGGGGAATCGTCATTGCCAGCATTCCACGAACCAATACGGCCTGGAAAAGTCCAGCGAATGAATTGAGGGAAAAGAAGACAGAAGTCTCTTGGGTCACTTTGGTTTTGCAGTTGAGTATTTTTGGGAATTACAGCAGGCAGGTCAGTCTTCAAATTGGCCAAAGTAGAAGTCTGTCTAACGAAGAATATTTCAAAATAATACTCTACTCTCTCTGCTGTATCAGCAGAGACCCAAGAGTTCAAATGCAACTATAACTTTGTATTCCCTTCAGCCTCAGAGTCTTTCCTTGACCATACAACTGGCAAATGTCTGATAGAGACTGTCTATGAGCCAAGGATTGCTGGAGTGTTGTATGACCATGTTACCCTCTACTCCTATTACACAGAGATTAGAAGTCATGGCACATGTTATAGAAACTGGCACAAATCAGCAAGACAAGTCCTTTGTACCAAAAGAGGGAAACAATCCACTTCCAAGCATCTGTATCAGAGCCTAGTGCAAAGAAGACAAGAAAAGGGCAAAAAATGTGGTTCAGCATGTCTAATTGTCCCATTCACAATGAAGAATTCACCTTCTCATCACAAAGCTGTATGCGTCCTGGCACAGCTGTGTGTGCTGTGTTATGAGAAGAAAAGCAAGAGTCACTGACAAGCTGAAAAGTTAAATAAGCAATTTTTGGTTAAAACCACAAACAAACAAGTGAGCCATGTCTCTGAACCCAAGTCTCTGGCACTCCTTACTCCACAGAGCTGTGTCAGGCACATCTTTGGGTTCCTCCACTGAAGACTACCGTTCTGTGTGCTTTTTGTTTTTAAATAATTTGAAGGCTAGCATGTAGTGTGAACACTGACAACAAACTTTGCAAAAGAGTGGGTGTGGTGGAACTGCAAGCAGATAAAAATTCACTGTTGAGGCCTTTCCATACCATGTCCCCCGTATCAATAAACAACACCTTTGATTTGCACTTTGCTCTGCTGCTTCTCTTCTGGCTCTTATCAAGAGCAGTGGTATCATGATAGTGCTCCTGACAACCTTCTGTCTGACTCACTCATCCTCTGCCTCTGCTGTTCTTCAGGGGAACACAAGCTGACTTCCATTATCAGGACACGCTGCTTGTTAGCCTTCAATGGATTACTTCAGCTATTCAGATTGTTGCAGTGCAGCCTGAGCCTGAATTATTTCATCTTTGTACTTTAACTAGTTGATTTGCTTCTTAAATCGGGGCTGTGAAACCTCTAAATTAGATAGGATCATGGTTTCAATCCTTAATGAACTACACACACACAGAGATTTGCTACCAGTGGTATCAAAAAAGAACCAAGAAAGTGTAAGATATCCAGATGTGAGGGAGAAGAAATACCAGAACAGAAAACTGAGGACTTGAATTTTGGTGCATCACCTTTACTCCAAAACCATCTTCCAGGTATCACATGTATGGGAGGGGGTGAGGGGAGGACGAAAGTAAACTGGTGAACCCAGTGTCTGCAAAATGGTTTAGCATAAAGGAAGTGGTTTAGTGGCTGCTTAAATCAATACATGTACCAGTGAATCATGTCTTGGACAAAAAACAAGGCTATCTCATTGCCAAGAATGGTTGTGCCAGTGAGTTCTTCTCTCAGAGTATCAGGTACTGGAATTGGTGAGTTGGGCCAGGTTTTCATTTCCTCCCTGTCAGTTTTCAGAAATCACCTGTGCTGACACTCGGAAACAGCAGCACAGAACATTGTGAACCTCAGAGAAAGAGGTATCTGTCAGGACAGCAAGGAGATGTGGGGCTGTTCAGAGCAGCTTTTTATGATCCTAAGCTCTGCTTAATCCACTGCCTTTGCAGTTAAGCAGGAGGGGGTTAAAAGTTTCATCATATTTTCCCTACTTTTATTCCTCTCCCCAGTCATTCCTAAAATGCTGCAAGGCCCTTTCACTTCAATTTGAATTGCTACTTTCTACATGCTTCTCTTGAAAATAAAAAGAAAACCACATCATGGATCCCCCATTTTGCCTTCACAATGAGAACAGGAATAAAGATTGGGGTGTTACTGGGCAGCCACATTCACCAGGGTAGGGGAAGAGTTGTGAATTTCTGCAGGCTTGTACTCTAAATGCTCCCAGGCACTATTCTGGCTGTGATCCACATTTTAAAATTTCAGGCAAATTCCCTACATGCCTATTCCCTAAACCACCACCTCCAGCATGGAAACACCACTGGGGTCTTCTCCTTCCCATTCGATCCTTTGTGCTGTGAGTGCTATTCAAGGAGGCCAAGACCCGCCTTTGGGCCACTGTGTGGCTACTGTGCCATGAGAAATGTGGCCAAAAGGAAAAAGCTGGCACTCACCTCGGCTGGCCCGGCTTCGAGTGCGGACCCCGAGTGCCGTGGTGCTTTCCCTGCTGATGGAGGAGGTCTTCAGCACGGCCTTCATGTTCTCATGCTCTGCAGCGTCTTCGGCGTACTCCAGCCCCTGGGGCTGGCTCTGGCAGGGGGGCGAGCTGCTGGAGAACTTGCCGGACTGTGGGAGGAAAAGATATGTTGTTTTAACAGCAAACAGCATGTAGAATAGGCCAGCATCTAGACTAGGAATTGCAAGGAGAAAAGTGTCCTTCTGGGATGGTCTGGAGTACAGATACTCCCAAAAGAGCCAGGCAACTGTTGCTCCTCACCCACAGCATGCACCCTGAGCAGAAATAAACTAGCAAAAGGGTGACAGCAGGGAGAAGCAGACAAAATCAGAAGAAAAACAGATGCATTAGCTCAACTTTGTAATTTTGATCTGTCTGACAGTATAAGGTACAAAGCAAAGACGTGCTTGGAAACCTTCAACCCAGTTTGGCCCTGATCTGGGGTCTGGTATGACACTGAGAGAGACAGTATGAGACTCAACACAAATAAGAAATTGCTTTTCCAGTACCATCACCTTTCAGTAACAAGGCAAAACTGTGAGAGCAGTCTAGGAAGAGAAACCTTTCCCTCTTGCCTCTCTGCAGTGCTGCACAGAAAAGTCTCAAACTAGTCTAAAACACAAATACCTGCAAGTAACCTCAAAATACATTACCAGTAATGTTGAAAAAATCCCTGGTTCCAAAACACCCAGCCAAAATATTTCATGGCCAAAACGCAAAAATTGCAGTCAGCAGTTAGAAGAACAAACAAAACCTTACAAGAGATTTAGGAATCTGCCCTCTGCTTCCTTGCACACCCCCCCCCCTCCCCTTCCACCCCGTGATTCCCTGTCACCAGGACTACGTTAACAACAGTGGCTGCATTAGCTGGGCATGCACAGCGCATGGATGCAGCAGCTCCACTGGTTACTGCAAACAGCCATCTAGAAACAGATGAAAAACAGCAGAAACAGATACTGCCCAAGGAGTGAAGAGCAAACAGGCTTCAACAGATGATAATACCTCTAGGTATTTTCAGTTCTATCAGTATAGCATCAGAAACTGAAATACATTTTCTTTTTCTTTTAATCTTTCTTACTCCTACTGATTCAGCATGAATGAAGGAAGGCATGCTGCATTCTCTTCTCCTTCGCATAATAAACAACATTAATTATTCACTCGATAGTATTGAGCCAGTCAGCTAACAGGATGCAAACCTACAGAGCCTTTCTGTCAAAGAAGGGTAAATTAGAAGAAAAGACTGGGCCCTATTTTCAGAGCTTTGATGAAGTCTCTCGGGCTGTCAAGGTTGCAAATTGAAAATATTTAATCTGTAAATCAATGACAGGATGATTCTGTTTTAACATTAATGACTTTTGGGGGTAGGACAGCAAGTTAACTAAGTAGCAAAACAATAATCCCTACAAGGCACTGAGCTAAATATACCAGTGTGATATTTATTTTTGATACTGAGGAGTTTTTCTTGATAAAATATGAGATAGCAACATTTTGATGTGGTAAGTGTGCACGTGCTAGAGTTTCACATGTGAAATTAAAAGACAGAAAAACATTAGAATGAAACTTCTATGAAAATGCATGCCATTTTTGCATTAAGAATATTCTCTTATATACAGTGGGCTGTAAAGCTAATCAATGCCATCTCAGAAAAAAACAAAGTATGAAGTCTTCACATAACTGTTACTATTCACACAGGTTAGTTAAATGTTAGCATAAACAAGCTAATGTAATTTTCTTTCTGTGCCCCAAGCTATACATCACAAATCATCGCTGGGGGAGAAGCTCTTATAGCCAGAAGTTTTATTTCATGTGCTTAATTTTCAGACATTGCCACAGATTAATGGCCAAACCCCAACCTTTATGAAGCAATGAGCACTAAGACACATTGTTTATGTTCGGCAAATTGAAGCAAGCACTAATGCTGAACAAAAAATGCATTGCACAATAGATGCTCCTCAAACCAATAAATTGTTTTATTTTGAATATAGCTAGCGCACTATAGTTCTTAAATTATTTTTTCACTCCTTTATTTTTTTTCAACATCACCTTCAGGAGCACTTTATGATAAATACATGAACTGCTTCATGGCCCACCTCTGCAGTGACTGAAGTATCTTATTCACAATTCATACAGCAAGGAGAACCATTACAATTTGCTTTGCATCCCTACGTCTTGATGCTTCTGAACACTTTATAAAATAATACCATTTAGACTTACACAGCCTAATAATGACTATGAAATTATCATGGTAATCCATAGCCCAGGGTAACTGATGATCTCCACTACATTAAGGTCCCTGATGTTTTAGGTAGTGGGGATACTTTGCAGTTTAGTAAACAGACATTATGGAAAATAAATGAGGAAACTATAAATTATTAAGGCCTCAGATGAGGACATCCTTATTCGAGAGAGCAGGTATGCATATGGTTAAAGCTGACTAAAAATGCATCCTTATGATTGTGCCAAAAGGTATGAGAAAAATGTCATGGTTCATAGTTCCAGTTCCGCAGATGGAGTTGAGCAGTCCACACTGAATTAGAAATTAGATGTCACAGCACACAGGGAACACGGGAATGACATGCTCTTTCAGAGAACCATACCTCAGCATCCTCTTCTTCATCGGTCTGCCACTGGACACAAAGGACAGGGTGGAGAAGGACAAACAGCAAGATTTAGGAAGGACAGTATGGTCAAACCACAACAGAGTAAGAGGTAACCATGGCACTGCTTATGCAATTATAGGAGGACATAAAAATACAAAGCATATAAGGAATTAATTCCTTAGATAATCAATTGGCTTTTTTTTTTTTTTTAGGTAATTGCACACAGAACAGACTGTCACTGTCAGTAAGGTATATCAGAATTTCCTGGTTTTTCTTAGAGAAATTATAAACCGAAACTACCCTCAACCGCTTCATATCTCTCTCCCTTGAGCTGTGCAGTTGCTTGCCCACTTTTTGCCCTGTGGAAACAGAGCACTAGGAAGGACTCCCTCTCTTTTTCCCAGCTATGTTCAGCACAGGGAGGTCCTGGCTGCACTCAGGACTCTCAGTACAGAGGTCGGCTTCTTGGCAATTCCTTTCCTCGACACATAAGTGTTGGGGCTTTTCAACTTCAAGTTGCAATTTCACTAAGCACTAAAATCAAATGCTAAGTAGCCTTTGAATAAATGCTTGAAGTTCTTCAGTAGCTGCCCGATAATCAGATCCTGGAAATTGGAGAGATGCAATTATCCTTTGTCATTCCGGGCTTTCGCCCTTTTGTGACAGCAGGCATGTAAAACTGTCTTGACAGTCACACTCCATTAAATGCAATGGTTGTACAAAAAATATTATGGTGTATGAAGTGTTCTTAAATTTGGGGATTTACAGGGAATTAGCAGAATATTTGTTGAGTTGTGTTCCCAAATGCCTGGGGAATTCTTTATTGGGTTGTAGAGATGCCCTACATGGAAGGTTCCCAAAGTAAAACACAGTTTCTCAAGTATCTTGGCTCTTTGTTTCCATAATTTTCAGTTTGATTGCTTATAAAGTATAAACATAGCCTAGAAATCCAATGCATCTTTTTTATTTGTGAGTTTTGTTTTGTTTTTTAGAAGCATACCATCAATTCTATTCCCCTCCCTAGTGTTACAAATACATATTTTTGACCTTATCTCCATCTCAGCTATGATTTCTGTCTGGGATTGATACATTCTGTTCCAGAAACATTCATCAGTAAAAATGAAAGCCTGATTTACTTTGGCCCTCAGCTTAGTTTCAGCACAATCTCAGTAAGAAGATTAGCAGTGAGAGTGCTGAACAGCACACTAACATTACTTTTTAAGGGTATGTTTTATTCAAAGAGTGAGACGCTTATTTTTCTTTGGACACAGTGGCACTGACAGCAACACAGGCAGATGTTTTGCAGAGGGACCTTGGCAGGTATGTTCTCTTTACATTATGAAAAGATCCATTTGCTTTTTCCATCCTCCTGGGGTCTGGGAGTCACATTGTAAACCAATTCTTCTGAAGGCCACTGTTCACTTTGTCACGAATAAGAAACAGAAAGAAGAAGAGGAAGCAAGAACATACTTCTAATCCATATGTACATATAGCTAACAAATAAAAGGCAGGAGGAGAGCAAATTAAGCTAAACTATGTAAAAGGCACTCAGAGAAAGGTGAAAGAGCAGAGTATACATCACAAAGAGTGTGCTCCAAACAAAAGTGTACTGTATTATTACTTTACATCCAACTAGATTTTTACAAGGAAGGTCCCAGCTGCTGGCCTTCCTGCCCATTTAATCTAGCTAAAGGTGATTTGCTACGGACTTACTTTAAGGACAACATACTCTGTTTGATTTTGCCCATCTCCAGTACCTGAGGCATTACCATTTCCCTTCCTCCTGTTCTGGGTGGAGGGGGCTCACACCTAGAACCACTGTCCTTGCTACATCCAAAGCTACACCAGTGCACAGAAGGAAGCAGTTCATTGTCCCCTTCGTGTTTCCACGTCTGGAGAGCCATTTGCCTCCCAGCAAATACTGACAAAAGGAGTCAATGTAGCAAAGGAAATAAATCAAACTTTTGTTTCGGGAAGGGAATATGCTCTCACGCAGGTGTGCGCATTCTCCCTTTGTTTTCCTTCTTTTCATCGTTATACATACGATGAGAAATGTTAAAAAATTAGGGAAACTTTTATAAAGTAACATTACCAAAAAGCACTGGAAGAATATTGCCATACTGAATACACCCTAACAAGATGTTAATTGTAAGAAAAAAGGCAGCTCGATTCTTCTGTCGTCAAATATTGGATGTTGCAGGACAATCTGAGGTCTCCCTCCTTCCCTCTCATTTTTCCTTTAGGCTAGCCTATGTGGTGGGTTTGCTGTTTCAAAATATTATTTCTATTGCATAGCATTTTTGGAATTGAAAGTCTTAAGTATCATAAAAAGCAGAGCTTCATAAATCTGGGAGACAGATACTTATATTACCTACTGTTATTAAAAATCTTTAAAAAGCTCAGACTTGTATCTATAATTGCATGTATTCCATATTCTGCTTGCTTGTTATTTTTACTGTGGCTGAAATGAGTGACCGCTATCATTGGCTAAAGTCAGATATAAAGTTACAGAGAGTAGGCAATTTTCCCTGTGAAACTGTGGCAACTCACTGTTCTCCCTCTTTTTTCCTTAGCTGTCTCCCCCTCCCCTGCCCTCCTCGCAGATAACATTTACCAAGATTTAAATTGACCGTGCCCAGTCCACTTCAACTATTAAGGAACATATAAACATAAAGATGTCTGTGGTAAAAGGATGAAAGAAATACTGGAAATATTCCCCATTGTGCTTCTCAGCCCTACTCCATGTGAGCAGTTGTTGAAGCTGATGCAAGTTCTCCATGCAAAGAGCCAGCAGACTCTCTCCATGCAAAGAGCCAGCACCCCTCTGCCTTCCAAGTCTGCAGGGGGGGACCAAGGTTTAAGAGATATGTCCATTCTCGTTAAGAACTGGGATGGTTCTAACTTATTCCTGTCCCATTTTTGCTAAAATCCCTCTTCTTCTGCCTAAGAGCAATGTACCATAAGGTGAGAAAAATTAGATTCTGAGGAAACTTTCAAAAGGACAGGGATGCAAGTATGAAATAACTCCACAATCCTTCTAGGTCACCAAAAGCAAAAATTAAAATTCCAAATCACTACTTCTTATTATAATTACTTTCTACAAATTTTCTTTCCAATGGCAAGATCTAAACTTTCTTCTATCAATGTTTTGCAACTTGTTGAAAATACTGTCAGTGCATTACTGATATATCTTCCCTTTCTAATGCCTTCAACTATAAAACACTAAGAAAATCAAGACCAGACATAAACCACAGCCAACATAAGACTACAATAAAACTCCTCTTTTTCATCATTCTTCACACATAAATATCTTCCATCCTGCTGACTTGGAAACTTGTTCTGAGGTAAATCTGACTTTGAAGATGTCAAAAGAAGCTGTGACAAATAGTCTAATACAACTTAAATTATGTTTTACCCCATACTGCAACCAAGTGAATGGTAAATGAGGCCATATTAGTGGGCTACAGTTAAAGAGATTTAATAAGTCCCAAAATAACCATATGGCCACATGAATAACTCCCTTAAATACCATCTCTATAAGAAGAATTTTAAAGAATGTGTTTTTTTTACCCAAGCAGGCTTTTTTTTTTAGTTAATAAGACCATAATATAATTGTAAATTAGCAATAGGTAAAAATTTCTTCCTTTCTGGGGACCTGGAAGACATTTTTAGGTGCAACACTATCTGTCAGATGGCATTTAATTCTTGCCAAATCTCAGCACTATCTTCAACTGAACAAGACCTCTTCTTCCAATAATACATTTTTCTGGGAAAGGCCTAGCTGCCTCCTTTCTTACATTTTCAGAAAACAGCCATCGTCTCTGGCTCTGCTCGTCACTGACGAGCTTTCAACCCTGAGCCTTTCTCTGGTTTGAATGGGTTCCTTCTCTCCACTTCCTGAACCCAGCTGCCAGTGATCAAATTTCCCTTTCCTCTCACATTTCCTGCAGGTACAGGACATGGAGAAGCTTTCTGTCCCGCCACAGCCATTCCTTCTGGACAGATAGTACAAAAGCACTACGTCATACACTAGGAAAATAGGAACTCCTTCATGTCTTAGTATTGCTTAAACAAGTAAAAAGTATTGAAGCTACCTGAGGAAATGAACATTTTAATTTACCAATCTCTTTATTTAACGTTACCTTTTAGCTCCCCTAGAATATGTCAGGAAAATCAAGAAGCAATTAAAGAAAGTTTTATCAGTTCCCCAGTGGTAGTTTTGAAAATCTGTATGACTGTATTATATCTTTCACATAAAATCAGAGACTCTTCCTTAACCTGAGGCTAGACCAAAAGGAAAACCTTTTGAGATAATAATACAGGTTTAACATTTTCTATAGATGGGGCAGATTTCCAAATTTAAAGATGATATTGCCAGGAAAGATCTACAAACGATCGTGAGACAATGACTTATATACAATCTCAATTTATGTCAGTCTCAATACACATATATATTTTGATCCATGTTGCCTGAGCCATAAAACTGTAATCAGCTTAGGGCTTTTCATGCCAAAGGCAGGGGTATCTTCATATGCAATGAACCCCTCGAATCTAATCGAGACTCCAGATTTGGATTTTGAGACAGCTGGAAACTTTTATTAAGTACTGGCACTTCTTAAAACTTTATTTGGATTGAATCAAAGTACATTAACTAAAAAAGAAAAAAAGATAAAAAAATCAAGGGGATTTTAAAGCTTACTATGCTGAGAAAACGAATCTTATTTTAACATATTCTATCAAAATGCAATCATAGAGTCAAAGAGTTTGAAGGGTAACATCTACTGTGAATATAAATTTCTCCATTCTTTCAGAGCCTCAAAGAAGTCTGTTCCCATAAAACTGACTGTTCTGTGCTTTAAAGAAGAAAATTACTATGTGTGCGCATGCATATATATACTTATATACATAAAAATAGATAAAATACTAAGATTGAAGACTAGATTAGAATATTCAAAGATGGAGGAAAAAAACATTTAAATTTATTTGTAACCACTTAAATAGCTACAGTGGTTCATCATTTAAATCAGGCTCAGTTAGGAGCCTAATTTCTAGTCTTTTTTCCATTATATATTCTTGTCTGACCAGGTACACAGAGCTGCTGGTGTCTTCTAGATATTTCGGGTACTATCTGTGTGACATAAGGAGATGATCTTTTTGGATGCTTAATTTTAGTTTGTTCTCCTTCTATAAACTGGTATAAAGCAAAAAATACACGCAATCAAGGACTTGCAAGTTTTGTCTTCTAAGAGAACCAAGTTCATTACTTACAATAGAAGAACCTCTGAAGAGTAAAAGTATAGAGTAAAACCACTTCATCTACGACATTTAGTGAAATAAAGTTTTAAAAATCCATGCTGTGGGAGACACATTTTGCCACTTACATCTGTTATCATTTTCCCTCTGGTCTTGTTTCTTTCCCTGTGGTTAGCTCGTTTCAGTTTTTGCTGCAAAACTCGTTCCCTGGTGGTGCGGTATTCCAGAGCAAATTCACTAATAATTTTGCAGAACTTATTGATGTTGACTTCACGTATTGCATATGGAGGATGGCCCATAAATAACAAAAAGGAGTGAAACCTGGAAAACAATGAGTTCACAAATGTAAAGGGAAAAAGTCTTTATTGATGGTTTCTAGGAAAAATAACCCCACATTTCAGTGAATCCATTTATTACTTTATTAGCTCTCATCATTTATTTTGTGCTACAGAATTTTCATAGATGCTTTGCATAACACTGGAATGTTTTATAATTAAAACCATGAAAGCCTAGTCTATGATAACTTCATCCCAGTCCACTTTCCCAGGCTGATGCAGGAGATAAGATGTTTATGGAACTCCATCTACTTTATATGACTAATTTGGCATGTGAATGACCAATTTCACTTCAGTTATAGAAGAAAATATTTATTAAGTTTCAATTCTCTTTATTTGTATTAAGCAACTTCAAAGAGGCTGTTAGGATGTTGGAAAAAGTCTAGACAAGAAGAATGCAGATTTACAGGCTAGCAAACACATGAAGGAAAGAATTTCTGGTTCACAAAACTGACCATAAAATTATATTATCTACCAAGTACTTTAGTTTGGGATACTCTAAATTCACAGTTTTACTGCTTCTGTGGCATTCAGAGCTTTTTCACTATTTGAAACTTTTACTATTGCTTCTGTATTGCATGATTTACAATAGCACACTGAATATTTAAAAATGTATGTGAGTTCCTTTTAACTGCATCCACATCCCTGATGATAAAAATCCTAGAAAGATGCAATTACATGGATACAATTTTGGAGAAGCCTATCATAGTAGTTGTAGCACATAATAGGAAAAAGTTATTATTTTTCTTATTTGTCCAATGCATATAGTAAACACAACAGGAAAATAGTGAATTCACTTCCCTTCTACTGCAACTGGGATTTCTGCTTACTTATGACATGAAAAAGAAGTCATTATGGAAAAAAAAAGAAGAGCTAAATTAACTCATCAATTGTATATCCACAAATTTAGTATCATTTGTAATTCAGGTCCTAATTTTGACCACAGCAATTTGGAAAATATTCAGAAGCTGGAAAATCTTTTATAATTTAATTAATAAGCAGGAACACAGATAAACTACTTAAATGACTTATACAGATACATCTGTGAATCTGAAAAACAAAAGCTCAGGCATAATGCAGAATTATTACATTTTAGAGCAGTTCAGTTAATGTTAACTCCATTGGATGAAACTAAATCCAACTGCAAGTCCTAAGTAGAGGAATCTTAATTTGTCTTCTGCTGTGTAGGCATAAAGCACACAGTCATAGACCTTTCAAATAGGAGTGGCTGCTGCTTATAGAAGAACTCAGTGTACAAGACTCGTTTCAAGTTCTGCATATGAACTTCATTTTTTTGCTACAGCCTGTTCCTGTTTATCAGCCAGTAACCCTCCCCCTCCCCCCAAAGTATTCAGGGAAGGACAGAAAATATAACAACTTAATCATAACGTTTGGGGGCCTAGGAGCTAAAAGACCCAATACTGCACCTTGGGAATAAATGATTGCTTGGATCATTGCTTCTTTTCCTCAGAAATAAAGAAACTTTCTGGAGTGGGGATCTTTCTCAAATGGCATCTATAACAAAGCATGCACCGCATACATCCTGATAACATTACTTGCTGGAATGGGAATTAAACACTTATAAAAAACACATTTATGATGTCATAATTTATAATTTTAGCAAGTAATTTATTATCAAGATACTCCTGTCAAAAATCTAATTCTGTACCTGTTAATTATTCTTCTATGAACAATCTTCAGGATTATGATTCTTTCTGCACAGTCTTTAAGGAACTCAGACATTTTTTGCTTTAGAGTTGGCTTCATTTCATGCTTTGCTATAGCCTTGAGGTGATCCCATGATGCTTTGCATCGCCTTTCCATCTGACACAAGTTTTCCTGGAGTTGTTCAAAGTCAACCTGAAAAAAAAAAAGTAAAGAAAAGGAAATGCAACACTTTAATAAAAAACACTGTGGTAGTATCCTTAGATGTCTGAACAACTCAATTTATGTATAAGAAAGGGTCAATTTAGCAGCAGCACAACATTAATTCACACTATTAATTACTATTAAATAATTAAGAAATAACTTTCTTTGTTGCACTTTGCCTAGACATTCACGTTAATAAGGAAAACTGAAAACAAAGAAATACTCATATACACATACACTTGGTTTTGGTCTTGGAGGCCTAACACCTAAAGAAGGGACAATAAAATATTGTGATGTGTTTTTTCCCTTGCTAATAAGTTCATGGCTACACCAAGCAACTGCACGAGTCAATTATTTCTGAGATAATACAAACCCTTCTCTTTTCTTCATCCTTTTCTCTACAACTCATAGCTTTTAATACCCTGTTTACTGCTCACTTGTACCCAGCCAACACTTCTCCAATTTAGGAAGCACTTGGATCTCTTCCCTAGCCATGCACTGACTCATTAATAGATGATCTAGTTCTAATCACAAAATTCGTGGGCCAGAATTTTTTAAAGCTCTATTGGAAGTGTTATTTAGTGATCTCAGCACTAACTCTCATCCCTTGATATACAGTACGAATTTGCTGGCTTGTAACAAGATCATCTAATGGCTTTGAAAGTCTCTCTACACAGTCAAAATAAATGACTGCATCCTACAGTAACATTCATGAAGACAGAAGCCAACACATTCCACAGAAGGTGAGAGAGAGCTTCTCCTTTACTCACCAACCAAAAAAGGTGTTCAAATCACAACGGTCTACAGAAGGCATTCAGGATGCATTGCTAACAACTGGATAAAGTGCATTAATGACCTGGCCAAAGCATGCAATGGATGAAAATAGCAAAGCTACCCAACATGTTCTTGAATTCTGAAGAAAGGAAGAATTTATTCTATAATACCACTTCACAGTTCAGAGGAACTCAAGCTATAAAATACAGATTTATCTCTCAGATTCTAAACACGTCAGTGTTTGGGATGTTACAGTCTGGTACTGCAGTTAATTCCCTAACGCTAAATGAAAACCAGTATCAGAGACAGGTTTTAGTTCACTCTTTTTAGCTATGTGCAGCACCCACTGCTGAGACCTACACTGACGATAGCCAAAAGAAATGCATTATTATTAGAAAACTCCTGGTATTGATTTGATTTGTTTTTGCTGTGATGAATAAAGTGATGAATTTTTCCTCTTCACAAGGAAATAAGAACATCCTTAGATCCATTCTGCTATTCAGAAAAGCCCTGCAGGCGGAGCAGCTGTGGGGTTTTTGTTTTTCTTATATCCACATCAATGCATATGTTTTTTTTAAAAAAAAGTCCTTTCCAGGTCAGTATTTTCAGTGTTGATGATGAACACATTGCTTCTCTCTATAGATGGTATATCTAAAACACACATGGGCAAAAATACTAGCATTCCTATTAAGAAAAAAAAAAAGACAAGGGGAGGCATTTCTAGATCTTACTAGTAAGAATTATCAAATCCGCCTGGGGAAGTCGCTCAGCCCTTGCAGCAGAGAAATTTAATTTTATGACAGCTTTCACTTAAAACAGAATGAGTTTTAATCTATCAAAAAGGTCTGAAGTTCAAGCTTGTAGAGGTTCAGGAGACATCTCTGGAGAACAGCATATCTGCAGGGAAAAGATGTGGCAAATTCCCTGCCCCTTGAAATCTGCCAACAGCCAGTGCATTCACAAGAGTGTGCGGTTTCAGCGGGGACTGGGGATGGCAGATCTGGCTAAGGGATGCACAGGAATTTTCTGAGCACAAAGAAAAATTCAGATCTCTGGGGAAATCCTATGGAGAGTGTAGTAAGAAGAATGTCACCTGAGCTCCCCTGGAACAAATCTCTGTGGAGCACAGCTGGCTCTGCTTGAGCAGAAATTGTAAACTGCTGGAAGGAGTAAAGCAGGAAATCCAATATAGTATAACGTGCCTGTGAATTCCCCACATGCAAACTGTCCTGTTCCCGCAAGAATGTGATAAATCTTCACGAAATCTAAAATCTTGCTGCCATCACTCCAGACTTTGGTCACTTGTTTGTGGAAAGAAAGGAATACACTCACAGAAAAATATCCATGTGTGAAATATTAAAAGTCAAAATTGTTAAGACAACCATGTACCCCACTTGATATTTCATGAAGTGCTATTTCACTAGTGTGCATTTTTCAGGAAGGCATAGAATCCACTGCGTTTCATTTCTGACGTTGTCCTGGGTTAAGCAAGGAGTTAAGTGAAGTTTCTTCACAGGTGGTACTATATACAATGTCCCTTTCCTCTACCCAAGGTGTAGAAACTGCCCCCTAACAGAGCACTGGGTAACAAAGCTTCAGATCTTTCTAAAAAAATCAAGCAACCAGACAAAAAGACTAGCATTTATCAGCCTGCTGACAAGATTTTCCCTACTAGATGGAAGACAAGTGAGATTTAAATGTCCAGACTGAATCAGCTCAAAGGGAAAATTCTGAATCTAAAGATCCACTGACCACTGATCTTCTAACTGGACTCTTCTGCAATTGCAGGCACTTGTAGACAAGATCCAGGTGATTTCTTTTTCCAGGCTAGCAGAACATAATATCCAGGTTACACACTGACAATTAGTGTATCTTAAACTTATCTATCAACCCTCACAAAGACTGGCTTTCCATGGCTATCTTAAATAGTAGCATGTATTTTTAACCAATAAAATATACCAAAATCACGTTGAAGTAATATGCTCTTATTCTGCAAACCCTTACNCTGGAAGGCTGCTATTAAGTCTCCTCGGAGCCTTCTCTCCTCCAGGCTGAACAACCCCAACTCTTTCAGCCTGTCCTCTATAGGGGAGGTGCTCCAGGCCTCTGATTTTGTGGCTCTCCTCTGGACTCTCTCCAACAGGTCCACGTCTTTTTTATATGGGGGGCCCCACATGTGAACACAGTACTGCAGGTGGGGTCTCACGAGAGCAGAGTAGAGGGGGAGAATCACCTCCCTTGATCTGCTGCTAATGATTCTTTTGATGCAGGAATATTATCTAAGACAGACAACTACTAGTCCCCTTAATTATGAACACCAGATTCTACTGAAAAGCAGGATCCTGAGGACTCTGAGATCCTCAGATCCTCTTCTCTCTTCTCTATGAAGCCAAATGCATCATGGACATAAAGAAGCTTTTATACTATTCTAAGCAACAGCAGTCCCATGACTTGGTGGCCAACAAAACTCTCCATTTTATGCACACTTGTATCATAAAGCAGCAGGCACTGGCATCAGCAGAAAACATAAGTAAAATACAAGTCCATCTGAAAAGCAACAATTTAGCCTCACTTTAACTGAGGTAACGAAACATGAAAGATTAGTAGAGTGGTCCAAACCTAGATCTAATATTTGTTCACAGATATTTAAAAGCAGTCACATTGTTCAGCAATATCCTTGTAATTTCCTTTTTTTGTTGGTCATTTTTGCTATTACTGTTGTTCTGTTTAGGATGTCTTCTAACACTGAAAGTCTTACATGCAAATATAACTGCAACAATGACGATATATAATCCCCCAGCCATGTGTCCCTATGATAAGGAGAACAAGAACTAATGTGGACTAATAATGACAATCATTAAATCTAATACACATAAAAGAAACAAACAAAGGCATATATAATACCATACTACCTCCCTGCCAGTCTGCACAGCATTCCCAAGGGAGCACGGATTGCACCATTTAATTTATGTGTTTATTTTCAACACTTCACTAAAAGAATTAATGCTGCATAACGGTAGAAAAAAGTGATTCCCTTTTTTTTTTTTTGTTATTTTTTTCTTAAAAGGAAAAATGCACCAATTCTTGCCTGTAGCTGGAAGGCCATGCCGGGACTAAGAAGGAATTCAGATGAGTTGTGGCTTCAGGAGACCTCAGTGTAGGAGGTGCTCGGACAAGAACTGCTGAGGCATTATTTTATAAGTATGCCCCACTGAATAAAAGGAAGTAGTAATCTGAAAGGGTCATCACAGCTTTCTCCCTGGATAGTAGCATACAGATGTTGTGTCCAGCCCCAGGATTTGGAGGAAACATATATTCTTCCTCATCAACTCAGTACACATATGTGCAAAAGACATGCAGTTTGCTGGTCCTGCTAACTGTTACCTTCTGCTACAAATTTAAAAATAAATCTCTCTTTTTCCCAAAGGCAAAAGAAAGAGAAGTCTTAGGCTGTTATGCAAAAGAAAAATTACTTTTATTTCAGACACTGTGTAAAATTTATTTTCATTTGTAAATTAATTTAGAAAATGCAACTTTCTAAATGCTCCTGGGATATATTTGATATATTCCTCCTCTCTCCTGCCAGGTTCCACTCCATTCACAACCACGCTAGCTGAAAAATAGTCAGAACTAATTGTTATTTATCTGTGAAATCTCTTTCTAGGCCCACTGTTCAGTCTTGTGAGAAGTGCCTTTGTAGACACTGTTGCATCACAGTGGAGTAGTCAGAGACAGTCACTCCAAATAGGATTTAGAGACTAGTCTATGTGACACAAGCCCTGCAGGGTCAGCCTCATTCAGGAAACCATTGCCATAAAGCACTAATGGGCAACTTAAAAGAAATATATTTATTTTTCAATTTAATGCACCACCATATTTTGTACACATGACAATCAGACCACAAATAAAACCCTCCAACTACATGCCAGCAATGCCAGCACTCATTTTAATCCCCTTACATCATTATTTATTTCTTGCTACCATAGTAACAGATGACTGCCATAAACAACAACACAAAAAAGAATTCTACCAAGTTTCTCACTTCATTGGGCTGAGACTTCAATATGGCATGATACACCTACTGCCCAAATAACTTCTTTTCTCGATGGTTTCCACCTGACTCAAAAACTACCACCACTACCAAATGGCTCCGTATTTACTTCCCTCCCCAAGCAGGTTCCATGAATACTGATACTTTAAAAAGGCGTATTTTTTTCAAGTTCAACTCCACGCTGTGCATCCAATATCACCTGCTGCATGTGCAAGTCCAAAGCTTTCTACTTCATGGAATACTAGACTATGCCCCAGTCATTCAGGCGGGACACATATCAGGGAGCCCTCCTAGTCTTTGGTTTGGGATATTATTTGTCTGTGCACTCAGCTGTCAGCCACAAATACCTGATGGCAATACAGGAACTGGACTCATTATTTGCTGGGAGAGAGAGGAAGAGCTGCTTGGAAGGGCTGCTTTGAGGTGACATTAGGAATTAAATGGGTTGGCTCAAACCTAAAGCGCCTTCCGCTCTACATTCCCTAGGGCAGCATATACAATTCCAGGTACACATTGCCGTGCACAGCAAACAACTGTAGCCACTGTGAGATAATAGGTTATCTTTCTTCAGCATTCCCTCATCTGGAATGTACTTTACGTAGACGTTTCCTCTTCCAGCCAAATCTCCTTTAGTCTCTGGGCTAAGCTTGCTGCTTACCAAGAGTGCAAAACTGTCCTAGAATCAAAGATGCTGCACCTGACTACACTCATGTTTCCCGCTTCCTGTATTTATATTCAGCCCCTGAAAAGAGTCAAAAAAGTCACAACTGGACTGAAGTAAAAAAACCCAAAACAAATAAATGAAGGGAAACTGGTGAAGCTGAGGTTTCTACTTGAAAAGTAGTTCTTTTCACAATTACTGTCAATTACCCAAAGTTTTGTTCTGAAGGCCAGTGAAAAACTTTTTATGTAGCCTCAGTATCCTTGTATTTTCTATTGCTTGCTATTATATTTATTGTTTATTGCTACAGCTTGTTTCTTTTAGTGGTGAATTCACCAAATCCAGAGATCTTATTAGGAAGACTTGGGTCAAACCTGAAAAGACCTGTCACTTTTATCCTACCCACAAGGTTCATTAAATAGAAGATGGATACTTCCACGATGACTAATGTTGCCTTAAATTCACAACAAAATGACAACTATTTTACCTCACATCGTAGAAAGATACACATAATCACAGACAAAATCTTTGTCTCTTCAAGGTTCAGGATAGTTTCTCCATCAGACCACAGCCTAGTCTGAGCTGTTTATAACTTAGGGTCAGACCGTTTATTCTCACATTATTACAGGGACACATTCTGGCAGGGAACATGAAATCTTCCTCTTTTCCTGAGCTGGTTCAGCGCCAAAGGAAATTCTGAGAATTGCTCCTTGCAAACACACTGTCATCTGAGTGCAGTGACTTTCTGTGGCGTACATTCAAAACTGTCTCCTCCAGTGTTTCCACGCTGGCTTGCTTCACTGAGTGTCACAAGAATTATCCCAAGACCAGCATTAGTCCGGCTTGCAGGCTGCTGGTCACACACTTTAAGTGAAGTAGATGCCAGCTCTCAAATGCAACCAAAATATAAAGGAGGTTCTGTCCAGACATTTCTAATTCTAGGGTAAGAGGTGGCATCCTGCCAAAATAATTTTGGAAATGAGAACACCTGAATCAATCCACTAGTTAAAAATTAAAGGACAGAGGCACTCACTGAGCTATGACCAGATGAGTCTATCCAATTATATACACATCCCCACTGCATTTTAGTTCCTCAAACAATCTACAATAAACACACTAATATGGGATCTTTTTGCAGCTGCTGTATGACAGTTCCTATGATCTAGGATGAAGAGGAGCAACACCCGCCAGTGGTGATGTAGGTCACCTCAGTTGGTGTTATGGCACCTGCAACACTACTTGCGGTCATTTCACTTGGAACATTACTGAAACACTGCAATGCTGTCAGGCACATCTGCTAAACTTCATTTGCTCATTTAGCTAATTTTTCATTGAAAAATCCTTGAGGTCTCTTTTGCAGCTGAAACTCCTTCCCCCTTGCCCCAGTCTGCCCTGCAACCAGCAGGCTCTGCCTTATCCTGCTCTGTCACTACCTTGGCTCCCGCCAGCCCCTGCCAGAAACTGGGGAAGCCACAGCAGTCATTGCAGCTGCCACAGGGAATGATACAACCATAAGAAACCTTGCATTTCCCAACCCTTTTTTTTCCATGGAAAATAATTTGACTATTGGCATTTATTTTAGTTTGAAATAATGTAGGGAAAGCATACTGGAATGATAATTGCACACAAATACTTCCTGTCAAGCGAGACAAGACAAAGCCCACTGAAGCAGTGCAGAAGGCAGCATGATGTTCTCTACGTTTTTTTCTTTTCTCCTTTCTCTGCTTTCCAGTGTATCAAGCAGAAGTTACAACACACTAGAATGGCACTTCTGTTTCAGCCACCTCCTTTCTCCCCACACATCCCTGCCAAATCCCTTGGAGAGCAGCTGCAGCCTTCCTTCTCCCCTGCATACCTCTTAGCCTTGAACTAAGTTCTTTACTGACAGCAATCCTTGCTCCCTGCTCTGTGCTGTTCACATTTCCTGTTGCTTACTTTTAAAAGTAAGCTTCTTGCCAGCTTCTCCATTGACTAGTATCTGCAAATAACCCAAGTGTCTTGCTGCAGGGATTAAAAACCAGCCAGAAGCTTGGCATTTTGCAAGTAAATTAAAATCAGGGGGAGAAAAGGACAATTACTAGTTTACTCTATGGAGCTGAACAGCGCTCAGATGCAAGAGGAAAAATATTTATGGGGATGAAAGAGAAGATGAACATTTTTAATAACAATACATTTTTTTTANCTGTAGCCCCCTTCAGGTACTGGAAGGCTGCTATTAAGTCTCCTCGGAGCCTTCTCTTCTCCAGGCTGAACAACCCCAACTCTTTCAGCCTGTCCTCATAGTGGAGGTGCTCCAGCCCTCTGACCAATTTCGTGGTTCTCCTCTGGACTCCTTCCAACAGGTCCAGGTCTTTTTTATATAGGGGGCCCCACATCTGAACACAGTACTGCAGGTGCTGATGCAACCCATCCTTGCCATACCGGTAAGGAAACTTCCAGGAACAATACTGAGCTTAACTGCAGAAGTCTAGGGGTCTGCTTCAGTATTAGGTACATCAGTTCTGGTACAACTCCACTAAAAAAACAACTTAAAATATGTTAAAAAAAGCACAAGTGCTTTTAATAATGGGATACTAAGCAATCACCTTTATACAACTATGGATACTTTTATTTATCTAGAATTCTATTTTTTGGTCTTTTTTTTTCACTTGTGTCTGCTTTTTTTTTTTTTTTTTTTTTGGCCATTTATTACTTCAGTCCTTCAACAAAAAGCCACAAGTTTTGCAATAAGTATACCATTTTGTTACTGGTCTTTCTAACTCCTTTCTGGTGAGCCAGTCTGTTTTCTTTATGGTTTTTTTTTCATGAACTAAGGCTCAGGAAATTCTCATATGATGTGCATCTCAGGGGAAGGGTCATCTCTGTTTATCTACAGGATGGAAATTGTTTAGCCTTTGTGGCTTCTGAAAGATGTCTGTAGACAAAATGCAGCTAAAAATACAGCCTAATCCACAGTGAAATATTAGTTCTCCTTTCCTGTCAGACTTCCTAAAACAAGATTTTGCCTCATCTGTGAACATTCCCTTGAAGAGGGCAGCTTGGATGGCTTCCATGTCCTAACTCTTTGATTTGTGGCAGCTAAGATCAAGTGGGAATAGAGCTTGTTACAGCAATCCATCAGTGGTATAACACATGCAGAACATCCCAAGGAGGGAGACCTTGGGCGTCATGAAGAAGGTTAAGGCTATAATTTCTCTTAATGTGATTTTGTCTGGCCTTTTCAGAATTTTGTCCTCTTTGGGCAGGGCCACTAGATCAGCAAACCACAGACTGAGAGACTGTGCTCAATTTTGTATGCTCTTAGATCTAAAAATTTTTTTAAAGTGACAGCATTGGGTTAAGCTATCTTCCACTTTCTAAAAGTGAAAAATAGAAGATTAATTTGAGAGTACACCATACATGGTGGTGTGGATTTTGGAAAAGAAGGACTCTTCTCCTCAATGGCAATTTTCATTTTAGTGATTAACTTGGTCCCAATCTACAAAAAGTGAAATAACTTCTTAACAAAGAGAAGAAGCAGAAAATGAGAAATCAATATACCTAAATGTTAAGAGATGAAGAATCACCCAAAGAAAAAAAACATAACAAAAATTAAAACCTTCCAAGCATGAGAAAGCGACCTCAGTGAAGGCAATAAAACAGAGCCTAAACATAGGCTGTAGAAGAGGAAAATTAGGAGAACAGAGATGAATCCAAAGAGCAAAGATCTAAGGATATGAAACAAAAGCCACAAATTCCTTTATGGTATAAAGTGTTTAGGCAGTCCTGGATCACTGGGGATGAAAGAAACTGAGGAAGACAAGTTAGGGAAGGGTAACAAACTGACTTCTTTTCATCCAGCTTCACCACAGCGGATGTTCGGGAGAAACCTATTGTGGTACCTGCACATTTTATTTTATTTTTTAATAGGTGTGAACTAATAGCAAGGCTTGAATACTTGCTAGCAGAAACAAATGTGTTGGAGGAAGATGACAGCTTATAAAGCAGTAAGCAAGCAGAAGATAAGAATTCTGACAGCAATTAAAGAAATTGAGCCATTGGCTAAAATGAGTACACCTTCACTATACTTAGTAACTTAAAGAATCAGAGGATAGTAAAAGTTTCACCTATCTCTACAAAAGCAGCAAGGTTGATTCAGGAGACTGTAGAGCTCCAAGCTTTCTTACTATACCTAGTAACCTGGCTTAAAGGATGAATAACAGGAAATTAAATACATCAAAACAATCACTAGATTCTGAATATAAAATATATTATAAAATAGTGGACAGATAAGAGCAGGTAAAGAAAATTAGATCTTCAAAATCCTTACAAGACCCTCATGAAGTGTGATGTTAAGAGAGCAAAAGAAAAGAAGGAATACATACAGATTCTCATTTGATGACCGGGTTAACACCAGGGGTCTCATGATTTGTACTTTGCATTTCAAAATTCTCTGGAAACAAGGAAGCACACTTAAAGGGTAAAATCTACAGATGGCAAGAATTTATTCAGATTAGTCCTAATTTAAGATTATTAGGGGTTTGAGAGATAAGCAGTAAATCTCCTTCAGCAGATCATGGTCATTACTGTAGATCACAATAAAGTGCACACTGCAGACAGTATTGGACTCCTTTGTGCATCAGGCTGAACTCTAAAATGCCTGATGAGCTCAGGAGATTGCTTGAATGTCCTTGTGAACTGACCACAGACAACTGGTGTCAAAAGGATAGCAACAGTCAAAAAACACAAGGAAAAGCTTGGGACATCTAACAAAAGATAGCACAACCAGAACACAAACATAGTAAGCATATAACACTTATAAGGAGAGGCTGGAATACTGTTTTTGCCATTGGTCAACCCATTTTAAAAAATGGAGAAAAAGTATGGAAATGGTCTCAAAAAAAAAAGATGTAGAAGGATTAACTGAGACTTAGACAAGTATGTTAGCGGTCTGCTTTAATTCAGTCTTGCACTGAAAAGGACGATGGACCAGATGACCTTCAGAGGTCCTTTCTAACCTAAGTTATTCTATGAAATAGACAAAAAAAGTTTTGTCTATTCAGTATATTCAGACAATAAATCCTGAAATAGACAAATTCAACAGCAGACAAAATGAGATTATTAATTCATTGTCACAAGAACTGTGCTAGGAGACAAAATAGGATTTGATTTTTGCATTTTTTAAAAATAATTGCATTATACAGGGCTTCCCCCTCCCCGCCAAAAACATCCAAACAAGGTGGCTTTTGGAAAAGAAACCATTCCTCCATCTGTTGCATATAATGAGTATTATGACTCACGAAACAAAATTTTTCTAGGAGAGATCCTCCTCCTTGTGTTCTCTCAAGCAGCTGGTATTGGCCACTGTCTGAATCAAGACACTGGACTAGAGGGATATTAGTATTATCTGCCGCAATTATTTCCATTTTCACATGAGACATGATTCCAAACCAGAATTTTCATGTATGTTATCTGCTGATGATATTCTGTCATGCTTACTCCATTAATCAAGTAATGTACTGTTTTTAAGGGTCATCCATGAAATCTCACACTCTGAGAGCTCCAAGAGTGAGGTTATGGTGTCCCTGCCATGCCTGCTAGCAGAAGGAATAAATAAGCTGCATATCAAATTGAGCCATTGACCAGACTTACGCATTAGGCAAGGGATTGCCACTTTTCAAAAAGAGGTGCTGCCACAAGTTTATTTTATTCCTAGTTATCTTCTCTAACTCCTAATCATCAGAATTACTGTCAGGAGGAGGACAGAAAAGAAGTAAAAATATTTCAAGGACACTTTCATTCTGGAAACAATTTTATTACCAAAAATTTCATTCCTTCAATTGTCTTTAAAATACAATCAGAGAAGCATCTTCCTTAAAAAAGAGATCCCCTCAAACCACAGAATAAATGCATTTGAAGATACTGGATAAATAAAGTTTTAACCTGAAAATAATTCCTAACAGTAATATACATCAATAATGTACAATATAATTATATGTATAATAATTATATACATGCATGTATATAACTATACACATGTATAATACTTATATACACATACATATGCATTATTATACATCTAATTTAATTAGATGTATAATAATTATATACATTATAATGCATATAGGATTAAAATGGCTGTCATAACGTGGCTGCCTTAGTGCATTGATGAGGAAACCACCTGACAGACAGAGATAAAGCTCAGAAGAGAAAGTACTAGCATCTTTGAAATTCAGTGGGAATGACACAATGAATCCACATTCATAAAAAGTGTTCTGATGAGGGAGAAACAAAATGAAAGAAAAAAATAAAATCATAAATATTTCACTTTAAAGAGGGTTTTTAAAAACATATATATATTTACCCACTAGACATACCTTGGCTGACCTAGTGATGGCCCCGATCTCTGAATAAAGATCAGTGCTGTCTGGGAACTTTTCCACCACCATAGTGCAGACGTGGTGCAGGAGGGACTGCTTATGCACCGTGTCCTTGACTTCTGGAACCTTCTCGAGGTAGCTTAACTCAAAAGCTTTGGCCTATAAGGGAGGAAAAAAGGGAAGAAATTAAAAGTAAAAATGTTTACTCCTACCCATGCAGATTAGTAGACATAAATGACTCCCAAGTAGGGGCAGAGGGGAAAGAATAAGAATCCTACAGCAAAAGAAACTTAGTGCTTTTATTTATTTTTAACATGCTGAACAGTAGGCCTAAAATCACTGCATCTGCAGTGAAATGAGTCATGACACACATCTCACAATCTGAATGGGAAGCATCAATACTAAACTCAAGGGAGTTACACCAGAAGAGTGCCTAGCTCCACATTTCCTTTGGGTTATGATGAAAGAGGACCCTGACACACAATAAAAAGTATGTTCTGTTTTCTAAATTTTTTTTTAGTACAAAATAAATACTAGGTTGCAACTGTCACAATGGTTTTGAATTTTGTTTTTTTGAAGGAAAAAGCTGGGAAAATGCTGGGACATCAGACTTACGTTGGTTCCATTCAGAAAGTTCCCAATGGCTAGTAGAGTAGAAAGGATAAATCCCAAAGTTTTATTGTGCTCCAGTTGGTCCATTCCTTCCTTCAGGTCTAAAAGTGGTTCTGCAACTTCCTGCCATGAGAACAGAAACAAGAAAGTGAAGGCTGCAGTTGGATATAACTGCTTTAAATTTTTAATTCTATGGCTTAGATTAATTACTGTAAAAAGTTCCTGAACTGGCGTCTTGCAGAGTGCAAACTGGCCATGTGTGCTGGCTTTCTTCCACATTCCAGCTAATATATCACATGCAAGGACAGCAAAAAAATACATAGAATACTTTCCTAATGTTGCTTCTTCATGTATGCAATTGCCTTATTTGTCCTGGGGTTTATTCTGTGATTCCAAACAGGAGAGAGAGAGAATCAGAGAAGGGGCTGCTGCATTTGAGTTAGATGCATGAACATCCCCCTGCCTGAAGGGATAAAAAGGTGTCTTATAACTATTTTTTCTAATCTTTGAAAAACAAACAGAAAAAGTTAGAACCCTGGCTGACTTGACCTTCGTAGCCAGACCCTAAACCTTTATTCAAATCATGGCAACCTCCAAGTTTTAGATATTGTTTTGTCCTTGTGCGACTTAAACATGAAAAAAAAAAACCAAACCAAAACAAAACACTGCAAACACCAAGCTTTATAAGTGTTCTCATTTTAATCCTAATGCATCTTCCAACCACACATTTAATCTGAGTGTAGGTATGTAAACTAATAAGGCTTGAAAACATAAATGCTCTTCCATTACCTTGGGAAGTGAACTACACCACAGAGTCCAAAGGAAGAGAGCGAGGGTAACTGAGTTGACAGAGCTTATTTCTATGTCTTTGTGTGAGGCCCAGGGCTATTTATTTTGTATGCACAATAACAGTTCACATTGTTTCTATCTCCAAATGCCATCCTAAGCATCCGTGAGCATAATTGTTTTCCCAAATTGCTACACTCTTTGTAAGCCAAGGCTCCAAAATTAAGCTGTTATTTTAGACCATGAGGCAAAAGAGATGAAATTCACTTTCTTGGACAAATTCAATGGGTTGCTCAACAATGTAGTGATATTTTACCATAAATAAAGCACAAAGATGAAGGAAACGTACATTTCTAGTCACTACAGAACAATTTATCTCTTGAAAATAAAAGAATATGGCAAATTTGAGACAAATTAAGGGATAGCAAGTGACCAAAGTAATTTATACATCAGCAGAGAGGTGCTAAATAATCCAAGCCTTTATCAAGTTAAACTAAAATCAATAAACTGCTGCACAGAATTCTTTGAATTGCTTTACAAGTCAGGGTTGATTTGTTTTGTTGCATTATGAGGATGAATCAAACTGTCCTGCATCTGCTGTAAACACTGGCTTTTGAACTATTTCACTTGCATCAATCTGCAACCTGTTAAAAAAACATTCCTAAAAGGTTAACTTAAAACATTCTAAAGGTGAATGAAAAGGTAGCATAAAAGGCTTCCAAGCAGGCCATACTGTAGCCCTTCATCTAGCTAGTTACATGGAAGTTGTCCAAGCTTAGACTTTCTTGCATATTGTGCACATTTATAACTATTCTTTATTTTTTATTTTATTGTAGCTTTAAAAACAATAAAAACCAATGTAATAGACGCTGTATTAACAGACAAAATACTCATCCTTGATCCCTATAAAACTCAACATCTACCTAGAGAGGGCAGATACTTAATGCAGAGCTACGACACATCCTTAGCTGCCACATATTCTTATTTACCATTTTTTTATTTTTCACCTAGAAATTATGCTTGAATGAAACTGGAGCTTGAGCAAACTTCATCTGTCCTGAATTTCTGGCTGCAAGATGTCTGATAATGCCAGATAAATGTTTAACATGCATACACAAATAAACTCAACTATATATGTGCAACGAATCCAGTGGTCCTGGGACATGGATGATGCAGCACACGTGCTCTGTACAGCTGATCTGGTATATGCATTGTTGCCAAACCTGCTATATTGGTAAGAAGTTTAGCTTACTGCACCTGTACAAGTTCAGGTGCATGCTTTTCTGGGAGGGGTAAAAACTTGGTTTGGATGGGAACTTTGAGATGACCAAAATGTAATTTGCTATATTTAAATTCACATCAAGACTGGCCTGCATAAAGTATCATACCCTTTTAAAACAACAGAAAGCACTAAGATCACACAGTAAAACTTAAAAAGCTCTGAGTACTTTAAAAATTTACAGACAACTTAAGCATCACTCAAAGGTACAATCTTTTTGAACTCATTTCTCTAGCAGAGTCTCCAGGAGATTAGAGTCAGGAGTAATCTTTCTGCTCTGAAAAGAAATGGAAAGAAACAGTTCTACTTTTCTCATTTCTACACCTGCTTATATTAATTCATGATCCTTTAAAGTTGTCAGCAATATGGATATATTTGCCCACAGTATTGTTAAGAAAAAAACAAAAAAACTGATTTAGAAAAACTAAAGATTCTGCTCCTCTTTTTACTGAGACAGTGACATTTGACAGCATCTGTATCATAAATAGTTCAGTACAAAGAACTAGCAGTAACACAGTCTAATTTTTCAGAGCAATCAAAAGTCTGAAAATTAAGATTTAAAGTTGAAATTCTATGCCTTTTGTCTATGCCTTTAAAATATGATACCAAAAGAAAGGTGAGAAAAATTATTGTTCCACTGGCGACCTTCAGTAGGCATACAGTACCTTAGACTCACGTTAACATGTCAAAACAGGATACACATTATCAAACAGATTATTTGGAAAGGCTTTTCCCTTTTTATTTTCACATGCACGTATTTAATTTTCTAATAAAATGCACTGATGCATGCTTCACAGCTTACAGTGAAAGCTGCAATTGTACCACAACTGCCTGTACAGAGCAAAGAATACATATTTATCCAGTTCAGCCCCCCACAGTCTGAGGCTGCACCCTACAAATGTACCCTGAGTTGCTTTAGTTAATTAAAATCAATCCAAGAAATATGACTTCATTATGCCTAGAAAGCTTTTTCTACAAACATGAACAATATGTAACTTAACCCTTTTCTTGAGCAATTTCATGCTGTTTTCTTTCAGGTTGTCAGAGACAGTGCTAAGACCTACTTAGGCAAAACTCTGTTCTGGGACAATTAGAAAATGATTCTCATGAATGAGAACCCCAACCTTACATCAACAACTCCGGTATTTCACACTGTTGATGTCATGGACCATCTGAAAATTCCAGACTCATAGAAATAATAGTAAGGTTCATTCGATTTTTACATAAAATACATGTGTGACTTGATAAATACTATGAGTGCATTTGCAACTGTCATGAATTTTCCTAATTTTAAAAGAGATTTTAAAAAAATCAAGCGAATGCTGGACAAAAAAAAAGACAAAAACTGTGGAGGTTATTTGGCACCTAAGTTTCAGGAAGGGTTTGCCCACTTGCAGATGGATCTTCTACAAAAGCATAGTTTCAAGAACAGAAGGTATTTAGCAGGTTATAGGATTCTTTTATTATCATAATAATTAATGCAAGCTACTTATTTTTAATTAATTAATTAAATTAATTTAATTTTATTTATTTTAAAGTTAATAACTTTAAGATCACGGTATCTTATCTCAGTCTAAACAAGGCTTATGTTTATTGGTTACCTGGAACTCAAACTCTGACTTTAACCTTTTGTTACTGGAGAGACTCAGCTGCTCACTCTCTCTTGGTACCTCTGATGTCTGTTCTTGTATCTTCTTCTTGACCCAGCTAAGGCCCAAGCTGTCTCTCGCATCTATGCTTGTCTGCTAGGCTTCTTCACATTCTCCTCCCATTTTATCAGTTACCACATGCTATTTCCGGTACCATTTTATGGTAAGTACCAGACTCAGGCCTATCTACTTTTCAACAGGAATAAAAATCTTGGTCCTATCCTCACTCCAGCTACTGCTTCTTTGAGTAACTTCAGTATTTGAGACTTTTTATACTAGTATCCTTTCTACATGGATTTTAGCTGGCAATTCATTAACTTTGTGGCATAAACATTATAGGATCACCGAAAGGAAAATTATCTTCTTTAGCTTTCAGTGCTTCAGATGTTACCTTTTGATTGAGAGGAAGTTTGAAATTCTAGGTGCAGACATAGATTAACAGGTACAGCTAACTCAGGTCATATGAAAGGAACAAGTTAGCCTGTGGTAACTTCAAAGCAGAATGAATAGCTGTACCAAAGTACAAAAAAAAAACCAAACACCCAAAAGCCTGGCAAAAAAAGTATTCAAACCAGATACAAGTATTTTATGTTTTAAAAGTCAGAAATGTAAATGTCTAAGACTAAAATGTCACAATTAAAAATTCCTGAATATTATTGTGATTGTATTTCCTGAAATTTAAGAAAATTAAGCAGAGGTTAAGTAATCTTGACAGCATCATCTGCAAATCAATTCACTGCTGTATAGCTTGTTAAATAACTGTGGCTAGGTAAGCATAAGGCATTTTCAAAAGCATGCCCCACTTCTTAGAATCCGAATCACGCAAAGCTACACCGATTTTTTAATATACACATATGTGCACAGATACACACAAAATTAATATATAGAGCAGAGAGCTGCCTGAAGAGCAATACATAGGGTATACACCAGCAATGTAGCCAGAAGGCTCCTGGGCTGAGGTTCCTGAAAGAGCTTGTGAAAGTCAGCAAGTAGCTGAAATTGCCTACTCAGTTTAATTCTGCTTCACCTGTGCACCAAAATTATATGCTGCCATTTTGAAATTTTTGTCTGTGATCCATCATAGACAACCCAATAATATTGTTCTCTGAATAAATGCCATCCATGAAGAAGATGGCAACAACTGTCTATGAACTGAAAAGAGCACCCTTGAAGGATGTCTTATCTTTTGTTTATAACTTTGAAAGAGAGTTTTAAACAGAAATAACTCTAATGGATGGTGTTTTCCTTAGTTCAAATGCATGTAAGATCAATACTCTCATTTTACAATGTAAGGCTGAATACTGCAGTCCTCATTCAATCTTTATCCAAAGAAAAATTCTTAACTGCTCTGAAGTAAGAATTTCCTGAATAACAACATCTGGAGAAGATGTGGTAAGGATTCAGCCCTCTTCTTTGTTCTAACATCATTACTGCCTAATTAAAGGAAGGAAGACATAATCTCTAATTTTCTTTTATAGAAGAAACAGATTATGAAGGATCATTTTAGCTGTATCCTGGTTGGCCACTGAAACAAAAGCAACCCATTTACCATTTCCTCAAAATACACACTCATATAATAACAATGTCAGAGAAAGATTAAGTGAAGCCTTGGAAGAGTCTCCACCCCTGCCTCCCTGCTTTCTCCTTACCTTTTCCACTATCTCGTAGTCCATCTTGAAAGCCCAGAGCTGGAGCCTGGCAGAGAGTTCGCTGATGGAGGAGAGGGTGAGAAGGAACTGTTCGGCGCTGCCCAGGGGGACATCGGGGTTTGCCAGCTGTGCCTCCTGGATCTTTTGCTTCTCCTCCTCGGTTGGGATCATGGTCAGGATTTTCTGTGAAGGGAGACAAAAGGCAGGCATCAGCGGCAGGGCCAAAAGGCACGTGAGGGCTGGATGTAGTAGTACAGGGATGCTCCTGCAGCACAGGCTCACGCAATGAGCCTCACTTGGACTTCGCCCGAGCTCCTGTGACACTGGGTGACTTCTCAAGCAGCAACAACAGAAGTCCTTAGTCAGTGGCTGGCAAATTAGGACAGCACTGTAGTACCAACCCACTCACTGCACAAGAGAGCAAAAAAAGGCCTGCTATCTTGAACATCTGCAGTTGAAAAACACATCTGTATAAAAATGCATTTCTTAAAATGTGTAGTCAGTGGATATAGTTAATCACAGGATAAAACACTGGAGACAGACAGCGAAGCTGGTTAGGACTGCTCTCCTCAGCTTTCATATCTCCAAATCAATACTGGCTGCCTTTCTGCAAATTACATATGGAAGTGAGGGTAGAAGGTGTGAAGTTTTGTGGCCTGTGATTTACAGCAGGTCAGATTAGATAGCAGGTTCCTTTTAGCTTCAACATCTACGAATTTTGAAGTGCACTTGTCAGTATACAGAATTACCTTCAGGACTCCTGTCCCTTGCTGTTCAACTAATTTTAATTTTTTTTCAGTTGATTTTGTTTATTATGAAACATAATAACTATTGCAGCATATTAGGTCACTCCCAAAAATTTCACCCAAACTGAGGACAACTTCCCAAGGAACACACATTGAATTTAAAGCTGAATTATGTATTGCATAACATAAATCTCTTTTGATCTGAAAAGTCTAAAACATTGATGAAAAAGGATCTCAATATTTTCAGCTTCTGCTGTCAGTACGGCTCAAAACACTTATTTTTTCCCTTTAACTCTTAGAATTTACATGTTTATTTACATGTGGCAGCTTTCCTTCTCAAAGTTCTACTTTCTAAGGTATTGCTTCTTAATTAGTTTTTACCACAATAAATTAATTTAAAAATTAAAAATAAAAGCAAAACAACACAACACAAAGGCACCAGATAATTTGAGGTCTTTACCCTGCCAATTGATTAATTAAAGTAATTAAAGCAGTGGAGTTTCAACACAACTTATGTTTATTCATCTGAAGAATGACATGTTTTTTTTCTGTAGCCTTCTATAACGATAGAGGCTGTTTTGAGAGGGAAGAGAGAACAACAAAAATACAGCCAAAATGCTACCAGACCTGCCAATCCAAACTACAGCCTTGTTCCAGTGCTTCATCAAAGTAGCACAACTGTCCCCTTCCAGTACTCATAAGTCATCTGACTCCTCATACAGCATTGGAGCAATGGACTTTTCCTGGTCGACTAGGTGAAGAACAAGAATTAAGCTAGCAAATAATGTTCAATTTGTTGAACCGGGACATATTTAATTTCAGCCACAGCATTGGTATTGCTGTCCATCTTCTTATGCTGACTTCCATAAACATAAATAAAGCAGCATTTCTTTCTGTTAATTTTGGGTCCACCTTTCAGTTAAAAAAAACCAAACCTCCTTGCTTGAACACTGCAAGCTTGTACCGTAAAAAAAATAATATCCTATGGAAAAAAGAAGAGGTGGAAAATCCCTCAGTACATTCTGGAGCTTTTCCTTTCCCTGTTAATGACTGTTTGGAAAATATTCTGATGGACACCTGTTCTGATTGCTAGCATTTGTGTACTGATTTTGAGATGTGCTATCAACAACCCATCCATCCATCCATCCACCTACACTGAAATCTGTAACTTAGGTCATACCAAACATTAAACTAGAAGTTTATAAGTAGCTGCTTCAAAGCATTTTTCAGTGCTTAACCAATACTGATCTAAAAAAGTTCATAAGGGAGACTGAGTCTGAAACTCATAAGAAGACATGTTTTGCAGTGTGTCCTTTGAAGAAGTCAGGCTTCCCAGTGCTTCCTCCTCTCTTCCACAACAAGAAGCCAACACCCCCTAAGCTGAGCCAGGGCAACTGGCAAGTAAGATCATACGAACGTCCATACATGGAGAGTTTAGCAGTAGCCATGTGATGGACGTAAAAATGCTTCTGATGCATTTTTGAAGGCTAACACTTCAGCAACATTTTCAACTGCCTCCTACAAATGACTAAGGCTTTTGGCAGCTATCCAGGGATTCCACAAGTATTTTGTGGTGGTGCAGGGCCTTCACTCCAGAGATTTTGCACTGCTTTCGGGCATTTTAAAGAGGGCAATGAAACAGTAAGTTTTATTTCCAAAGGAACTCTCCTCCTCTTTGAGCTTTATGTAAACACCACAAGCCAGATGGAGCTGACAAAGAGCATTCGAGTCCAAGTACTGCAAGGCTGCTGTGCCGCACACTGTCGTATGTGAAATGCCAAGTGAAAGAGGCTGTACTTGTGGTGCCAGCTGCAGAGGATCACCCCTGCTGCTGAAAGCCCTGCTTCAATGGGAGCAGGGCTGCTGGCAGGTCTCACACCATCCAGGGCGCATCTGCCCCCACAACAACAACCTACTCACCGGCACTTCTAATATGCCTAAGCAAATAATTCTGATCCTGCTGGTCATCATCCTTGGTGTGTCCCTGAGCAAGAGGTAAAATGCTCTCAGTCATGATTTCCACTCTATGACTAATTTGAGCCATTTGTTCAGCACTGGAAACCAATGAGTACACCATCTGCCGGTTTATTATTACTTTTATTTTTATTATTTTTTTCAACATCACTGACAGTAAAAACAGCATAAAAACACAGCAGGGCAGAAGGTTACTGGCACTTGATATGACCATTAAATCACAAATAGCTTTGATTCTAATCATTAGTTCATAATGCTCTCCCCAGTAGAGCATTCTTCAATTGGATTGAAGAAGAACTGGTTATCAATAAACCCTAGGCTCATATCCTCTAATATGTATGATACACATATTTCACCTCCATGCATTCTTGCACAACTGTTTGGGTCAGAGGGAGGAAAACCTGTGCACAAATCTTTTAAATGGAGAAAAAGAAGCAATTTTTGGAGATCCTGTTTGCATAAGTTAATAGATCCTAACTATTCTGCTCCTGGACTGCTGGACCCAGGCTCTTGATTGAACTTTCAGCGAAGGGATCAAACTTCTTATTTCCTGGACTTGGCCATCTTGATGTATGATCTCCAAAAATTCCAAAGAGGAAAGCCTACAAGGCTCACAGGGCAAAATTTATAAAGCCCATATACCTGAGGGTTACAGACCTCAGAGTAGGACACAAGGAAGCACCTAATGAGAGACTGTGAACAGCCCAGAGGCTCTGCAGAAATTAGGTGCTTAAGTTCTCTCTTTCAAGAGATATTGGGGCGTCTCAGTGATGATGAGGTTGCAGAGGTGCCTTGGCTTTCACATTTGGTTTCAGCTGATTTTACCAGGTGAACAGGAGCCTGAAAAAATTGGTAAACTGAACTTGTTGTTGTTGGGTCCAAAGCTTTCTGTGGCTCAAGGCCCACAGATTCATAATCTGCATAACCAAATATACCTTAGTGGGTATTTAATCAGATACTCGACAGGTCTCAGCAGATGATTCAGCTCCAAAAAGGCTCTCATAATTCAGCTTTCCAGGAAGCTATTAATAAGACACATCAGTAGTTTGCACTACCTGCAGAAACACTAACAAAATATAAGAGCATATGAAGGTCAGGACTCCACAGAAAGTGAGGCTTCCTGCACTAATTTTCTTTCAACTCTTCCAAAAATGATCCAATTCTGAGAAGGAACTACATCTAAAATGCCTGATAGCCATCCCTGTAAATCAGGAACTGACAGCTGTTGCCTTGGTCAGACCTTTCCGCTTCCTAAGCTTTCTACTGAAACACATGAACATGCCATTGCTGGTCACAGAAACTGTAGAACTGTCCTGGGTTAAGCTGAGACAGAGTTAACTTTCTTCATAATAGCTAGTAAGAGGCTGTGTTTTGGATTTGTGCTAAGAAGCAAGCTGGTAACAGTGTTATTTATAGTTGCTGCCAGGACAGTCAAGGACATTTCAGCCTCTCTGCTGCGCCAGTGTCTGCAGGTACAGGAGAAGCTGGGAGGGAGCACAGCCCCAATTACCAGCCTAGGATTGAGACATAAAGTGGACAACAGTCTATTCCATAACATGCACATTATGCCCAGTATATAGGTGAGGGCTCTCTGAAGCTTGGCCCTTTTGCTCTGGATCTCTTTTCTGCTCTGGGTGATCTCGCTCCAGGTGGTTCCCTCTCCCAGAGTCATCTTGATCCCATGGTCAGCTCTTGATCTGGGATGCTTGGGCTCTTATCTCCGTTCCGGGAGCGCAGTTTCGGGACTCTCCCTGCTCCGGGATCGTTAGCCAGGAGTGGGCTGAGCCTTGGTTATTGGGTAGTGAGCAGTATCATTGTGTACCACTCATTTGTATATTTGTATATATTATTATTGTAGTTTAGTTATTAAGTTGTTCTTATCTCAACCCACAAGTCTCTTTTCCCTTTGCCCCTTTAATTTTCTTCCCCATCCCTGGGAGGGGTGAGGGTGAGAGAGTGGCTGTGTGGAGTTGGATCCCAGTCAAGGGTAAACCCATCACAAGAATGTTTTGGTTTGCTTCAAGGAGCAAAAGTGTAGCTTTTTTCTTTAAATGAAGTCAGAAACTTGTTAGGGCAGTGATATGCTGACCATGGGTGCATGGCCAGCAAGGCACCATTGAGTCCGTTCTCTCTTCCATCCAGACTTGTGAAAAGAGGTTTTCTTTCAGGTCATATGAGCTAGCATAATTTGAAGCATTCTGTCACAGTTTTTCAAAGCATTAGCTAAACAAATTGGAAACTGCAAATACCAACGTATCACAGCAACTATCAGAACAAAAACTTAAATATCTTGATCATTTCCAAAAATCAAACTTTATTTTTTGTTTGTACAGGTCACCATCTGCCTTTTTTAATGCCAAGCTCTCATTTCTTACCCCTTTTTACATCTCAGGGACACCTAGCCACTCCAGACACCTGGACTTCAAATTACTTAACAAATGTGGGTATGCAGTTGCCCATGATATACTTCATTAAAATTAGGTGCCAGGATTTTAAGCTCATCTCTTTCGCTTAGCTCACAGAAAGCCCTCATCCATGCTAAGCAGGCAGTTCTTTATCCTGCAGCGAGCTCCAAGTTGTTTGAACACAATGAATGCCAAGCTTTCAAAGAAAGCAAAACTCAACCACTTTGGCAAACGTAAGGTGGCAAAAAAGTTTTAGTTGGATTGACACATGCTTGCAGACACACATTGTGCGTTTCTTTGAAAATATTCTCTAACAGTGCCTGTTCTGCGTACTAAATGTACTACATCTGCCTTTCTAGCACCGTGTCCCATTTTCTGCGCTTCTTCACACTTCAGGGGAACCTAACCACTTCAAATACATGGCCTAAAATATGCAACATACTTAGTCATAGAGGGCTTAAAAATACCTGGAGAATTTTTTCTCCTACCTTAGTTACATATTTGAAGTTAAAATGGAATGTATGGATTACTAACAAGAGTTAAATGGCACAAGCAAATCAGCATTCAGCAGAATGTAGGAGAGTAGCAAAGGGTTTACTGGGTCACTATGAACTTGATGACAAGTTGGTCTATCACAAACTTGTAGCCTGCATCCCACTGCATTACTGTGTTGTTGTTAGCACTACTGTCAGTGTTAATTTAGTCCACTGTCCTTAAAGGAATTGCTAAGGTCAGTTTAAGACACCATCTTATATGAACAAAGTTGATGCTTACACTATTACCAATTCATTCAACATCACTACCAATTATTTCCTAATATTTAGGAACTGTAGATATGAACCAGAAAACTTTTGAAAAATCTAGACTGAAAAGACAAGCCATGTTCCCTCTAAGCTAAGGCTAAAGCCAATGAACAGACAGATATGGAGGAAAGACAAACAGAAAACAAAGCTTGTCTATGCTGTAGATCAAAGGCGCTCTGCTGAAGGATGGCTCTGTTGAAAACAGTGGAACTCACAATGATGCATTTCTGTATCTCTCTTTGCACCTCTTGGCCAATTCTGCATAGCTTAATCCAGTCCTCTATCTTGCTATAAATGTTTGTCTGATTCTGTGACAATGTGCTGTAAGAAAAATCCGTACACTGGAGATTGGGAAAAGGAATCTGAATTCAGTGCAGGGGTTTACCTGATAAGAAGTAAATAAATATGGAACACTAAAAAAAAAAGGAAAAAAAGGAAAAAAAAATCTTTTCTTCATGAACATCACCCTTCCCAACCAATAAAGGCTTCATCCCTCAAGGTGCAAATTACCTAGGCTCTGCTCCATAGAATCATATAATCATTTAGGTTGAAAAAGACCTTTAACATCACCAAGTCCAACTGTAAACCTAACACTGCCAAGTCCACCACTAAACCATGACCATAAGCCCCACATCTCCACATCTTTCAAATTCCTTCAGGGATGGTGACGCAAACACTTCCCTGAGCAGCCTGTTCCAATGCTGGATAACTCTTTTGGTGAAAAAATTTTTCCTAATATCCAGTTTAAACCTCCCCTGGCATTCTTGAGGTAATTTTCTCTTGTCCTATCACTTGTTACTTTAGAGAAGAGACTGACACCCACCTTGCTACAACCTCCTTTCATGTAGTTGTAGAGAGTGATGAGGTCTCCCATCAGCCTCCTTTTCTCCAGACTAAACAACCCCAGTTCCCTCAGCCACTCCTCATAAGACTTGTTCTCTAGACCCTTCACCAGCTTCACTGCTCTTCTTCAGACACGCTCCAGCACCTCAATATCTTTCTTGTAGTGAGGGGCCCAAAACTGAACACAGGATTTGATGTGTGGGCTCACCAGTGCTGAGTACAGGAAGACAATCACTCCTCTAGTCCTGCTGGCCACACTCTTTCTGATACAGGCCAGGATGCTGTTGGCCTTCTTGGCCACCTGGTCACACTGCTGGCTCACACTCGGCTTATTCCCTTTCTCTTGATTTTAAATATTTGAATGATCACATCAGGATTACTCACATCCTTAGCTGCAAGCTGTGGACACAGAACTCAGAAATCCCATTTTCTTTATCACTGGACAAGTTAATCAACAGTGTAGTATTTTCTGGTTTCTGAATTATTCAATTTGAAAGCTGCCCACACACATATTTTAAATAAAATTACGGGTTTCTGGCAGCTAATGGAAAGGCCACTCAAACCAGGGTGTGGTGGTATAAGACACTCACAGCTGTGGACACTACAGGCAGTTGGCAGATGGACAGCCCAGCTACAAACGTCAGCAGTGGAAAGGGTCAGGTGTGCAGAGCAGCTGAACCTCTGTCAAACATGCCAGAGAAGGACACAATTCAAAGGAGAAGATACACGGAAGATAATAAAGATGTGTCCTTCTTTATCAGCCTTTTTATGTTGGACTTTGTATGGAAACACTGCCTACAGCACTGAGATTGAACCAGCAGTCTGAGTTGGGCTTGGCTGGAAGGGTACTTCTCTCCAACTCTTTAAAGCTTAGTACTGCAAACTGCAGTGGTGGGTACATGGCCTGGATCAGGAAAAACATTAATTTTAGCCTGATTTGTCACCTTCACAACACGAGTAAGGTATGTATACAGCAAATAAGTAATATAGCTTTGGGAAGAAACTATATTCTAATAGGGATAAATAAGGCCTTGCCTTCTAGCTAGAACGATCTTTTGCCTCAAGTATTCCTTTTGCACATAAGTGTTAGCAACCCCATTTCCATTCCAGACAGCTTTTCTCATTTTATTCTGTAGTCAGCACAGTGAAGGTGGAAAGAGGGAAATCATGAAACACACTGCCAAACCACTGAAAGGTGACTGTGAATCAATACATGACCTCTGCAGCTCAGACACTGTTTGAGATTTGAAGTTTTGCAGATTACTCTTACTAGATAATATAGGCTTATTGAAAAAAAAAAAGGAAGATTTGAAATGAATACAACCACAATGAAAAAAAAACAGGGGAGCAGCAGGCTTCTTTTACACTTTATAGAAGAAAAATCTTTTGATAAAAGAAAAAATAAACAGAGCTCATCTTGGATCTTGGTAAGAATATCTGCAAAGTCAAACGTGTAATGGTAAAAATTACATCATCTGTAATCTTTATACCAACTGTTTTTCTTCAAACAACAGTAACACAGAAATGCTATTTTGAGCAGAGCTAGTCACTGTATTTGTTTTCCATTAGATATACAATCTAGAATGACTCCAACAGCTAGCTGGGCACAAACTTTCTTAAAACCTGTACCAGTTGCATCAGCCCTAATAAATCACTGCCTATTCTTGCTGCTCATAATATTTCAGTCTAGCTCCAGAGGAACAGACAATACTCTGAAAATCCTGACAGGAATTAACATAATTGTTACTCAAACTTGGACACAAACAAAGCAGAAAAATCCATGTTTACTGAGCATGTCCAACCTCAGGTGAATACAACATGCTTCTGAGCACATTACACTGATTTGATGAGTTTCAACTCTCAGTCATGATATAACACCTCCCCTTTTCCCATTCTGTGAAAAGTCTGGCCTGTACCATGTGCAGCATTGAAGAAAAAGGAAACACTGAAAATGCAGACTTGAAGACATCACCTACTTTTTCTTACCTCTATTCCTTCCTTGTTTAAGGCATATTCGTCAAAGTTCAAAATAGCAGTCTTGATAGTCCGTGGAGGGGGCAACACAGTCAAGCCAATATTAATAGCGTTGCTTCGTTTTGAGTCCAATACAATGATCTCCTGTCGCTTCCCATCTGCAGCAGTTTTCTTGGTAAAAAAGAGAACAAGAATATTATCCCTCCAGCGTGTTTTAGAAAGAAGAAAGTCACTCCTTTCACTAATGACTTCCCCTACTCAAGGGTGCCGATGCTGAATGTAAATTTAATTAATTTATAGTAATCCAAAAGTTGAATTATTCTACCACATCCTTGGTGGTACCAGCATGAGCTGCCAGGATTTAACCAGAGAGCCGAATGCAACCTCAGATGCTGTGAAAAGCAGAGCTATTCTGAGACACAGGAGTCCCTGTGAGGGCTGGGAAAACTGCAGTTCAGGGCAGCAGTTGGTCTGAAAAAAGCCTGAAGCTGTCTGTGCTTGGTGAGAGCTCTGCTGTGCAGCAGGATTGGCCGTTGCAGGGCTGGTGGGGCAGCAGCTGGGCAACTGATGGGCTCCGGGGCTCAATTACCCCGTGGAAGCATCAACCCTGAGTGGCCACTGACCATCTCCTGCTTGTGTGGCCACCTAGGAAACAGACTGCCGTGCCCATCTGCCCACCAGCATTCTCCTGTGTTACAAATCCACCTTGGGCACTGGCAAAGGAGCTGTAGAGGCCTTTCTAGAGACACGCATGGTTTTCTGACCTCTGGCTGTCAGAGGAAGGGTATTCTACCTTGCTGCTCATCATACATCCATCAAGCCCTTCATAGGTGCAGAACAACTTTTCTGCTTTTTTCAAAGTTTTATTTGAGACTAGACATAGTATTTGGATCTTACCTCCAGTATACACTACAGTATAAATAATAATGAAAGCACTAAGAACTAACAACATATGCTTTAAATTCCATTCTAGAGAAGACCCAAGAAACTTCTTTCTCTCTCTCCCCATCCTCATAGTGACAAAACGCAAACTGACTAGGCAAAGTGACTCACAAACCATTTGTATGGCATAATACAGTGTTGAACGTGGTTTTGGCTTTTACGTCCCGAACACCTCTCATTGTCTAACCGCCCCATGCCAGAAGGTGTTTCGTCATCAGCTATTTATATTGTACACCAGACAGCTGCAAGAAGAGAGGACTCTGCTCCTCGTACACAGGGTTTTTTCCTCTCTCTCCACAGACATGAACTTTGGAAACACATTTTCTCTGTTCCCCCTTCCCTTGCCCTATCAGAGGTGGGATGAGGTATGCTGTGAAGCACAGGAGCGCAGGGAGAAGACCAGCACACTGATGCAAGCAAGCACAGACATGCTTCACTGTGTATAAACCCATCTTTCAGCAAGGCACAGGCTGCAGAGATGTGACTGTGACCTCGCTGGAGAGTCTGTTTCCTAGACTGTGGTTAGTGGTTCTGGCAGCAGCAGGCTTAGCACAGATGCACCTCAAAGGGAAAAAGAGAGAAATCAAGCAATCCCGCTTTCAAGGCTGCAATGTGGCAGCCCACACAACTGTTCAGAACAGGGAATCATCTGTGTTGTCTACAGCAGTAGCGCCTCTTGCACCTCTTGTGAATTTGGGGGAAGCCCAGGAGGAGACTCTTACCACCCCAGTCTTGATCTGTGCTCAGGATTGCTTTTTAGACTATGAAGCTTTGCTCTCCACTTCCTTTGAGTCTGCACCACAGCCACCACCAAGTCAAAAAATGCCCTACTGCCAGGTCTACACGCTGATTCTGTGTTGGAAGAAGTGTCTAAATTAATAAATATGATTTTATCAAAGTACCTCTGGATGTGGGTCAGTCCATAATGGGAACACAGTTACATGATTACAAAGATGCCTTTTTCTGGCATAGCTCAGTTTCTTGTCTGCACAGGAAGAGGTATGCCCACTGGTCCCAGCAGCCTGCCCAGTACATGTGCAGCACCACAGCACTTCCATCATACCAACAATGTAGTATGATGCAACTGTGAAAGTAATGAGAGGGTTGGGTTTTTTTAAACTTAAAAAAGAAATAGCACTTCTACAGTAAACAGGATAAAATTTTAGGAGAGCAAAGGCAACATTTGTTTTCAATTTTTATACATCTGTTCTGTCAGAACCTCTCTCTTCTTAACACTTTAAAAGCATCCCTGAAGACTTCTTGAACTTTCCCTTCTTTGAGTAAGAGTGCCCTCTTTTTCTTGGGATGCTACCTGAAGGATCAGAGATGCAGCTTTTCCTTTAAAACAGTTATTTTTGCTTCCAGGGCCATTAATCACATTTTCAGGACAACAGTTAGTGGCCAACACCACATAAAAACAAGCAGGGTTCACCAGAGACTGCTTCCTCTTGAGTCTGGATCCCACTAAGACTTTTTTAAACCACCACTTTTTACCTTGTCCCTTACAGCACAGAATTACACAGCCCCAAAGAATTTATGCAGAAGGGGAAAGGCAGGGGGAAAAGAGTTAAATTTAGGCTTCCCACATACGGTATGGGTAAGCAGGGCTCAGATCTGCAGCTCTGTTTTTAGGTTCCTAAGTTTGACAAGAAAGACATATTCATTTGAGGGACATATGATGCTAACTGCTGGGACGATTGCAACAGTGCGCTTGCTCCTTTGCAATGAGTTACGAAAGACAGATGAGCTGTATAGGGAATGGAAGCATGGAGGTATTTTCCAGAGATATAACTGCATACAGAGTATGAAAATTTGGGCAATTCTCCTCAAAAGCAGGGGCAGAAGAGATTTTAAATCCATTCTGAGGACAATGGCTGAGTTACAAAAAAATCCTTTCCAAATAAATGAAAAGATGAAGAAAAGACAAAGATTGTACTACTAGGAACTTTACTACCTTACTGCAAGGAAAATAATTCCTTTTTGTCTGCAATGAAATGACTTCAACTGCCTGTGGGAACAGTGCACTGGTGTACTTGATTTTATGTTTAAATGTCTCAGTATGTAATGTAAGCTCTGAATTTCTGAATATTATTAAATGTAAATATAAAATTAGTTATAAAATACAAATATATCAGGTGGTATAATTTGTAGGAAACAACTGTTCCTGCAATGTATTAAAAATTGCAGTGAATTTAGATCTTTACAAGACCTAGCCGGCCAGATACTGTTGCCTCTATTGAAGGCTAGATTGTCCAGATAAGTTATTCAAAAACTGCCACCATCCCATACAAGGTGATTTGCAGTCTGATGAGCACAGAGTCTAAAACACGGCTCCTTGGTTTAATTAATACAGGAAGCAGAAATATTTGAAACAGTTTTCCAGTGGTCATATAAAAAAGTAATTATATATAAGCATCAAGTCAGAAATATCTCCTGCATCTAAACTTGCAGAACAAACTGCATCAGTAGTACAGAAAAAATGGGCAATCCCTTAATAGCGAGATGGTAGTTTTTAAATTTCTGCCTCAATTAGCAAAGATTCGGCACTGGGGATTTAAAACAGAATCACTCAGCTGCAGGTGACTTTGTCCAGGATACATATATATAATCTTTTTCAGAAATTCTGGTCCACATTTATCACTTGCCTTGGCATTTATTCAAATTGCAACAAATGTTTTCAAAAGGAGTATGGGCCTAGGCATGTATATACACACGTACATATGAAAACATGCTCCTTAATTTGCACTCCAACTAGTTTTTATGTCAGTGGGCATGGGATGGATCAATATGTCCTACAGGGTAGAGATGAATCAGCCAAATAATACTTTCAAATGACACGCAGAGCCAAGTGGATAGCAGAAGGGCTGAACAGCACCGCTTGATTCAGTAGTGTCTGCATGTTTTTATTTTTCTTCACAGAAGAACAAACACTTTGAAGTACTTTGACAAAATACCTGCTTTGTTTGGTGGAGTGAGAAGGAAAGACCTTCTAGACCTGCTTGGAGAGGATACCTGATCACTCTCTTTCTATTCGCAAAGAGAATGTTGTGGTCTTCTATTCCAGAAAATAAACATTCTGCAACTGAAGGCGCTTCACTAACTATAATCAATGTGCAAGTTGTCCAGTGTGGCATAAATTATCCTAAAATCAAGAATCTCCCCTCCCAGCCCCACCTCCCCAAACTCCCATATTATATCCTACAATTTAAAATCCACTTTATTTTATTGCAGTCTATTGTGTTTAATGAAAAACTTCTCATGAGCCAGGAAGTAGCTGTTTATAGCTGTGTGTTGTGGAAATCACAGTGAAGGATTAGAAACTGGAGTTAAATTGGTTACAGCTGTATGAGAGACCATAGGCACAAGATAGAGCCAAGCTCCCCCCTACACACCCTGACTTTGCTTTTACTCTCATCCTTCTGGACTGTTCCTTTTCCATGCACCTGCTTCCATCTACCGCTATGAAATCTGGAGATCTGACTTTTGATTTGTTGCCCTGCTCTCTTTTTTTCAGCTGAATCAACTGAGCTGTGAGGCAGACTTTACAACATTATAGAATAAACCTGGTTTGGATTGCAGCCATTGGACAGGAGAAACTAGACACAACGGGGAATGTACTCCCTGGAACTAAACCAAGCAGTCTGGAAAAAGCAAGAGCTATCCTAATTTGAATGTAATCTTCGTACCAAACCTCAAGTCTTTTACAGATTCAGTGGTCTGCTTAATTATTCTCACTCTCACTTGATCTAAGGACCACCTCCTACCCTGGAAGACTTGCTGGTATTCACCAAAAATGGCAGGAGTCTCAGAAGTCTAAGTATTCCACTATAGTACTCCTCAGTCACCATTGTCTTCTCTTCAGAGACAATGAGACTTCTATGTCTGTGTTATGGGATGATGTGGAGAGAGAGCCAAAAGTATAATGTCTCACGCAGAGAGTAGTTATTAGTCTCCAAGAGGAAAGTAGTCACCTAAATCATTCCTCAGACTTGCACTGATTTCAAAGAAACCTTCTCACTCATCTTCCAGCCAGAAGCCAAAAGCTGTGCCAAAGCATCAGGCAGGTTTGGGAAGCAAGTGTGAAGGAGGGAAAATGGCCAAAGCTAGTTTGGGAATGTGCAGGGTTAATGACTGGAAAAGTAAACAAGTCAAAATTCCAACAATTTAACATTTTATCAAAATTTCAGGTGGGAATAAAAGATTAACAATCAGCCATTACATTACATAACAATATCCATTACAATACTGGCATTTAGCACAAAGCTGAAGTTTGGAAACGGCAGATATGTCATCATTCCACATTCAATTCGAGGAATTAACTGTTTTATGGATCTAAGAAAATGCTCTCATTCCTTCCATCTACGAACCATCTGTGGCAGATTTGTATTTACAGGGAGAGAGATGAGGAGTAACACTCCACGACGTCACCAGCATTCCTTCCTCAGCAGAAAAGGAATTAGAGAGAGAAATTAATCTCAGCATTGACCAAATCAATGATCAGCTGAATGTGTTTTTAGAACTGCCACACCATATGTTTCAGATCTACATGCATCTGTGTCACAAAAAAATTTAGCTAAGAACAGTGATTGCAGGATCCAGGTGAGCCATGTATTTATGTACCGGCTGTTTGCTTGGTACTTAATGAGGGGCTTAATTGTTCAAATTGCAGTGTTTCCACTTGGCCAAGAAGATCAAGAATGACTATTAGAAAATTTTGAGTTAATAACCCAGACAAGTGATATGGAAAACTTTTACCGTGAGACATCCAGTCTCCCCAGATTAAGAGCAAAAAATAACATACATGATACATAATATATATAACAACTTTTGCCAGCCAAAAAGAAGTAAAACATTCAAGGTATTGACTGTTTTTTATGTCACCATAAAACAGATAGACATACACAGAAAACATAGAAGCAATTTATTTTTTTTTAAGTAAAACAGCATCATCTTTTACTAGCATTTTAACTGGAAAAAAACATTGTTTCCCTGTTAGCAATTATTCTGCTTAGAAGAAAAAGAGTTTATGTAGCCATGAAAAACAAATGTTCGAGCTAATAACCTTTTTAATGCTACTTCAAATTCCTACTAAATTTAACTATAAAAGACTTCCCCTTTGTTTTTGAGCCTAATGTTAAACAGCCATGTCACCAGCTTTTGTGAATTTATTTTATAACAACGCTCCTAAGGAAAGAGGGAATCCCAGCTACAGAGGTATTTCCTGTGCCAGCTTCTATCCTAAGATTTGGATAGCTACACTGTACAAGTTAAGGATTTAAAATAGGCCTGTTCACCAGTGTAAAACAAAAACCCAACAACCCTGCAGAGTTTAGCTGTAAACTTGGTGCAGCTGATAAATTGATCCTTCAGAACAAAGCACGCATGTAGGCTTTTTGCCACAGCTTGATATTCCAGCCTTTCTACATAACAATTAGGAAAATATTACCAAGTGAAGAACTGTCAAATACACAGATATGAGTCATCATGCTGTGACCTTCATATGAATGTAACAGAAAAGACTTCAGAGTTCAATACTTAGTTTGTCACTCAGCTACAGAATAACCTAATGTAAAATTTGCTGGTATTCCCCACCTGAAGTGATATCCCAAAACTGGCAGACCCAAGATAAGACGGCAGCTGTGGGCTCAGTTTTCCGAGCACCTTGGATGTGCACGGGCAAGCTATGAGAGCTACGGGCAAGCTATGAGAGCTACTGTCAAGCTAGAGGAATCCTGGGTGGATGCATGGCCTCTTGCTTTGTTTAATAGTGG
>VZTO01013631.1:17138-30367 GCA_013400615.1 Syrrhaptes paradoxus | reverse complement strand
AGCTAATAACCTTTTTAATGCTACTTCAAATTCCTACTAAATTTAACTATAAAAGACTTCCCCTTTGTTTTTGAGCCTAATGTTAAACAGCCATGTCACCAGCTTTTGTGAATTTATTTTATAACAACGCTCCTAAGGAAAGAGGGAATCCCAGCTACAGAGGTATTTCCTGTGCCAGCTTCTATCCTAAGATTTGGATAGCTACACTGTACAAGTTAAGGATTTAAAATAGGCCTGTTCACCAGTGTAAAACAAAAACCCAACAACCCTGCAGAGTTTAGCTGTAAACTTGGTGCAGCTGATAAATTGATCCTTCAGAACAAAGCACACATGTAGGCTTTTTGCCACAGCTTGATATTCCAGCCTTTCTACATAACAATTAGGAAAATATTACCAAGTGAAGAACTGTCAAATACACAGATATGAGTCATCACGCTGTGACCTTCATATGAATGTAACAGAAAAGACTTCAGAGTTCAATACTTAGTTTGTCACTCAGCTACAGAATAACCTAATGTAAAATTTGCTGGTATTCCCCACCTGAAGTGATATCCCAAAACTGGCAGACCCAAGATAAGACGGCAGCTTGGCATGTACACCACCCTAGCCTCATCTCCTAGTTTCAGGTAATGGAATATCTTCCGTCATAGGCCAAGCATCACACATCCAGTAATTTCCACTGTTTTCACATAAACAACATAAATCACCTAGATCTAAGTCAGAATGAATACCAATGCAATAGCAAAATAATAGCAAGCTGAATATGAGCTGTACCTTTGTGACAGGCAGTTCCTTGGATTTAGACTCAAAGAGATGCTCCAGTTTGGAAGTGTCCACCTTAATGGGTTCCAGTTTCGACCACAGGAATTCTCTGCAGCGTTTGTTGTTTTTACACTGCCACTCAAACGGCCGCACCTCGTTCCAAAACAGACGGATGGTTTTCTTCTTCTTTATAAATGCTGGCTGACCCCTAGAAACCTGGGGTGACCCTAAACCCTGAGGAGTGCTGAACAGTGGAGGAGGAGCCAATAAATTAGCAGAGGGTGGAGGTGGAGGTGGACATCCAAACAGTGGGGGAGGTGGTGGAGGAGGCAAACCAAGAAAAGAAGGTGGAGGTGGAGGAGGGGGAACAAGGGAGTCCCCAGGACCCATATCCATGTCCAACACATCTACATCATCCTCCTCCCCCAAGTCTGTAAAATCCATGTCTTTGATTTTAAGTTCCCTAGGATTAGCCATGAGCTGATCCCAGATGTAGTCAGATTCTGTCTTTGGCTGTGCTGGTGTTTTCTCGGGGACCTGTTCACTGATTTCATCTTCAGGCACAGCTGTCCCCTTGGCCAGCTCACCACTGTTAAATTTTTCCGCAAAGGCTTTCACGCTGCCTTGGTTGTCCAGATTTCCAATCTCCATCTTTTTGACACTTTCATCTTTGGCCTGCTTTGTGGCCTGAAGGATAGAGATCCTACTGGCTAGGCTAGTGAGTGACTCCTCGCTTTCCTCCATCTCCTTCTTTTCCTCCTTCGCCTCCAGCTCCTTCTCCTCTTCATCCTTGGGTTTTTTGTTATGCGCATACAACATGTCCAGCATAAACCGCTTGTTGTTGAGGATGTTGCTGCACTGCTCATTCACACCAGCATCCTGAATGGTCTGTGACCACGGACCTGCAATCACACACACACAAATGGGAATAGTCAAGAGGAGGGAGCCAGAGCACCAAGAACACTCTTCAACTCACCAGAAAAAAAAAAAACCAAACTGGGGGCACATGCACAACTACTCTAAAACTGGGCAAGCAGTAGCTTTGAAAATTTTGAAGTAAGTGACAGTGCTGATGTACAGCCCAATCTTGATGGACTGGAAGTATTTCTCAAAAAAGGAACGGGAGCAGAAAATAATCAGTGTATCTCGGGGAGGACTACGTAACTGTCAGGATATCAAGATTAAGGTTTCTCCTGAAATCTGTCAGGTTTCACTTTGTACTTACTACCCCAACTCATTTTATACAATGTACAAATGCTCAGAACCTTTAGTAATCCAGAATGGGGCTTAAATATCATGACAATGGCACAAATTAAGTCATACTTTTCACCTGGCCATAAACTGGAACAACTCCAGGAAAACTTCCTTATAAAAGCAAACTTCCTTGCCTGATGCCACGGTCAACATGTAACTGCTTCATCCTTCTCCTCCTCCTTCCTACCTGCTGGCTAGGGGAGGACAGCTTTCACATCTGTCTGTTCTTCAGGCCCCCCGGCTGGTACCTAGCCCATCTTCACGACACAGACTATCTGAATCCCAGAGCAGGCTGCATACCCTGGGTACAGCTCTCTGGGCAACTCAGTGAATATAAGCATAAGCAAGACTTTTAAAGTTATTCCTAGGAATATGAGCACCTTTATAAAAGATTTTTGAGAATGCTGCTCATCAAGCACTGTTACCCTCCCTGTAATATATGACAACATTGAAAGCCTAATGGCTTTCTTCCCACATCACAATCATTTAACATGTCACTGTAATGAAGCTTCATCTTTCTGACTACTGCTTTTCTCAATAATAATCTGCAAAACATAATGATTGAGATAGCACCATAAGTAAACTATGGCACTCAAATTGTAAAAATGAATGATGCCAGCGTCTCTTTGACTACATTTCCCTGAATATAATACTGCTAACCAATGTGGATAATGTGTCTAAAAATTATGGCCCTTTTTTTCCAATGGGCATCAGATGAAGTGATTAAACATGGACAAAGATAATTCTTCACACTTACTGTATTTCCTGTATGGGATTCCTTCTGTTCCCCATAGTCTTTACAAATTTTATTAGCATATTTTTTTATAAATTTTATTTCTTAAACACATTTTATTTGGATTGCTAGCCTGCCTTCCTTTTGTCCCCTTGTGGTTAAAGGTTTTCTTTTATACCTGTCAGTTGCCTTTTTACTTAAACTTCCATTTTATCTTTGTTTCTCCCCTTATGCTCCCACCTTTTTCAATACTTTAGAGTTTTAAACATCTTTTACATCTTCCTTCATCAATGGAGTTGCTTTCTTACCACGACAACTAGCCCTGTACTCTGAGAAGGCATCCCCTTGGCGAGACCCACATCCAGGGCCCAACAATTCCACCCCCCCACCCCTTTAAAAGAATGTATTTAACAATACATTAAAATGCAGGATGGGCTTCACAGCACAAAGCATATGGACAGCAATGACTCTCACCTGGATCCAGATCAACTTCTAAACCACATTTTAAAATGAGTCCAGAGGTTTGACCCCAGACAAAAGAAAGACTTTTTTTTCAGCAATGGATACAACCTCCAAAACTGCTTCCTTCTACTTTCCTGCAGGAGGCTGGACTGTTTCCATCAGCTGTTTATTTTTCCTGAGACTTTGTCCACAGGATTGCTTTCTCACCAAGATTCATCACCCGAGGTAATCTCAGATTTGTCTCTGAGGCAGTTTCACTAGACAACATGACTAGACAGCTCCTTCCCCACACCATAGATTTTACCCAGAGCCCCCAGAGGACTTCCCCCTACTCCCAACCTCTCCTTCAAAGATGTTCAAGATTGCTCCTCGGAACCCTCCTACAAATCCCACATGAACTACCTGCTCTCAGTTTCACTAGCTGGGATCCTCCAGGATTTAGTCCCTTTGCAAAACTGCTCATCAAAATTCCACCAGACATAATCTCTAATCTGGGCTCCTCAAGTCTGCCTCAATCTGCCCCAGCTGATCAAAGATTATTGCTGTGAAGACTCTTCCTACCTTGGTGGCCTCTTCTGCCCTCCTCTCCACAGGTAAAGCTTTGAAATACCATTGGAGAAACAAGACTTGTTGGAAGCCAAATTCTGCAGGATGGCTAATAAAAGAAGAGCCAGGACTAAAGCCTTTATTCCTTTGTCCTTAATGCACCTGGGCAGGACCAATGGGTGACCTCATAAATGGCAAACCACTTGTTGGGAATGTGAGAACTGCTGGATAAAGTGCTCTCGTTTGCCTTCTGAATCTCCTCACCTACTAGAGAACAAACAACTCACTACATGAGACGTCCTACATAGCACACCCTAACAAATCTTTGGTCTACCGGTAATGTAGGTCAATTTTAAGATCTTGATTTTTTGATAACAGGGTACCTTCCTTAGCTTTTAGCAAAAAGTACATAAGCACCTCAAAACTATAGTGGTAATAGGCTGGTAACAGTCAAGATGAGGGAAAAAAACCTGTAACCTGTTCTCCCTTACTTGTACTTGGACTATCTTGGACTATGTCACAGTGTAATGACATCCTTTACCTGTCATACCTCCCCTCTCTTTCCTACATATATATCCATCTACATTCTTTAAGAGTACAATAGCATTCTAAGTAACTCAATCTTGGTGCTGGTTGAAAAGAAGATAGCTCTTAAATTTAGAATAAAATTAAGTTAATGCTTGACAGAAAAAAAAAAGTGTGAGGGTTTAAACATGAACAATACCATCTGACAGTTTATCGCTGCAAGTTACTCCTTGTGATTTAGAGCTATCCCTCTTTTTTCAAGAAAGACCAAGGCTATTTCACACTGTGAAGCAATTCTTGTTTTCTTGTGTAGAATTTAGAATACTTTGGAGAATGCAATCCACTGTTCAGCCCTAGGAAAACTTAGGAACGAAATGCCCTAATTACATTACATCCCTTTACCTCCTTATAAAAAAGGGGAAAAGAGTAATCAACAAAGGTCAAAATCTGCCTTTTACTCCCTCCCTGCCTGGGCTGTGTGATAAGCTCTGGTTGTCATTACCTCTCCACGCAGAAAAATGTTTCTTAAGGTGTTTTCCAGGCTGGCCCTTTACAGCTGTCTTGTGGCATATCTGACCAGAACCACTGGTCAGTACAGAACTAGTCTTTTCCAGACAAGGTCTATTTCAAGTGCCTCTTCCACATGAGCAAAAGAAGGCCACAGCCCAGACCTATCTTCCATAGCTCCTGTGTGTCACTCTGCTTTCTGAAGCCTAATCAAGACAGGAGAAATGGAGGGAAGGAAAAACCTCCCAGCTCTCTTTGCTCTTTCTCTTCCACTAGAAGGATGAGAAAAGGTATCGGGAATCTCATGAGAAATCATGTCAGCATGGCCCCTTGTCTCACTGTTTTATGTGTAGAAAATTCAGATAAATTCCCTCGAAGCTAGAGGTGCAAGTCACAGCAACATGATGATTCAATAGTTAATATATTAATCTTAGCAGAAGAAAATGGTCTCACATCAAAGGAAACCTCATTTCATCAAGGCCTTACTGTCCGTCAAACATAGAAACCCATCAAAGTCTGTGGATTTCCAAGCAGAGGGTAGACCAGACTTGGCCATGGTAAAGAAAGTCTGAGATAGGACCAAAGGGTTTGTTAGCTAATTAACACAAAAACAGAGCTGCTAATTTAACTTTTTTTTTTCCACCAGAAACCCTTCATTATTGAAAAAGCTTCACTTTACCAGTTTCATTGTCACTGGTTAACTTGTCCTCTCTCTCTTCCCTCTCTAAAGTGCTGCTTGCTGAGGATATGCTGGATGCAGAGCAGTTGTCTTTTTCATTCACTTCCTCATTCTGCCTCTCTTTTTCACTGAGTATTGCACTTTCTTCTGGCTCTCTCTCTGGTCCTTGCTCCACCTCACTCTTTGGTCCCACCTCTGTAGCCTCTATTTCCTTGGGTGTCTCCGCTCCCTGCTCGGCCTCAGCACTAGCCTCCTGCTCTGGTTCTGGTTCTGTCTCTGTCTCTGGTTCAGGTTCACTGGCACTCACTGGTGGAGAGAACAACGGGAGAAAGAGATTCACTTAACAATGGAGTCATCTCAGGCTCACCCCTCTAAATGAGAGTGATGAGAAAGTTGTACAAGTGCCTTATGGAAAGAAAATAAAAAGCAAGTCCACAGCACGCCGAACATTAGGAGCAACAGACTGACGAATGTTGTGCGACGACAGTGTTGCACGTGAGAGTGGCCTGCAAATCCCCTCGCTTGCTGGCTGGAGCCAACTCATTGTTTTTATACATACTTCCACAGCTGGAGTGTTGAACTCGCATAAGGATTTGCACCAGCAGAAAATGGGCATCCCACTTGCACATGACATTGACAACTTAGTGCCTAGAAAGAGCCAAGAAGGAAGAGATCTCTTAAAAAAACAAAGAGGAGGGAAATTGTGGCTTTTGGTTGAATTTTCTTTGGGTTCTGGAAGAATTCTTTTTTCACCTGAAGAGGAACACTTCAACAAAAAAATGCAAATATTAGTTTTATTAACACAGTTGAATGGCACAGTCTGGAAATAGCACTGTCACACATTTGGCTAATGAAAAACATTATTTTAATGTACATTTATTTCAGAATAGCCACATGAAAACTGAACAGAGTTTCCAACTGCTTGGCATATGGCACAAACTTAGTTTCCATGCATGGAAACTATGTATATGTCATACAATGAGCTTTTTTATCAGTTGGCACACAGCAAACACTGTTGATTTCTTCTTCTCTGCTTTATCACTGACAGCAAAGTTCATTCATTCACCTTTAGGTCTTTTAGCTGTAACAGCAGATTTTTCACATGCAAATATTCTCTGCATGCTTCAAAGAAACTGAAGAGCATCCACACATATTCACATCAAGCAGCTCACAATTTTCTGAAAACTGAAATGGCCATGCAAGAGTGATGAAAACGGGCATGCATGTTAGTTCTGCATTCTCTCCAAACTCCCCCTCTACTTTATCTTGCAGGGTGGCTGAAATACAATGACCAAGTCATACTTGTTTTTTCCCTCTGTTAACTACTTTTCATTACAATATTGCAAAAGAGCCTTCTGGACTTGTCATGGTTTTTGGACTGCGTGATATATGATGAGACTTTCTTCAATAACTACATGAATCTTTGAAGGAAAAGAAGTATCACACTGGAATACAAGCCAAACATTTCAGTCCTCTAGGGAGCAGGCAAATGGATTTATCCTGAGAAAGTATAAGCCAAAATAATGAAGGTCACAGTGTTTTCCTAAGACTGTTTCATGTTGTGTGCCTATCCTGTTTTCTGAGACACAAATACAAAGAATAATGATTTCTAACGATTGTGCCTATCTTTACAATAACAAATGTGCTTTTAAACTAGCTTTCAGTAATGCATCTTCAGTACCACACTATTCCACTTAATTTAATATAATTTAAGCGTATAAAGCTGCAAATTATTTTTTTGCCACTAATTTCATTGGAACTAAGCTTCCATGCTTCCATAATTGATTTTAAATGTGTAGTTAGTTACATAACTAGACATGCATATATAATGCATATATAAAAAGGAAATGTAATATGTTTAATATATAGTCCATGCACACTCAAACCCCTCTAAGATGTTTCAAAACACTCCCAACCAGAAGCTTACCTTTCTCCCTCTTCTACATCGTGCGCATTTAAAAGTCTAAACCCAGAGCAGCTCTGTACATGCCTCTTCTCTCTAAATATATCTTACCTATGGCTGTACCTTGGGCACTGACTCAGAAAAGATCAAAATTTTAGACAGCTTGCAAGAAGAAGTTGGCAGACACTCTGTATCCCAGTGGTGTGTTTCTGACCGCAGCTATCAGTGTGTAGGTATAGCACAAGAGCATTTTAAAGTCAAGCCAAGATTTGAATATAATTGAGATGCAAGCTTAGGAATCCTTCAGGAGATCCTGGAACTAACATGGCACTGTAGCAAGAAAGACTGAGCTTGCCATGCTGGAATAGTCTGTATACACAAATGGCATCAATGCATCCTAGAATAACCATAGTTTTGCATGAATGTTAGATGTTGTTCTCTAAAAACAAAATCTGTCATGCAACAACCAAAAAGGTTAACTCCAACAGCTCAGGTGGAGAAAGAAGCTGACTAAAGCATGGCCAGGACTGCTAATGCTAATGCTCTGTTGTCATGAAGCTACACTGAAGATTCAACAGGATAAAGTCAAGGGAGACATAAGAAATGTTTGAGAAAATGAGAAGGTTCAAAAGAATTCTGGATTCTCTTCACACCAGAAATATTCCACACATACCAGAAAGATGCATCATCTTACCAGAATCTAATATACAACAAAGAGTAAACACCAAGATACTGACACAGGCTGCTCTTTTGAGTTCAAGGAGTATCAAGAACTAAGCACTTCTAGAACAAAACAGGGATACGTTGACACTCATTTTGACAGTCTCTCTCTCTTTTGGGATCAGGTCATACAAACCAACCATAACCCAAATAACTTATAAATAGCGAGCCAAATCCAGTGGTGACTCCCTTAAAAAGCAGCTCAAAAGTGACATCTGTCAGCAAATACTAGCAGGAGAACAAAGCCAGCAAGCTAGATGTGTGCCCATCATTCGCCGTTCCATTGTGTAATCCATTAGGCTGATATTGGTGAGAACTTTTAACAATGTCAAAAAATACAATTCTCAGTGAATGCTTGGTGGTGGTCTATTTGAAATGAGCTGGAACTTTCAGTCCTGTATCTACTGGATCATTTTCACACCAGAAAAAGCACTACTTTAAGTGGCAACCTTGCAGGCAGCAACGGAGTTAAATAACAGACCAGACTCTGTTCCCTGTCTTCAGGCTTCTGCTGGTGGAGAGTGCAAAGACTCAGGGAAGCAAAGCAAGGTCATATCAAAATGCATCGCCAGCAAATAAGGTATTCCTGAGACATTAAGAATGTGATGCCATTATAAACAACTTTTTTTTTTTTTAAACCCAGTTCTTACACATCTACAGTTCTTAAAATCTACAGTGAGTTTGCCAGATTCAGGTAGTCTCTTTTCACTTGCATATGCTATTTTTCACACTTCTCTCAAGGCTTTACTGCCCCCCACCCTTTAAAACAAAAAGTGAATTGAGGTCTTTAAATGAGCAGAAGTTTTACTTTCAATTGCATTGATCAAGAGTATTTTAAGTACTAATTTTGAGTCATATGCCCACTTCTTTTTCTGCCAGAGCTTAATATCTAAAAATGTACTATTGGAAAAAAATGCACAGAGTTCTTGGAAGAATGAAATCTCCCAATGAAACTGTGTACCCTCATCACTAAAAGAGACAGTAGAAAGGTCCTTCAATGAATGTGTAAAGATTTTGTCATTTTGAGAGATGGTTTCATCTTCTGAAATATTCAGAACTTGACCACGTAAAGTCCTAGCAACCTGGATCTCCTATGATCTGACCAGATGTTGGTGATGGCCCTCTTTTGAGTGAGAAGTTAGAGAAGACAGCAAGATGCTCCCTGCTGGAAAACATGACTATGAACTTGTAATGTTATAGAGGGACATGGAGGGAAACAAGTTTTCTTTCAGTATTCAACTATAAAACTCTGAAGCAGACATAAAATGTCATATCTTTAGTACCTGCTGGTAAGATGTCAACTCCCCCAATCCTAAAAGTCCTGAGAGAGAACAATCATCCCTCAGGGTCCATATCCAATCCCCTGCCAGAGTAACAGATCAGGCAACCGCACCTTCATCTATTTTCCCCACTCTCTACCTGAAGCTGTGAGATACATACGTTAAGTGTCTCCTGATGATACACACAGTAAGTCTGAAGACAGCTACACCCACCCAGGCCCTCTTGGTTCAATGTTTGGGCATTATTTAAAGTCTTGGTTGTTATCTCCCTTCAGTTCCCCCAGCACAGGATTCCTCTTTCTGTGAATTCAGCAGGGACTCTTTCCTCTTTCTCTGCCTCCATGCCAATCTTTTCTTCCCATTCCTTGTGACAGTAAAAACTACTAGCACAGAGTAATCACCAGTAGAGAACTTGTTCTTCCTTCATCAAGTCAGAAATGATCTTTATTTGTCCCTCACCCCAGTTCCTCCTCTGACTTTCTATGCCATGCTTCCTTTGGCTCTACAACTGGGGCTGCAATGGCCTCGCTACGCCCTCAAGCTCTGGTGCTTCTTCATCTGCTGAGGTGCTTTCACCAGTCATACTTTAGGCAGTATTTGAACCTTTCTCAGCTACTAACATGTTCAGGAGGTTTCATACTGTCCACGATGTGCACTTGGGTTGGCCTGCTTACTTTCTCAAGTGCTAAAAAAGCTCAGAGGAGGGTTCACCTCCAACTCCTTTGTGGACTGACTTCAGAGATGTCTTGGTTATTGTTGCTCTCCTTTACTGCACATGTGCATGTCATAAAATATTCTCCACTGAAATTAAAAAAGAGGAAGTAGCTGTTCTGAAAAAAAAATTTTTCCTTTTTGCAGCTATGGGACTGCCTTCGTTTACTCTGAATGCCATACCCCAAGTTTTACAAGAGTAACTCTTACAAGACTTGATTACTTTAGTGGAACAAATTGTTTTATATGAGAAAACACTTCAGCTCAGGAAGTCCAGATTTTTGTATTGGGTAAAGATACTGAGACATTACACAGCGTGGGACAAAGGTCCACAGACAAAATCCATTTCCTTCTTAAGCCCAGTAGATACCGTTTGTCCAAAAGATACTTCAGCACTAATGGCATAAAATAAATCTGACTCCAAAAGTCACTTATTGCTTTGCTAGTAGAGGAACACACTTTTCATTTGACTTCAGGTTCTGAATTCTGCAGATGAACATCACACATCCGTTAACGCTCTCCTTGCAGAGTCTTTGGAGGGTCCTATGCACAGAACCAGGGAAGTGTTCTCCTTCTGCAGTTTTATCGTTGCTTGAGAAGACGGTGACCCCTGTGTTCAAAGCAACTGCTTGGGGTGCAAGTAATCCAGGTTCTGTCTATGGCTCTATTTCAGCTTTCCTACAACTGGCTTAAGTAAGTTAATACCTCAGTTTCTCTGTCTATTAAGTGGAACTCTTAACATTTCCCAAGTAAAAGTTGAGATTTTAATTCATTATGGAGCATAAGGAACTAAGATAATAGTCTAGAGGCCATGGCACAAAATCTATAAATAAGTCTGCCAGCTGTTGAGTGACATCCAATAATGTGGCCATCTCCAGATGAGAGACCATGCTCGGTCCACATGCTCATTACTTCATGTGACCTTTCCAATGCCTTTGGGAGGCCTGAAACAGCAGTCCTTCCTCACGCACAGCTCCCACTAAAGTATGCAGATTTCAGACCCCTGTTCTGGTGCGGTGCTAGCCATCTGCCTGCAGCTGCCCTTGGCTGGAGGCTTACCCTGCCCCATCCATATGTTCTCTCTTGCAGTCCATTTGCCAGGCTTCCACATGTTACCCTCTGACACCTACTGATATTGCCAGGAGTTTACTTAGTAGAGATGTCCTGCCTACCCACATGTTGACAGATTTGCCATATTCTGGCTGCCTTAAGTTGCCCTGTACACCTGCTCTAAATGTATTCTCCAAACGGATTGTATTGCTTAGTTTCATGCCACAACTTTTTTTTGAATGCTTCCAGGAGAAATGTGTTTAAATAATCACCATAAAAGAGATACTTGCTCCCTACCCAGCTCTGAAATCCTAATGGTGGAAAATCCCATCTTATTTGCTCTGAAAGCAATATTGCACTAAAAAAAAAAAAAAGGGGGGGGGGGTATCTGGATGCTTCTGAATATTAGTGTTACAGGAAAATATCCATGTTTTTTAAGTTCAAATGATTCCACTGAGACTTTTAAGGTGCCAGACAAGAAAACTGGGAATATAATTGGAAAAAGATAAAAGCCTAAATTAAATAAACTTAATATACTTAGTATGGTGGGAATAAACATATGCAACAGTCAGTATTTGTAACTTTTTTCTTAAATTGCCTTGCTTTATAGCATGCTACCAGCCATAACACTCAATAAAACCAAGCAGTGCAAGTTACAAATGCATTAATCACCAATAGCACGTAGCAGGAAATCAAAGAAAATGAAAATGAATGATGGTGATAATTCATCCTCAACATGCACTCTAGCTCCTAATGTTAATGCAATATCATGTGGTGCAAATATAAATCTGTACAGTGGGTGTTTTTCTGAGGACTGAAAGAAGGGTAAATGATGTAAGTGGCACAATGACGTGCACACACAAAAAATATTGCTCTGTATACCAATAAATTATATAACAGCAAACCAACCGTGCAAAGACTAATTATACTTTGCTTTTTACTAATTGCCTGTGGTCTCTTTTAAGTCCTCTACTACTTGTGCTACAATCTTAAGAGTTTTTGTTGGTGTTAAAAATAACCAACCCACCCTCCCTGCCTTCAATTCAAGACCTTTTCTGTTTGTCCCATTCAGCCTGCGCTCGGCTGGAAGGTTATTATAATCTTGGCATTCATCTGTTGCATTTCTTTCAGAGAATCCACATAAGCAAAATCTGTTGGCAGGAATATTGTTGGTTTAGTATTCAGTAAGTTCTAATACGCAAGAAACATGATGCTAAAATTAAGACCCTCTGTATCCTGTATTTTCCAATTATTCCATTCCAATAGCAACAGACAATGATAATATAAATCATAGCAACAATTAGCAGCATATTCTTTGCTTGAATAGACTAGAAGACATCCAAATCTATGGAAAAAAAGAAGAAATTTAGAAAGACAGCATGAAGCAATGTAATAAGACCCTTTACTTTGGCACCTCAGAGGTTATCTTCTTGCACTCATGCATCAAAAATCACTGCTAGCCTGAGAGAAACTGTGATAAAACCACCGCTCTTTCCCCTGCTCTCCTTTCCACTTACCTTCTGAGGGCTGAGGGGTCCCACAAGGGGTGGAAGGGGTCTTCAGCTCTTCCTGGGACTCAGAGGATGCTGAGCTGATGCACTTGGGTACAGGTGAGGATGGGGATGAAGGAGATCTCAGGTTCAAGGACAACTCACTTTTGCCTCGGCTTACACTTCGACTCTTCAGCTCCTTCTCATACTCCTCTGCTGCCAACCTCTCCAAGTATTTGTATCTGAAAGTTAAATTCCAGAGGGTTTCCGTAAAGAAAAAGAAGTCTGTGGCTGATGCTTGTTTATGGATGAAACACCTGCAGAGAATGAGCTGACTTCCTGACACAAGGGGTACAGCACTAAACTCCCTGCTTGGCCAATCTGCCAAAAAACGCACACTAAAGCAAATACTATTGCCCTGAAAAATGTTAAATTGCTCATGACAAAAAAAAAGCAAATCCCAGCAGAGTTAAAGAGTCCTTAGATATAGTATTGTGTCTGCATAGTCTTTCTCCTTTTGGAAGCATTTGTCTGTCCTCCGTTTCACCGTCCTCCTTCACCTCCTCCTCCTCCCAGCCCTCCCTCTCCCAAAACTAAAACAGCAAGG